>JBAMHV010000003.1:14124714-14137846 GCA_037177535.1 Pseudomugil gertrudae | reverse complement strand
ATATATGTATATACATCAGAATGTGCTAGAGGGGAAAAATAACTGGCGAGCCAAAGTTTGATGCAAGGATCTGACCATGCGATTGAGAAAACGGCACAGTCAGCAGGACATGACATGGTCTGAAACTGACTGACGCATCACAATGACTCTTGGCTGTTGTCAAAGTGTAGCTGCCCCCTCGATCTTCTGCTTCACACCAAACAATTGTGCATGTCCCCTGGGCCCTTTTCTTTGGACATGAAAAGGGGGAAACAAACAAGGGTGATAGCTGATGGCCACTCAACTCTTCCAATGCAGGAGTAGTAGGTAATAACTTCTGCCTGCCACGGTGGACCTTAATTTGTTATTGTAGCAGAGCAGCTGTGCAGCATGCTGCAGATAGCAGGTGGCAGCCTGGCAGGAGTGGAGGATGGGGGAGCTGGAGGAGAGAGGAGGAGGAGGACAGGAGCATGTGGCATATGTGGGTGGCTGTTGGAGGGATGGATGGAGAGATGACGGTGGCAGTGTGTATGCATGTGTTGTGTGTGTGTGTGTGTGTTGGGGGTGTTACAGCTCACAGCCTTCTTTGTCAGCATCCAAATATTATGCTTGTGAAGAAGAATGACACGTGAGACTCTGGATGGAGTCCAGATCCAGTCTGTCTGTGTGGGCTTTTGTGTTTGGACAGGGTTCTGGCTCAATATTAGGCTCAACAGATGACACGCCATTTTTTGTTTTAACTCAATGGTTAGATTGTTAAACATTTAAAATGTCAACACTGATTCATCCCTCAGGGCTTAGGCATTTTAAATAAAATCCACTACTCTCTTCCCAATTTTATCTCACTTCAGTGACAGTTTGTGAAGGCTTTCTAGGTTATAGTTTTAGGTTATGAAATTCAAAATCAATACACCAACAAGTTGTGGTCATACATATTTTTGCTCAAAGCAGTTGGATTGGAGGATTACTTGAGCTGAGCTGGTGTCCCGCTGTTGCTGCTTTGAGTCACTCATTACTGCGACAGTGCCCCTAATGTAATAATTAGCTTTGCATGGCCACAGCCTACTCTGATATACTCTGCTAGGTTTGAGACAACATACCTGATGCCTAACGGAGAATCAAGTTTGATGCCTCCTACAGATCATTCCATGGTGTTAGATCCAAGAGTTACCAAGCCAAAGACAAGCAAGTGAGAATCAGAAAGGACTTTTTCAGAAGTGGAAAGGAAATAATTGCAAACATGAACAAAAAACAAAAAAAAAAAGGCATGATGAGAATGTCACAGCTAAACGGAGTAAACTGAAAACCATGTTCACATGTAGGTGCTGCAGATTTACACCTGCAGAGTCACTGTGTAGTGTGTCCTTGGTCTGGATATTGTATTTCTCAAGACCTAAACCAAAGCTACAGAGAAGTGTTTTTCCTGATAATGAAAATACAGCAGAACTAGAGTGGATTTACATAATTTTGGATAAAAAGAAAGAGACAAAAAGAACTCTATTGTGTTTAGACTTTACTCCCACAGTAAAGGGCTCTAAAAAAATGTTCTTTGATATGTTACTTCAAATTTTATCAAATGATTATAATGAGCAAATGAGGCCTCACTCATCCTTTTGTCTGCTAAGATCTTACGCTCATTAGGACCCATTAAAGGGCGAGAATAAACTATGCATAACACAAACTCTATTGGATGCATTATCCTACATATAGCCTCCACAAGACAGCCATTATGCTCCCATTTGATTGAATAGCAGCTTGTGGTCTATGTGTCTTTTCAGTGGAGGATTTGGAGGCCTTAATCCACCAGGCTAAGTTTTTTTCTCCCTCTTTCCACCATCTGGAGTTTACAGCCTTTCAAGACAAAAACACCAGGCGGTGTGAAACCAGGCTGGAGCTGCTGCTTGATGCCAGGGGAAGGTTTTATTCCCCCCTCTGTGCCCACACTTTCTTCCTGCTTTACATCAGGGGTCAATAGTCCAGAGCTGCAATGCAGTTGGAGTCAATAGGGCCTGAGGGGCTTGACAGAAGTTTGACTGGATCACACAGTATTATTATGTATTTAAAAATGGATTTATGGAGTCCTCGTGCAAAAACCACAATAAGGATTGGCATTGTCTTGGCGAATAATATGAGGTGATCAAATAAGATTTTAAACAGGTGCAGTCCTGACGGCTCTTCTGGTGTGTTTCTGCAACTCACTGGATGCCTTGAACTGGTCTCATTTCACATGACAAAAAACAGGATTCTAATTTTGAATATGATGTGAAGATTAAAATGATGATAAAAATGATGATGAAGATGGAGCGGTGGCCAGCAGGGAGCAGCAGAGTGTGAACTGCAATGTACTGTATATCTGCTATTTGTGTTTTTTAATTTGGCTCTTTCTATAAATTAAACAAGATAAAAACTGTTTTCTTCTCTTTTATTATAATTTGTGTTTAGGTGGAGTACTTTGATGCTGAAGGCTAAGCAGCCTGCTAAGAAAATGAATCCTTGCGCTCATTGGGAGTAAATCTGTTAAAGGGTTTGTAGTCTCAACATTGCTACACAAGTCAATCATTTCCATTCCTCCTTGATTCAATTAGCTCTACTCAAAAACATGTGGATAATTTGGAAGCCCCGATAATTTCTCCTTTTGCCTCTTCTCTTCTTTTCTTTGGGGTGGGTTATAGAGTCAGATTCCAATCCTCTGACATTAAAAGGGGAAATAAACGACAAAGAGGCCCTGCAGGTTTGCATTAGACTCCTAATTGGTTTTGGCTTGAGTGGGCTGTTAGCACTGCCAGACGTGGGCCCTTTGTGTTTAGCCATGTGGGAGAATTTCCCCATCCCGGAGGTAACTAGGTGCCTGCACCTCTATCCTGAGTCACTCTACACTGGTTCTTGTCTCTGAGTATTGTATGAATCTAAATGTATGTGCAGATTAGTTTTTTTAGTGATATAAAAGACTGCATGTATTTGCAATGTGTCATGCATGAGGTTGGCTCTGTTTTACTAAAAATGTGTTTGCTTGGCTGTGTGTTCATGTCAGGCTGGGAGCCCAGTATCCATCTCACTCCCTCTGGTCTCTGCGTGGGTCTTTTCCACCAGTACTACCACCTGTTAGCGTTTTACTCAGGCCCCAGGGCTACAATGACTGTAGGACTCTCCAGATTTGCTCATCAAGCTCATCAGATCGGCTCCCTTACCTCAAATCTGGCTCCCATTTCCTATCACAGAACCGATCTCAGATGAATTCCTTGGTGCAGTTTAGCTGAGTCAAGATTGTGTGCAGCTGAACAAGTTCTAGTTGAGCTGGGTCTGATTAATGACTCACAACATTTTCCTCAGTGCTCTCTGCTGCTGGATCAAACTTAAGTGTTTGCAAAGTGTGGTTTTAGTGGGAAAAGAGATGTTTAAATGTGCACACGTGTCAACCACAACAAAGAAGCTAGCATCTTTTGCTTCAGCTATAAACAGACAGAATGACAGTTCAAATTGGCTTCAATTGCATGTGCCAACTCTACTGTTAATGATCCATGTGCAGCAAAAATGTTTTCAAAAGATTTAAATGACCCCTGATATTACTGAAGCATTTATTGCTCTCTGACAGGAAATGAAATTATATCGGCCCAATCACTGCAGCCTGCTATCGACTTCACTTCTCCTGAATCTCAGCCTGCTGCGAGCGGCATCGTCAGTCTTTTCAAACTAACAGGATCTGTCATGTTGCATGTTTCGTGAGACCTTTGAGCTTTCTGTCCAAACGTCTGTTTCCAATTTGGAAAACCGTTCTCCCCTGTTTATTACTTCAGACACTGTAGCAAACTGAAACAAAGCCTTTAAAAAAAGAGAGCCCAAGAGAGAAAGAGAGTGACTAAATGGTTAAAGGAACAAAACAGTGAGAGAACGAGAGCAGAAAAGGAGGATTAACTGTCAGGGAAAATGTGAGGCTAATTGAAGCCAGTTTTGCACAGCTGTTTCTTGTTCAAGTGCGGCACTGCTCAGAACGGCTGGGAGGATAGGATCCAGATGTGATCTTGCACAGAGGATTGCCCAGCAATAGCAGTCGTCAGAAACACCAGCCGCATAGGAGACGAGGGATATTAGGCAGTCCATGCTCGTCTGCTTACTGACAAAACATCACTTCTACGCCTGTGAAAGACAACCCAGCTGTGCTTTTCAATCTGCACTGCAGGTCTCAGCATGGTTCCGGAGAGTTGTTAACATTGTCATTTTGTTATACTGCCAGCCAACACTGTGACCTCTGTATTCAGGTATCACGAGGTAGCGTAAACATTGCTGTGACACATTTGACTGTTCCAAAAAGGCAGGACGTGAAAGCAGTTTTGCATATTTTTTCTATGGCTTTTGAAGCAGTTAGTCAAGTGAGATTAAAGCATCTTTTGTGTTTTCATCTGTTAAAAGTGTTTCATTTATTTCATCATTAAAAAAACAAAGGGGATTGTCGAAGGCAAGTTTCATGGTTTTTGTGCAAGCATTGTTTTGCTTATCTATTCTAAGTGGAGAGCCTTTAGATGGGAACAAAAGCACTCAGCCAAGTCAGAGTGATCAGACAGATTATTGTAAAATGTTTTTTTTCAACAATTTGCTTCTTTAATGCCTTCTCTCTATTTCTACTCTTTGTCCCCTTTTTCCTCACTCTATCATTTCCTACTTGGCCCAGACAAAGAGGAGTTAGCATTGGTTACCCTTTTCTCCACGCCTTCCAGGGTTACTCCAGATCTTCTTTCTCACCTCCTGTTTGTGTCTCATGTTTCTGCTCCCACAATCCATTTTTTTTTACTTTATTCCCCTCCCTATGTTTCTGTTCGTATTTTCTCTTTGGCTTTTGTTGTCCCTATCCTTCCTTCCATCCCATACTCATCTGTCTTGGCCGCCATGCAGAGTGCGACTGCAGCTGGCCTGTCATCGCAGCAGAGGAAAACCGACATCCAGCTGTGTGTAAGTTATTGTTGAAGGCTCAGTGGGAGAAGTCTCAGAGCTCTGTCTGACAAGATGTAGACAATATGACATCTTTTTGAAAATACTATTTTTTCACTTTTCATTTATTCCCCTTTCCGATCTTTCATAGAAAGCTTTATTAGATCTTTCATAGAAAGCTTTATTAGGCATCCCTGGCATAAACACACCAGAATTATCACCAGTTTTTGTCTCACATAACACGTGTAATTCTTATGGAAAGCACATGCAACGAGTGCATCCAACAAAGCAACTGATCACTTCTTCCATCATAACAAATAACTGAATGAAGATGATATCTAGTTTTGTTTGATGTATCTGATACATGTTACAGACTTGTCATCAAAGCCAATCTTTATCCTGTGTCAATTGTGACTTTTATGACTTTTGTCAAGTTCACCTCATCTGTCCTTCCTCTAGTTTTCTTTCCTGCTGGGCTTCATGTTGTCTGAGAAGAGAGCCTGCTCTCTTGCTACATATAAACTTGCTTTGCACGCCTGCTCTTGTTCACAGCATGGATTGTGTTGTGGATGCTGTTGTTTATATGTCTTATCCTCAGCTGGTGTCTCTGCTTGCTGCCTTTGCTTGTTTGTCCATGTATATCACTGTAGTGACATGTCAAACCAGTGGTGACTATGCAAAGCAGCAACCAGTGCAGGCGTCGCCACAAAGTTCCCTGTTGTTCGCTTGCATGTTTGTGGGAATCACAACACCAAACATTTGACATTCTGAAAACAGAATAAGGTTTGACCCTGCTTGTTATGTCTTGACATGAAAAAGAGCAAGAAAAACTGCAAATACCCATGCATGCTGCCACACTTTATTTACACACACACACATTTGAGGATTGTATTGCAACACTGACAAGTCCAAACATCCCTGAGGCTTAACCTTGGGAAATGCCAATACATGCCCCTGAATGTGTGTGTGGGTGTGTGTGAGCAAAGCCAGCCGTTATCTTCTCTCAGCTTTAATTGAGCCCTTCAGAAATCCCCCAAACTATTACACACACACAGAAGGTAAAGCCTGGAGGCTCTATCTCTGCCTAGCCAGGTGTTCCCAGCTCTGCTGCCAGATGAACCACCTGCAGATCACAGGTGTGGCCGAGGAAGAGAACAACACAGCTGCTCCTGCAGCCTCGGGGAGAGGAAAAAATAGAAATGGAAGATCTATATAGAATCATCTGCTGCAAGCAGAAACCTTTGCACATTAGGCAAAAGAAGATCACGTAAAATAATAAATCATTGACAATGTTTTAATGACCTTTCTCTTAGAATAGGCATCTTTTCTCAGCCAGCTAGCAACGTGCATTTAATTGAAGCAGGTCGGCATGATGGATTTTGCTGATAAGTGGGAGGTGCTTTGATTATTGACATAGTTTACAAGTCAGTTGCAATAAAAATGAACTGTTTATTCTATTGCTATTTTGCATAGAGTATAAACTTTGTAAATAAAAAGAATATGAGGAAAAGGTTTTAAATGTTTTGTTTAGTTTAGATTATTGGTTATTGAAGCATTGTATCAAATAACTTAATCTTAAGATTCATCTTGTAAAATGACACCCTATCCTGTCCTCCATCTGTGGGGACTATCACGTAGCTACTAACTGTTAATATTTTGTATAAATATTGTACATCAAGGGTTGTATAAAGGTAATGATAACTAGAAAGACATACCGGTAAATAAAAATAGTCGTATCTGGCTAGTTCCAGTTGACTCTTGTCAAGAGAACATCAACTGAGATTGTACAAACATTTAATTACAGGATTTGAGGAGATCATCTACATAAACTGACTTACTTCTCTGTAGTATTATTTAGAGGGTTAAAAGGGACCCTCTGGACCACTAGCAGGAACAGTTTAACACTAATAACAAGTGAGTTTATCCACTTTATACATAGATAACATTTTAAGTGATTTTTAAAAGAATTTAAAAAATAGGTTATGCCTCTGAAAATGTTGATTTTTTTGTGCTATAACCTAATTAAGTGATCAGTTAACAGAGGCTAAGTCACAGATCCTGTCACTTGCCAACTGCCAACAATATAATATACACCAGCGTCATTACAGAAAAGCCTGCTGTCCTGAGATGAATGTCTGTATTCACTGTGTGTATTATATGTGTGTGGGCTTGTCAATGTCTAAGTGAGTATACACTGTTTTAACACCAGATTTCTCCCAAACATGGAGTTGTTTATGAGAGCTATTCATGTTTATGTGCTGACAATTGGGTTCAACTGGCAGCAGAGAGAGAGAGAGCTCTGGTCCACTCTATCATTTTTCAATTAGTAAAACTGTAGCATTTAAAGATTTAACTGTGAGCACCATAGATGGATATCCTGGACAGTGTATATGGCACATTAGTTAAACAAGGCAGCAGCTGGAGAGACCAAAAAGTGTGTGGTTGTTTGATATCGTTTAAGTGAAGTTATTGGTTAGAAGGGTTTGGCGTCTGGCTATGTGCTTGGCTTCACTGTGTGGAAAATTAAAGAAGATGCAGCCAAGTGAGCGTGTGACCCACCGCTCATAAATTGTAAGCACACATGCACCCTATCTCATACCAACACACTAACACTTTATCACTTACACTCCCTTTCACTCAGGAAGACACTCGTATATGCTTTCCACGCCTATATTTGCTCATCTAATCATTTGTGTTGCATATAAATACACACTTGTTGCAGCCAAAGAGCAGCGGTGTGTCCTCCCTGCATGTGTAGAGTGTAATAGGAGATCTGATGGGTTTTTTTGTGGGTGAGTAGGCGGGTCAGGCCTTACTTAAACTAATGGCTCCCAGCAGTGTTGAATAGCCAGACACACTGGAGCCGAGGTCTGAGGTTTTGGAATGCCACTGCCGGCTCAATGCCTTCCTTTCATCAGCACCAAGTGAAGGAGAGAGAGAGAGAGAGAGAGAGAGAGAGACAGGGAAATTGGGAGAGGAGGGGGGGGCAGAGAGAAAATACGGGACTCATTTGTTATGGGTGATATGGGGATGACTGAAAAGAAGGACACAATAGTGTTTGAATGGAAGGACAGAGTTGGTGGTGAGGGCAGAACAGTAGACTATGTAGGGAGGAGGTGTGGGTAGAGGCGTGTTTGGGCTTGTGGGATGTCAGGAGGGGGTAAAGTATCAGTCAGTGGCTGTTTTAGTGAAAGAGCACCATGGGACCCTCTGACTAGCCTCTCGTTTTTCTTAATGTCTCTGGGATGAGCTGTAAATGAGACTTGTGGGAATTTTTTATGGTTTTGAACTTAAGACTTTACCAATCTTATGCACATAATTCAGATTATTAAAAAGCGTTATTGACAAACAACATTATACTTTTTGACCAAAATTCAGAAGTATGTCATTCTGTAGAAACACCCTTTTGTCAGGATGACTTAATATGTTCAGGTTTAACAGATAAAAGTTTTTTGGTAAGGAATAATGCCCGACGAGGTGTCCATTATTTACATCTGGAAGGACATTATCCCGCAGTAGCTTATACGATGGTCACTTACAAAAGAAAGAAATATTAAATCAATTATAATTACGTTGATGTTTTACTTTTTAATCTGGGGTTTTTAACAAACATACTTTTTAGTATCTGTTGTTGTTGTGATGCTGTGATGTGTTGCCATGGTAACCAACTCTATCCACAGAACCTGCAGCTCGGTTGGCTGAAACTGTTATAATAGACCTAATTAGCAGAGGGATGTGAGATGATTGCTTAATAATATGTTAAGCGATACAAAGTATCATTTCAAAGAGTAATTGCATCTCTTACTGCTTGTGTGTGTTCAGAGGGTGTTGCAAAAGAAGAAGACAAAAAGTCCAGAGCAAAGATAACTGGCTCTGGCCTCAGAAGCTGCAGCTTGATCGCTGCAGCTCTTAATACTGACCTGTTGCCGCCAACAGGATTTAAAAAAGATGGCATGATAAATAGAAGATTTAAAACGATGGTATATACACTGAAAACTTTTAAGTGGCATAGGTTTTACTCAAAAACCTTTTGCTTTGTTATTGACCATGTTTTATTGTGATTTATCTAAACAAAAACTTTTTTTCTTGTATGTTTTTAATTGTATTTACGGGCATGAAAATACAGGTAAATGTGTTGGTGTATGGGCTTATGGGTGGGATGTTCTGGGAACCTCTCCAGCCTCCAAAGTCTTTAATTTTCACTGTCCAGAAGCAACACATACAGTAAACAGAAGATTTACACTATCTGCTTTTTGTTTATGCGACCCATCATTTATCTGACCCTTCACAAAGACAAAATATAGCCCTCACTTTACCCTTGATTGGTAACAAGAAGCATCTAATTTAATCTCTATGACTTTTTAAAATGACTTTTTTTTTTTTTTACAGTAAGCGTCTTCCAGACAGACACGGACCTGGAAAATGACGTGCTCCTATTAAATAAATACGCTGTAGAGGATGTAATGGAAAATGCGGCCTTGCAAAATCAAACAGGGAAATCTATGGCTGCATCAGATTAGCAGACATCAAGAGTCTGAGCAGTGGTCAGATGGAGGCAAAGAGAAGAAGGAGAGAGGATAGGAGAGCATGCTGGTAATATGGCTAAAGTGCAGCAGTAGGGGTTGATAATAATGAGGTTTGGTTGGGAAAAGCAGCAGCAACATTGTTATAACTGTTATAATTACTCAATTTGTTTTATCAGACAGCCTGTTAGGGAGTCAAAGAAAGCGTTTAAAATGGCATCTGTGTACATTACTACTTTAAAGAGCCCTGCCACTATAAACTTATATCTTTGATGGTAACTGTTGTTGTGTTTTTTGTCTTGAAATTATGGTCAAAGAGACCGAAGCTGGGTAGAGCTTGGCCATAATATTAACTCTCACTTAAAATGAAGAAAGAATAACTCCTGATTGTTATAGCCACATTCACACTATGCACATATGCACCACACTTAAACAGAAATTCACAAAGATTTATTCAACCCAATGTGAATGAAGGGATGATGTAAGAAACAGGCTCAAAAACAAACAAAAAGATTTCAAAAACATCTTAGTCGTTTTCTCACACATTTTCACAACACCAGAAAATTAAATGTGACTTTTTTCCCTCCTCGGTTTCTGGTCATAGCTCACAGCAGGAGACATTTTGCTAGACATATTGGCAATCAATATTAAGCAGGAGTCAACACGCAATGCGAAGATTATGTTGTTTTCTTCACAAGTTTAGAAAGCAGCACCTTCTTGTGTTTATGTAGATATTGCACGCTCATCCATAATAGCAAGATGTTAACAGCAGAAAGGACAAACACTCACTAATACACACAGTTATGTGAAGCCAATCAAATTCACCCAGAATATTGTCTGGCACGTGTGCAATGGCACACCTGCTGATGTTTTGAGAATTTTACCTGAGTGGAAAATCTTCACAGAAATATCCAGAGCAACTATTGCAGACATAAGACAGTTACAGGACTTCAGTGCATGTCCAAAAGTTGAAACTGGTACAGGTAAGATGAAACTGTTTATGTTGAAATCAGTGCCAAAAGACTTGTGCTTACAAATAAGGTGTTATTTAAAGGATAATCATTCATGCATTCATTTTTCTAAATTGCCTAATGCAATTCAGGGTCATGGGGAAGTTGGAGCCTATGCTAGCAAATAACAGGCAAGATTCGGGGTTGCTGGTCTATCACAGGGCCAACAGAGAGGCAAATAATCAATCCGAACAAGCAATGACAAATTAACCTAACATTGGACAGAACCCATGCATCCACAGGGAGAACATGCAAACTACTTGCTGTAAAGCCACAGTACTAACATCTATTTCACTGTTCAGTCCTCAAAGGATAATACAGTTTCCACTTCATATTTTTATACTCTGTCTTCTTGAAACTGCTATTAAAAAGCATTAAATCTTGCATAGAATGCAAGTCTTCATTCATTTGCTTAGTAAAATTTGTCGTTGAAACATTTGTTATAATTGCGTAGATTACTCATTTTATTATTTATGTATGTATTATTATTTCAGGCTGTAAATATATTCATTTCTACATTAAGGACAGGTGTTTGAATTAGAAGATATATAGAATTTAACACTGTAGACCAAAGATTCAAATGATCCATTCACAAAAGAGAAGCTGAAAATACGCCTACTACTACTACTACTACTACTACTACTTACTACAGCATAAGAGCCACTAAGTTTTTGCTCCAAAATATGCCAAACACTGATGCATGTAAAATCTAAGACTGTGGATTTCTTATATAAAATATGAAGTTAAATAAATTCTATTGAGTCATTATGGTGTCACCCGCTAATTTGACTCCTGACAGGTGTAATAGTTTGCTTCTGCAGTTAAAGGACCTGAGATGCCTGTTAACTTATTTGAGAGACTGAAAACATTCATTAGGTTTTTTTTTAATCAAGTTAATATACACATGTATACACATATACATAGTCAGTTTTGCAAATATTGTTGAACAATCACTTTAGTCTCTTTAAATTGATTGGTTACTTTAAATTCTCTGTTATGTGCAAATTTAGCATTCTTTTAATATCATTTATGTTTCATCAATTCTTCATATCATCTGTCCTGCTCTTTGAAAAAAAAGCTGTTTACTTTGTCTAAAAGTGGAAGTTTGGCTAGAGAGCGTGTGAACAAAACCAGATGCTGCATACTTTCTTGTTCTGTCACTCTCTCACATCTTATCTCACACATGCACACAATGGCAAACAGCTGTAAAACGGTTTGGCAACAATAAAAGAAAACCATTCAGTGGGAATATATGTAGCTATCAAAATAATGCATTATATCTATAAAAAAATAATAGCTAACACACATTGTTGCTTCCTTGATAAAGGTTTAAAACTCTGTTGATAAGAGTGAGACTCAAATATGCAGAATATCTGATACACAAGAACTTTCAATAACTTAAACAATAGCTGGGTTCTAGTCATAGACTGTGTGAAAATGGACGAAACGTCCGAGGTTTCTGAAGAACAAAAGTGACGATTGTTGGGCAGTTCCTACTGTTGCGAATTGACCGCGTCACGTTTGCCGTTGCTCACAGAAAAAAACTGGAGTTAAGAGAGCTGTGAACGTGGGGGTGGATGATTGAGGCCTATCAAACTCTAAGTTGCCTGTAACTAAGAGCCAAATGAGTTAACTCTGACCTAACGGGAGCTTACCTGCTATCTGAGGTAGATGGGCCAAAGCTAAGGCGCACTGTTAGCTGGCTAAAAACGACATTCTTGCCGCAGAAATTGGATACCTGCCAATCAAAACGACACTGCAAATTATGTCGAATTTTTAGATTAAATAACTTCTATTAAAAAAAATATTCACCCCCCTCACATTTGCTCAAAGGTTAACTCGACTTATTTAACCCCAAATGTCTTTTTAACCAGGCTAAAACCCGGTTTATTTGTTTTAAAATTGACATTTTAAAATAGGATTTGCTCTCTTTTGGAGCCCATAGTGGATGAGGAATGAACTGCAATATTTGGCACTTCCACATCAGCTTCACTGTTATATAACTTGTTTCTAATTCACTCACCAAGCAAATCTAAAGAAATCCTTTTGTAAAGAAAAAGAAGTTACAGAAAAGGAATATAAATCAGACTAATTTCCATCAGTTTAGGTGAAGTGAACAAGCTGCATATTGTCTCCAGAATGCGGCAGAACACGCAGCATGTGTAGTTGTTGTATTTCTGTAGAAGCCTTTTCCCTTACGTAAACTAACTTTCAAGATAAATAATGTGTGGGATGAGAAGAAAATACAGATAGACCTTGTTCAATAATTACTTTAATCTCTTGAAATATCTGATAGGGGCTAATTACATCGATTTACTGTTTAAAATCTGGTCATTTAAACCATTTTAAACATTGATATGTTGTTTCTGTTAACTAGTGGATATCAGTTTTTTACTAATAGGAAAATAAACACCTTAAGCAATCATATTGGCATTTGTATCAAAATTGTAAGTTTATTTTTTTTCTTTTACATGTTAAAATGTTTTAATTTAGTCAAAATCAAATCTGTCAACACCAGACTATTCTATTCTATTCTATTCTATTCTACATTCTACAGGCATTTAGCAGACGCTTTTATCCAAAGCGACGTACATCAGAGGATAAAAACAATACAAGCATAAAATCAAACAACGAGGAACAGCATAGATAAGTGCCAGACTGCTGCAAGTCTGGTTGGACACAGCTATTGTCCTGTAG
>JBAMHV010000003.1:14110879-14124614 GCA_037177535.1 Pseudomugil gertrudae | reverse complement strand
ATTTGAGAGATGAATTAATTGTATGCGTTAGTGGAGTTTTGATGGTGGGCAGAATGCTCTGCAAGATGTCCGTAGGACATACAAAGATACTGTGGGTGAAGCTTTTATAACTCCTCCATGTTATTGTCCTATAGGTGTGGTGTATAGGTGTTTTTGCACCGTTTTACGTACAGCTTCCTGGTTAGGTTTCTTTCAGTCACATTTTTCTTCAATGCTTCAATGCATTAGAAATTGTTATTGAAAAGTAACCCTAATAAAAGACCATGTCATTTATTGGTCTTCATTTATCAGTTTCAGGCAGAACTGCAGCATCTTCTGACAAAATAGCCAGTCTAATACAGGGATTTCCAATGTATTCTTTTTTCATACAGTCAATAACATTGTAACATCGCACATAATTTGGGAATAATTTGATTATTCCCTTGCATTCACACTGGGATGAAGTAGTTCCTGTAAATGGCTACTCACATCTTCTCACAACTATGTAACTACTTATAACCATGCTTCATAGTGCTCATACGAGGTTCGTTTACACAGCTCAGATGGCATTATTACTGAAGGTAGGAAGTCCAGTTGATGTATGAAATGAATTAATTTCAGAACTAAGCAAACAGAAATATTGAACTACTGCTTTATACATTCAGACTTACTTTAGCCCGGGCATGTGATCATTGTCTGCAAAATGAGAACACGCAGCTGTGGATCACAGCACCACCATGTCACCCCATGGTTTTTAGGTAAATGGGTGAACTGCAATGTACCTTGTTGAAAAAACACATACAAGCAATTGAATATTTAAAGGTGATTAGTTTTTTGCTGTTAATGTGAAATAAAAATAAGCTCTGAGAACGTGTTGATGTTTGATATGCTGAAAATTATAAGCATAGTAATGTATGCAAGGACAAATACATACTATAACTGTGTTCATCAAATATTTTGTTGAAATTTTACTATGAGCTCATTCAGGTTCGTGCAGTTGTGCTGACTGCACATGAACTAAGAGGACAGAAATTACATCATTTCAGTGTTTGTGCACAGTCTTACAGGAATAATGTGTGGGTACTCTCAGATACCCATATTGTCTGCAGATTCTCAGGATATTCTTCAGTGCTAACATTGGAAAATATCAGGAGGATCAGATCTGAACTATGTCTGCAGCATTGACTTTCTGAAGGTGTGCAGGTGCTTTTCCATTCAGTTGCCTTTCCAGCCTGGTGTCTGGTCTTGTGAAACCCATTCATTGGTTTAAACCAAAGAGGAATTTTGATGAAAGAGTGGAAGCAATATGCATACACAGAGAGAAATATAAGGAGCAATTCTGATTTGAATGCTGTATTTTTTAAGCTCCACCTAACAATATCTAGAAAATGTCAAGGCTCCCGTGCATTTGAGGGAAACTATTCAGTTTTGTCTGTCAGCAAAAGCCTGTTTTACCACTTACAATTGCATGTCAGTTGCCGTATATTTCTGCAGATGCTAGACCTTCTGCATATCACCATCTTTTCACCCCTCTCCTTTCTCCCCCACTCACAGCCACCTGGCCCTGCCTCTGAACCTGCTGGCTGACCAGATGCACCCTGAATAGAACAGGCATCCACAATGAGAGAGAAGGAAACAGTCAAGCTTTTGACACTGCGTGGCAATATACACATTTAATCACTTTGGAATTGAGCTAAACAAATAGATCTCACCTCAGTGAGGATTATAGCCGTGTTCCTAAAGGTCAGAAGCTTCTAAAAATAAGGACTACATCAGAAGTTTTTCAGTGCTAATGAGACGGGTGCATGTGCTTTTAAATTGGAGCAAAGAAAAGGGGCATCTGCACATCCTAATGAGCTGTATGTGTTTATCTGGCAACATTTGCTTGTTTTAAACATAGTTTCTTATAAGTTGATCATGTTCTTCAAATTGCTGATTGTCTTATTTAAAATAAGTGTATGTTTTTTTTGTCTTCCCCTGGACTCAATGATTTAATACCATCCTCTGTACTTTTTAAAGGTACAATCTTTGAAGGGTAGAACAGCCATGCACTATTATCTTAACCCACATTTTCTCAGCCACTTTGTGCAATGTTGGGCATAAATCAGACAGCGATTTAAGTTTAACTCAGTAAGGATGGAACACAGAGGGTAAGCGAGAAGAAGGGGGAGCAGAGTAACTCATTCATGCTCTTCAAGTGTCCTCAATTGGTTTTGGCCTGTGACGCAGCCGTAAGCTGGGCGCCATAAAGACCTGAGACAAAAGAGGGCTTCAGTGAAAGAGCCATACAGGGTGCTGGGGCGGTTAGTATAAAAACATTTTTCAAGAGGAGATGCCCACTGCTCTTGATGATGTGTGTGTGTGTGTGTGTGTGTGTGGGGGGGACTGCGAAAGTAACCCCACCACACACTTGCAGATGCTCACGCACACGTTTGCCTCCCTTGGCACAGCCTCTTGTTTAGCCTTTAGGTGCCAAAGCAATTAGTTATGTTAATTGCAGGGTCCATTGCCGGTGAATGCAGGTTGAAAAGGGCCAGTCAGCAGCCGATGATTGGCCAGGATCCATGGTGGGCGGGGCCACGGACGGGGCTTGTGACGTTCCCGGAGAGACACTGGAGAGAACAGCGTGTGGGAAAACAGGGGCGGAGCTTGAGCTGAAGGAGAAAGATTGAGTGGCTGGGAGCATCAGAGCTCGAGAGAGCCAGCGCGAGAGCGGACCGAAGTTGTTTAGTAAAAACAGAGCGATTTTGGGAAGGCGACTGACTACAAAAGACACACACAGAGAGAGAGCGCGAGCTTCACGTGAGAGAAACAAAAACAGAAGAGACAGGAGGAAATTTAATTAGCGTGTTTTTGTATGTATGCGTGTAGTTCGGTGTTTGCTCGGTTATCTGTCTCCATCTGGGTGCCATCTGTGTCTCTGGCTTTGGCCTTCGCCACACTGGAGCTCACATATGTGGGAATGCAAACACATGCCTGACATATGAAGACGTGGAGTCGCGGGGAAGCACAAGGAGAGGATAAGAAAGCAAAACTCCGCCGCTGCATCTCACTTTCTCCAAGGACTGAACAGCGGACTCTACTAGAGTGGAGGTAGGAAGCAGAGGGTCCACACTGGATTTGTGATGCTTTCCCCCTTTTTTTTCCTTCATTTGTCTCCGTGAGAAAGAGTCTGAGAATATGTGGTCATGCGAAATAGTGCATTAGTGTTTGCGTGTGTGTGTTTCATCCTAATACCCAGAACTGTCCTGTACTGTACAGATGGTGTCTTATCCTCTGCTCTTTATCTCATCATCCTTGTCGAGGGAAGCTGACTTAACCTGAGCACAGAGAACGTATTCTACCATATGGTCTAAATACTCACTTTTCTTTCTTTCTTTTTTCTTTTCTTATCCAAGTTGCTCATTGCAGCTTAAAAAAATATTAAGATTACAACACGTTCGTCCATTTTTGGATGATTAACCTTAGCAATATGATTTGCTTTGTGTGTGTAAGGGGGCTTATCTCTCAGCTGGCATTTACTTAGATGGTAATCAGTTTTTCCACATGGCAAACAGAGCAGAAGAAAGTAGGTAAAGAAGACGAGTGCATCTGTTGTACAGTATCCCAGACATATGGAAAGAGGAGGAAAAGTGCTGCGCCTGTCTTTCATGCTGTGTCTATATTTTACTGAGTTTTTTTATGGATTGAGCCAGTGAAACTGATGCAATGTTGGTTATTTTCTCTAAAGATACTCATGTGCAGCTCCATGTTGGAGAAATGACCCCGTATTATTTTGTGCATAAGGTGATAGGGATGCTTTGGAAGGAGAAGGTGGGTGTGTGGGGTGGAGAAGTATACAGAGAAAAGACAGAGAGACCTGGCCAGTGTCACACCAGGCCAGGCCAGTCCATCGGGGAGATAGGAGCGACTAACTGTTGGCTGCACAGTCTCAAACCAGAGACCCCAGTCTGGTCTACTGGAGTTTGTCACACTCCTGACAACGGACTCTGTGCTTTATCTTTGTGTGCCTGCTTGTTATGTGGAAGACATTCCAGTTGCTTTTATTCAGAAGTTTCATTTTTATTTCCATGCATTCATTCATCATGACCAGTTGCTTTGAAGTTTCTTATCACACACTATATAAGTGCATGTTTGAAGGAAGGAAAGTGAGCGTGTCTCCATGTGTGTTCCAGCTGTCTTGCAGATATTGTGTCTTAGGATCTCACAAGGTTGCCTGTCTTTTAGTTCTGCAGCCTTTTTCTTTTTGTCTGACCTCAATCCATCAATCCAAGCTGCGGTTTTCTTTGCTGAATGTGTGGATATAAACAGAGAATCATACCAGGATGACCCATGCTCATTTTCTCCTGAAAATTCATAATAAAGTACCCCTCATTTCAGCACTCGCATGTACACATAGGACAGAGCAGCTGCTTGTAGAGATTGCTGCAGGAAGTGCTCTATTAGTTCCAGTGGCAAGGGCGATGATCTGGCCTCGGGGGTTCAGGAAGAAGTTGCACATTTGAATGTGTATGCACGCTTGTATGTTAGAGTGTTCAGACATAAGTGGGTAAGCCATTTATCTAGCAAAACCTACTCACTCAGTAGAGCCTTGACTAATTGTTTCATCAAACGTCTGAATAACATGCTGTCAGTAAGCACCTGCACACTCCTCATCTCACAAGCTCATTGACATTGTACCCTTTCTTCTTGTCCTAAGTGCATGAGTCAGGGGTCTCTAGCAGGGGTCTACTGACCCTTTACTAGCCCGAGAGGTCCACTCAGTGACCCAAGGAGAGACCTTTATTTACTGAGCTGTTGTGATTTGAGATGAGCATTAGCCTGTGCTAAGAAAGCTGACTAATTTCCTCAGCTGGATTCCTTAAAAGTGACTTTAACATGTGGTTGGTCAAATGTGTATGAAGGGAACCAAAACTTTTTTTTAGCAGCATCAACTACCATCTTTTAGTCTTTACAGTGGTAATATCACATGTATATTGCATTTGGGGGTTATCGGTAACTTTTCTTATACTCTAGCAAAGAAGAGACATATGCAGAGTAATAGGATGTGTTTTCCAGTGTTACAAGCTACAATTGATACTTGAGAGAATAAAACAAACTAAAATTAAGTGTGTGCTGGGTAGTTGAGATGTGTAGGTGGACAAGAAATGGGTGTTGTTGCTTTTCCACTAATTGTCTGTCACAGTCATTCATTTCTAGCTTTCTTCAAAGAAAAAGCCTCCCTCCTGTGTCATCATGATAAAGTGTAGATATAAAAGAAAAAGATTTCCACTCACTCATTTTTGCCTGCTGTATTTTGGTTTAGTTTTGAAACTTGAAGTATGCAGATGGATCAACACTTTTGTTGTAGGTTTATTGTGTTGTTAAAGCATCGCTGTCATTGAGCTCTAGCGCTGCATGCCACTGTATTGTTGAGAAAAAGAGGGGAAAAAGCAAAACACAGAGTAATGCACTGCTCTTAGGCACAAGTGCATACAACCCCAACAGTACGCGGTGATAACACACCTAAACACACACACACAGCCTCCCTGTCTCATTCCCCACATTGTTTTGAGCACAGCTGGCCTCTTTGTTTTACTTATCTGTCTCGCTCTGGTCTTTCATACAGCTGGGCTCTGAGCTTGCTCACAGCTCTGCTTATGGACTCTGTAGACCATCCACCGCTCTATTCCGCTTCGATTCATTACATTACTGAAACTAGAGGTTGATAAATTTTGGATAAATGCTTTGTTTTGATTTAGAACAGTTGGATTTGTTGTTTGTTTAGAAGAGTCTGACCTTTTGGCTGCTGAGACACATTTAATATTAGTAAAACACCTTATAGTACAGGTATGACATTTCATTTCTATAATGAGTACTGTTTAGTTTAACCAGCTTCCGTTGATTTTTGAAGAGTGTGATTGTCCTCAACGTGGCTTCTGGTAATAGTAACATCTGGTTGGACTTGAATCCAGTTTGTTTGCCTGTTAAATACCATCATACCTGGTCTAAAACAGGCCAGGGTTTAATGTTTGGTTTGTTTGTCCATTTCTGGCTCTTTGTTTTATGGATTTCTGTAACTTACTAGTTCAAAGCATATGGGTGAATATGAACTGGAGACAAATGCTGTTTTGCTTGGCTACGATTTAAAATTCACTGTCTGAGGTTATAATGTGTAGGAGACCCCTGGTCTTAACCCTCCAGACAGCTCTATAACTTTGTTCTGACAGCATCCTTACTGTTAGTTGAATTTTTTGTCGGGGTGAGGTGGGGGTGGGGAATCCGCAACACAAATGAACTTTTAACGTCATGCTGCAGCTGAATTTTTTTTCTCCATTTGGTGGTTTTAGTTTTAAAACACTCACCAAGCTCATGATGATTGATGTGCAGACTAACCAATTAGTTACAGAGAGGTGAGAAGGGTTGTAACCAGATAGGTAGATAATCCACTGCGCTTAGAGAAAGAGGAGCTGCTGGGAAGGTCTGAATCTTTTGTGATTTGATAGCATGATTGACAGATTTGTACTGTTCTCGTTATGCCTCTGTTGTTATTTACATGGATGTGTGCCGTGGGCCGGACCTTCACTCAGGTGTGAATGCGTTAGTTCAGGGATATACATCTTCTCTCTGCACACCTGATGACAAACCCAACACCTGGTAAATGGGGCCAATGCACTTACACAAACATACAGGCATGATGACACATTGCTGCTTCCTGTTCCAGCACTCCCTGCCCAGCTGTGTGTGATGCAGGCGTGTGTCACAATGATATACATTCATTTGATGATGGTACCTGTAATTGAAGCCAAATGCAACTGGCATGTATGTGATTCTGTGCCAGCAAACAGATTTACCTTCTCTTTAATTTAAAAGTAGTATTAAAAGGAAACATTTTGCAAACGTACTGAGAGGCTTGTTTTTTTTTTTTAACAATTTAAAAGGAATTTTAGTGAGTAAGTGCTTGTTGTTCAAGGTTTTCTGTTTAGAAAGTGTGTAATTTTAAGGTTAACAACATCAGATCCCATCCAGCTGTTCTCCCTGCAGTCTGACCTCATACACGTGGACGCTGTCCGTTCTTGGAGTCTAACATCTGCCAAACCGCCCTCTCCCTCCAGCATCACATCACTGTACTTCTTTTTACTGCTCATTCTTAGTTTTATAGACGACGTCTGTCTGCCTTGCCGTCCCCTCTTTTCGTTTTCTTTTTCAGCCACTAAGTACATTTCCATCCGTGGGTTCCTTATTTCACTATGTGGCATGCTGGATTAAAGCTGTGTTTTTGCAATTATCTCACAGAGAGACAAGGTTATGCAAGGGCTTCTCTCGCCGTTACTCTGTCATGGGGACATGGGTGGAATTCACCTCAGGGGACAGCTATGTGCTTTTGCACTATTTACATGGAAGCTTCTAAATGTTTTCACCTCATCCAAAGAACTCTTTAACACTCTCTGTCCTTGTGTACCTTTCTCGCTTTCTTTACCCCTACCGTCTACCCTGGTATCTCCACATTGCTCCCCATCCCAGCAGAGTAAGGAGCGGAGTGTTGACATTGGGTTTTATCCAAATATGTAGTCTAAAGGGCTAGAAGGATGGTAATGAGAGCCAAGAAAAACAGCCTGGCTCTGAGTCTGACAACCAGACTTGTCTTCCTGATGAAACCAATTGAAAACAATATTTTTTTCCCTCCTTGTTTTTCCCACCCTCCCATCCTCCATCTTCTTCTTTCGTTTCAACTCTGGTGTCTCTAAATTAATGACTAATTTTTTCAGTCCTGGCTGTGCTTGGCTTAAATCCTCAGCATATCTGTATCGGTGCTACTGTAATAACACATAGACTATCTTTAGGCCAAAATAACAAAACCAAGTGTGATCAAGTCCCAACTGTCATGAATATATGCACAGTTCTCTGTTTTTAGTTTCAGTATATAAAAATGTATCAACTCTGACTTGAAATGTCCTAATTTGGTTCATCATAGCTTGACAAGTATGGATGTAAACCAGTTTGCTGTTAGCTTTATTGTGAAAGCAAAACTGTTACGTAGCAACAGTTGAGGAGGTATCAGTCCCCAGAGAGTTTGAATTCAGTGGATTGACTTAACCAAGGACAAAAATGTTTTAACAGTAAGTCATTGAACCTGTTGTTTATCTGTGAGGGTATAACAACTGACATTGAGAGTGACCATGCACACACTGTTGAATTATCTGTTTTTAAGTGGATATAGTTGTGTCGCTGCATGCATCCTTGTGCAGTGTGTATGTGTGGGTGGAGGTCAGGAGGGAGCGCAGGCTAGAGGAACAGATGTGCGCTGTATTATGGCTGTGTGCGTGGACGGATGGGGACCAGGTGCAGCCTTTGTCTCCCCAGCATTTAAGTCCACTCGCTTTCATTCAGCTGCCTCGTGCCACCCCACCCCCTCCTCTTCTCCTCTCCTTGGAGGGAAGATGTGTGTGTGTGTGTGTGTGTGTGTGCAGGGGCTGCCTTGGCCAGGAGGAGGAGGAGGCTCCAGCAGTCCCTTCTGCACCCCCTTCCTCCCTCACAGGTGACTGTTAGAGGTCCCAGCTGGCTAGCTCTTGGCCGATTAGATCCATATGGTACAGGAGGAGGAAAGAAAGCCTGGTCAATGTCCAATTTAACTGCTGTTGTTAGTTGATTTTTTTTTTAAACTTAATATATATATATTGTTAATATAGTGATGACTAAAACTGCTTAAAACAGAAAAATGATGCCTCGTATGTATTAGAAAATCTTACAATTTGTTTTAAAAATATCCCTTTATTTTAACTGACTGACCTTGCATTCAGCTTTGAAATTCATCCACCCTTTTTCTTTTCTACTTCATCCCTAGATTGGACTTTTTGTAGCCAAAACAAAACTAACTTTAACCGGTGTACAGGGATTGTTAGCAGAGGTAATTGTAAGGCATTCCTTATCCGATAACTGGTCTTCATATTTTTCTGTTTTTCTAGCTGGTAACATGTTTTTCAGGGCCACTGTTCTGCAGTTTTCAGATGTTTTCCTGCTTCAACGTACCTGATTAATAAGTTACGTATAAATTACTAAGTCTTTTGGATAGATATGATTAGTATCAGGTGTTTTGGGTCAGGGAAGCACCTAAAATCTTGCTTGTTGATGCTTGTTGTACATGAACGTTCAATCTGTTGGTAAACTGTTAAAGAAAAGGGAGGGAAAAATAACTATTTTGGTTTTAATGCTGTAATGCATAAAATATTTTTTCTGTAAACAAATTATTAATTCCTCACAGCACATTTAGAATTGTGACATTCTCTACTTAGCTAGCATGCTTAGCATCCTTGCTATGCTAAACTCGCCACTAAACATAGCCTTTGTAACACTCAATAAATAAAATGAATACATTTTGATGCAAACTATTTTTAATATTTTAAAACGGTAAATAGTGCTACTCAGTCAGAACTGTAGCAGTTCTGTGTAGGTGATAACATGTTAACTCGAATCCACTTTCTCTCAGTGATAAATTAACCATGCCTGTGTTATATCTTCTCACTTCATTTTCATGACAAGATGGAGATAGCAGAGCATACCAATCAAACACAGCTGTCAACTTTTCACAGAGCTTAAACTTCAGACCTAAAACAAGAGCTTAATAAACCATAGCATTAAACGTGTATATGTATGTGCTGGATTGAGCATGATCCATGTCCACTAACACAATAATTCACCCATCCTTGTTTTACATTCTAGATAAATTAATGCTCCTGGAACATTATCATTTTTTATTTAATTAGTTAAGTTATTCTTCATAGTGGCCGAATAGAAATGTCTGCTTTCTGTTTTTCTGTCCCCTTTTCCTCCTTTGAGCCTCTTTATGAATCATCTGTGGAGGCAGTTAAAGCTGACTGAATGTTTTAATGCAGATGAGCGTCACCTGAAGCTAAACAAACAAGGAACACCTGGTTAGCAACAGCCAAAACCATTGATGCGTTTTACTTATCCATCTCTGCAATAGCAGCTTTTATCAAAAGCAAATGTATAAAGCTGAGTAACTTAAGTTTATTTATATTTATTTGAGACAGAAGAATAGCAGGCAGTAGTAGGTAATGTATAAAGTAGTTTTTGGTTATGTTAGGCACAAAGACTTCAAGGGGTAAAGACAAGATATAGCTTTTATTTCCACATTCTGCTTGGAATGTGCCCCTTTTTTTTATCTAAAATATTAATACATTATGATATTTTGATATAATCTTGCCCATCCGAACCGAGGAGCTTTGTGTTCCCTCTCTTTGTTCCATCAAAACAAGGATGACAGGTGGCATTTGGACCAGGCAAACAGCCCACATCCTCCTTTAAACCAATATTCACCTGAGTTAACATTAGACCACTTTGTGCGCTCTCTGCATGTGTGTTTTGTGGTTGCAGTGACAGCTGCCTCCCCTAACAATCCTGTGACTATATGTGATGGACTCAGGTGCTCACAAGCCAGATGAAGTCACCCAGCTATGTACGCCGTCTAATTGACAAGCAGAGGCTATTCTCTACGGGCTGCCAGCGATGCATGTACACACACCTGATGTTTCCTGTTCGGGTTATTACTACTGCCATGACTCACAGAAGGCACTGTCTTGTCTTAAGATTTCATAAGCACATTTGCAACCTAAATTCTCAGTTTCCAGTTAAAATAAGTCAAACAATAAGTCACTTTTTACTTAATGTTTTGTGTTTTATGACGTAAATCCTTGTGATTCAAACACAGTTGGTTTTAAAATGAATGACAATCATTTTGGGTGCAAAACTTAGTGCAGTGGCAGCTTATTAACAAAACCCAGCAAAAACATAATTCACTTTACTGCAAGCAGAATACCCAAATGTTATATCTTGTGCATGTATATATAAAGTTGTTTACATGGTAAGAGTGTTGACACTAAGGCCATATGCCCCATTGATTCTGTTATTGAGATGTCAGTCTAATTTCCTGGCCATACGGACAGAGTGCACAGAGCTTTGGAACCGGTGTGTATGCATGCCGTAGGCTGCTTCCTGCAGTGCAATGGCAGACCGCGTGTGTGTTGGGGATGGCAATCCAAATGTCTGCATAGATCCCTCCTTCCTGCCCCCTGTGTTGGTGAACAGGTGGAGGGATGGCAAGCAGGCCATGGGACAGAGAAAAAATGAACAGGCTAGAAGCTGACAGTCAAAGCTGTGTAACGAGTTGCAGGGGTGATGGTTGAGTTGCATAGAGAGCACAGTTTGTACATGGGACTTAAAAAAGCAAACGCATTGTGAAGACTGCTCTAAGTTTATGTTCTCACATATACAAATGATTGAGTTTCTTTGCATTCTTAATGCATTAATTCATGTAGGTTTTTACATAGTTTTTTTTGGACACATAAAACTAATTGTTAATAATTTAAAAGGCATCCTTTTGTATTCCTTTGAGTTACTTATTGACAGCTAAAACCTTCCAACTTAAGCCTTTATAAACTAGAACCCTATGGCTCAAGGCCATCAAGAGTTCATAGCTGTGAAAAAGACATAAAGGGTGCCATTGAAGGCAAAGCCCTAAAACCATGAAACCACATTTTAAAAGCTGCTCTCTCCTGACCCATGACCTGCGAGACCATGCCTGTCTATTAATCGTCAATTTTTGAAGCAGTTACGAAAGTCTGATCCACTCTAAATGGAGACGGGGCCCGGCCTTCGTTGATGTCTAGGAGACAAAGGCAGTTTCTGATCCCTATTCTTCCCACCACCACACCTCCCCATTAGACTTTCTTCAGGCCCCTTATCTGGTGGTCTCATTCATCGTCAATTGCATATTGAGAAGTTGCGTTTAACATTCAAAAGCTTTGCCGATCTTGTTAGTAAAGCGTGAAAGAGGCCCATTCCTTTCTCTCTGTCTCTTTTTCAGGACCCCCCCACCCCCTTTTTTTTTTTTTTTTACTGGGGAGCTCAATGCGGGGGCATTCTATTCCCACACAATAGACTTCTTCAGCATTTCTTCTGTTATTGATCTGAATGAAGGGCTAAACTTTAGACATCTGGCTCTTTGATGGGGGCAGGGTGGCAGATTCCCTGGCAGTATGTGTTGTATGAAGTGAATTGAAGTAGGGTTTGTGTGTGTGTGTGTGTATGTTTAATTTGTTTCTCACTTTCTCTGACTTCAGACACAGCTGCTGATTTCTGTATATATAATAGTATATGTTGTCATTATTAATGCCTATTTTGTGGTTCCTACCTTTCCTTTCTAATTCTGGCCTGTCAGCTTTGATCTGAAGTGATTATCCTAACAGTGACTGACACAGGTGTAATATTTCAGCAGTGTTAGATGAGCCATTGCTCACTGCTTTTGATCACTAAGGTATGTGTCAAAAAAGGATTTGCTTTTCATGTCTTACAGTGTTTCTGTAATCTCTCAACTCAGTGTTATGGTAAGTTATGGAATAGTCTTGGGGTGACTTAATATTTGGAAGGACTTGATTATCGCTTCAGCCAATATGCGTACAGCTGACTCCATTGAAGGGTTGCAGGAAGCCTGAGCCTATCCCAGCAATCATTAGGCGAGAAGCACGGTGCACCCTGGACAGGTTGCCAATGGAACTAATTATTTGTAACATAAATTCCAGCTAAAGTAGAAATAAAAAAAAGAGGTAAAATTAAAATGCCTGAGTGTGACCCAGACTACGCCAGGAGCCTAAAACATTATTTAATAATATAATTTACAAATATACTAACTAGAAATGCACTTGGAGAGCACAGACCTCCAAAAGCCACATAGTCCCCCAGCTTATTGTGCATTACACACCAAAATATTAGTCGTACCTTTTGATTTTTTCATTTCAATGAATTCCTTGACCATAAAAAACACACACGTAACAGTTTGAGCATTTTTCATGAATTTATATACACATAAGATGAAAACAACCCTATCTCACAATGATGAATAATACTTTTAAAAAATGCTGGCTCCAGATGGTGATCCGAATACCTCCAATTTTTAATCATCTTTCCCAGATTGGACATTTCGGGAAATTTTTATCAAAAGCTGTCCATAACTTTTTGAGTTATGTTGCAAATAGACAAACAGATGGACAGACAAACAAACAAAATGCTGGCAAAACCTTAACCTCCTGGCAGTGGTGACAACAGGCTTTTCTATGTGCGCATATATATATATATATATATTGTTATATACCCGGTGGTGTATGATAACAATTAGAAATAAAAGAGACGGAGACCGGGGAGAACTCAACGTGCGTGTATTGCTGGTTTAGACTCTTTTCCATTACAGAGGAATCAACGTCACGTACAGCGTATCAGAGTACCAGACTACGGCAAACCTTAAGGGACAAACTTCAGTAGTCAATACATAACATATCCCTCCCCCTTTACTTTTAATGTTCCAAATAATAAAAGTAAAACATTTCACTATCTCTGCATAGTATGACCAATTCTATTATAACAGTTTACTTATTTTTAGGAACATGTTATAACTATAACATTGCCTGAACTACGGAGAGAGGGTAGACCACCTCAATCCGGACTAAACCTCTGGGAATTATTCTGTCCCAAAGTGAGGTTAGTCACTAACTATAATGTCAGTTTATCCGGAGGTCGTCTGTTTCTTCTGGGATAAACACGACCAGTTGGCAAGTCAGTCACATTGTCTTTTGGTATGAATCGCATAGAGCCTGGGCTGGAAACAATGCCTGGAGTATACACCTGAATAGGCTTAGGTGTGCCAGGAACAGTGTCCACAGCTGCAGGTTGGTTTGGAAGTTCCTCTGGAGAGGGGTGTTGCTCC
>JBAMHV010000003.1:14095648-14110779 GCA_037177535.1 Pseudomugil gertrudae | reverse complement strand
CCCCCCCCCCCCCCCCCCCCCCCCCCCCCCCCCCCCCCCCCCCCCCCCCCCCCCCCCCCCCCCCCCCCCCCCCCTCTACAGCTGCAGAATTGTAACTTTTGCATTGATTTAAAGTATTGAAATGAAAGTTAAACCATTTTTTCTTCTTCTTTGTCTTTTTTTTAATCAACTTTTGGATGAATAAAAAGCTCAGTAATCAAACTTATTTATCAGAGCAACACTTGCTCATAATAATGTAAGCAAAACTTATTTTTAGATATGTAAAGTCAGATGGGAGTTTTGTCTGTGAGAACTTGTAGGTTACCGACCCACAGCTGAACTCTTTCTTCTCTTTGTAGACAGTAGAGAGAAGAAGAGCCCTGCCATGCCCGGTTCGCCTGTGGATGCTAAGACTCATTCCAGATCAGCCCCCAGCAGCAGTGCCAGCTCAACCATGCCCCCCCTGCCCTCTGTCAACCCCAGTGGCCCTCGTCCGGCCTCATTTTCCACAACAGCATGTAAGGCCGATCCCTAAACACTTTCTATGTTGAGAAGAAAGTTAAATATGTTTTGTCACAGAGCTGAGGTACGAACATCTGGCATCACTCAGCAGAGTTTATCTTAATTCAGCCCTTTTCATCTCTCCTCCCTAGTGACCAATGGGAATCATCATTCCCCTCCGACCCTGAATGCAGTGCCATCACCACCACAGCGCTACAGCAATGGACCATCATCCTCCTCTTCATCATCGCTGGCTAACCAACAGCTGCCGGCCACCTGTGGTGCTCGCCAGCTGAGCAAGCTGAAGCGTTTCCTGACCACGCTGCAGCAGTTTGGCAACGACATTTCTCCTGAGATCGGAGACAGCGTCAGAAGCCTAGTGTTGGCTCTCGTGGTAATTTCTTTGATGTTAAAGAAGCAGCGTCTTGTAGAAATGATTATTTTCATCCTTCCTTACTTTTTAAATCCATTCCTTTGCCTGTCTCCTAGAATTCAACAGTTACTATTGAGGAATTTCACTCACGGCTTCAGGAGGCAACCAACTTCCCCTTACGACCTTTTGTCATTCCTTTTCTTAAGGTAAACAAACCTTCCACATTAAATTACTTTGACGTAATCCTGATTAATTATTAGTTTCTTCTTGCTGCAGTAGCTTTTCTTTCTTTCCCACAGGTAAGCTAAGCTTTATAATCCATACTCGGCTTGTTGCCTGTGAAATCTTTCCCTTTCAAAATAAACCCATCTCAGCATGATGGGAAAATTCTGCGGACAATCACATCAATATTTGAGTCATTATAGTACACAAAATGTTTGTAGCCTTTTAAAGACACAAGGGAGCAATCCTTTATTGGGCTGTTTTGTATTTTTGATCACTGACTAAATTTCTTATCAGCAGTTTAAAGTACCAGTCAAGTTCTTTGTTTCTTTTTGACAAGCAACAGATGAGTGCATGTTAACCAGCCTCTTGAGGCCCTTTGTAACCAGGGGAGTCTGCAACAGTATACGTTTTAGGAGCTCCTCTCAGTAAAGCAGCCAATAAATCTTTAGTCAGTTGTACCGCTGCACCTAAAGCGCTCAAAATCTTTTTCCACACTTGCCTTTTACTTACCTTTTGGAGCCCCTCCATCTGTGTCTCTCAGGCAGAGACAAGAATCCTCTGTTCAACTCTTTCTACTCATTTACTATGAGGGTGTGGGCTCTTCGCTACTTAATTCCAACACTTTGAGGGTAAAAAGAAATGGGACAGATGGGGGAAATTCTGTGAGGAAATGGAAAAGAGAGAGGAGGGTGAAATTGAGAGAAGGAAAAGTGGGAACTCGGAAGTGTGAAACATGCCTATAAAGTGTTTCGTTCTCTTTTTATGGGATCCAGTGTGCCATATGGAGCCGCTGTCCCTTTTTTAAAAGAGCATTCAGCTTCCAGGGCGGCGCCAATCTAGCATCCACCCTGCTGAACCCCGGAGAGCCCTACTCTCACCCAGCATACGTGTCCACTAGCTCGGGGAGTAAACCATAAAGTAGAAGTACCTGCATCTTTCTGTAGAAAGTACAGGAGATTCTGGAAGCTTCAGCTGACATGGCCTTTGAAGAAAATGTTGAGTTTAAATAGAAATCAGAGTAGTTTTGCAGAATATTTAAATGCTGATTAGAAGTCCTCGATAGGATGGGGTCCGTCATAAAACCAGAAGGGTATGGTTATTTATTTGGCTGCTCAAGAAGAGGGAACAGAGGGAGTGAGGAAGTGGTGTAATTGCAAACACACTGGAGTCTGTTCCTCATTTGGGAAATTCAGGGAACCAAAACAAGATGGAGAATTTGACAGACGGACACAGACATATATCCATGAATGTACGTGTAAAGGATAAGGAAAGGAAGAGAAGTAGTAAGTCTATGCTGTCAAAAAAAGTTTTCTATGAATTATTTGTTATTTTGTAACTTTAGTGTCACCAACATACTCTGCTCAGCAGTCATGTTGTGAAAGAGGCTAGAAACCAACCTCAGTTACAGCCCTGCCATTTTCATCTGAATCAGGAAAGCCGCAGCCACCATGGTGGCAGCCACAGAACATCACCCAGATCCAGTCCCAGCCTTACAGCCAGACCTCAAGGAGACAAGCTCTCGCTTTAAATCTTTTTTTCTTCTTCCTCAGGAGGCAGATCAGCTCTGTAACTCTCAGCTCTGTTTCAGTTTGATTGTGAGTCTCTTGGCCCGTAGATTTATAAGCATATTTGAATAAAATCTCACAAATATTATTACTGTCTTGTTAGGCAAATCTTCCTCTGCTGCAGAGAGAATTGCTCCACTGTGCACGGGCAGCCAAGCAGACCCCAGCTCAATATCTGTCCCAGCATGAGCATCTCCTGCTCAGCACCACTCTGGCTTCCTCTCCAGACTCCTCTGAGCTGCTGATGGAGCCTCCTGAAGCAGGAACTAAGCGTCACAGCCCCAGCAGGTTAGGCCACAGCAGAAAAAACAAGCCCATGACAATACACAACTGATTGGTGTTACGTGTATGTAAATCAAGACGTCGTCAATCAAGAACTGTCGTCTTGTGTTCAGAGCTAAAGAAAATGGTTTCCATGAACGACCATCGGTGGCCATGGAGCCTGCGGCAAAACGGATCTGCACCATCAGTCCGGCTCCCCGACACAGTCCTGCTCACCCACTACCCCTAACTGCCCAGCTTCATCCGACACCTCCGCCTTTGCAGCATTATGCCCTCGATGACATAGCGACCCCACACATTTTGCAGCGAGAGCACAGCCAACGCGTGCTGGAGATCCGAGAGCTGAAGGACAGGCCCAGACTTCCTGGTATGTGATAACTACTGACTAAATTGTGCACACTTATTAATGAATTATGGTTGTGAGTTATGGCCGAAGACCTTCATACATCCTCGTGGGCATTAAACCAGTTCCCCAACCATGCAAACATACATCATTGGACACATTTTTGATACAGAAAAGACTAGAATTTTTTTTTTCCACTTTTCTGTTGTTCGCGTTGGTAGAAAATTCATATAGATTAACATTAAAACATACTTGCATAAATATAATGAATGGTCTGTTTATACACCCAGGCCCCATATATCTCTGGAGTCCAAATATGTGTCTAAACAGAGCCATACTGTCCAGGGAAAGAGGGTCGGTTCTACTCTGGTGTATATCTGCCCTCCATTTGGGGCTTGTCAGCACTCAGTGGAAACAGCAGTAGCTCACAGACACAGGCACACACATGCTTGCACACCTTGATTTGTTCATGGTGGAGGTGCTGTGTTTACGAGGCTTTAGTCCCTTGTCTGACAGCCTCCCGCCCGCCTGCCGCCACTTAACGCACAGGCACACACACACACACACACACACACATAAACACATCAGTCCACACACTCATAGCTTTGAACTGATGAACACTGATGAGAAGCAGAAGAAGGGAAGATGTTGAGAAGGTGAGTGTGTGCCTGTGTCTGTAGTCATATTGTTAGCTGTTTTTTTACCTGAACTGAAGAACATGGTTTTCATTTTTAGTGTATGTGTCTTACTTCTGATCCCATGTTCATGGACATGTAGCGCAATGTTTTTGGCTTCTGCTCATGTGCAAACTGTTATTTCTGTGCAGCATATTATTAGTTATTGCTTAAGTCATGCAGTGATTGGAATCAGATAGTTGTGCATGTGTGTGCTGTAATGGTCCAAAGTGAGTGTCAGACCGGCTGGTTGTGTTTAGATGTGGAGCCACTCCACTCAGCCTGAGTGTCTCCCTACTGGAATGCTGGGAGCTCTAGGAGGGGAGGTGCTAAGGGAGAAGCTTGGAGTGTGTTTGTGTGTGTGTGTGTGTGGTTGACAGCTGACTTCCAGATGTGTACAAGTTCTGGATGCTGGGAATCTGTTTTGCATCCCAGGTTTCTGCTTTTCACTCTATTCACCTTTGGCGCTTGCCATTTCTTACTCTGTTGTGCAACTTTTGCATCTCACTTTTACCTGCAGTCACTTAAGAGTGCCCGTCACTCTTAATTGTGTGTGAGTGAGGCGGTTGCTTTGTAAGTTTTCAGTTGTTTTTTCGTGTGTGGAAAGTTTACACAAGCCTGATCACTTCATTGTAACATTTATCCATTTATCCACAATGATGAGGCCATTTAAAAAACGAAGCACATATACAGATACCTTTCTCTCACTTACTGTCACTTGTGGCTTCTCTTACACTCAGAAGAATGTTAATCACATTGGCCTGTGGTCTGTCCTCTTTGTGTGTGTTTTAATCAGGCACTAACGGGGGCTACCGCGAGGAGCCGGTGGACCACAGACTGACAGACAGGGAGTGGGCTGATGAATGGAGGCATCTGGACCATGTAAGTCTGCAGACAAGGCACCACTATTGCTAACAGTTTGTGATATAGAAGGAATGTAATTTGTTTTACTGGGATCCTGAGCAGAAATGTTTCAGCTTTCCTCAGATTGAAGGTAATGATACATTGGTACCATTCCTGATAAGACATCAAAGGTGAATGTACTATAATAACTGTATAAAATAATAAATGGGTCAATAAGTTGTTGACATTTTTTAGATCAGTTAATGTAATTAACAACTTAGAAGCCCTGCCAAATGGACTATGTGGACTTCCTACGCTATGTAAAAAAGCTGCAGATCATTATCTACCATATAGCTGATATCTAATGCAGTGTGCAGTAACTTTTTATTACCTGTTTTAACTGAAGATGAATCCTTGCCATTTAGAAAAATGCAAAAAATGAACCACGATGAAATATAGTCTGTAAAATATTGTTTCTTTATTTTCTAGGTGTTGAACTGTATAGTGGACATGGTGGAAAAGACAAGGAGGTCGGTGAGCGTCCTCAGAAGATGCCAGGAGTCAGATCGTGAGGAACTCAACTACTGGAGACGGCGAACAAGCGAGCAGGAGGACCCTCGCAAAGGAGGCTCAGGCTCCGCTCCGTTTTCCAAGACACACAGCCCACATTCTGCAGAGTCTGGTGAGTAATTCTACTTTCAGTATGAAGTTGTCATTTTGAAGTGGACCCTGTTTTCCAGTTTTTTTTATCTAATAATCCAGTACAAATCAGTTGATCCATCCTAACCAGTTTTTCTTTCTGGGATTAATATCTCACTAATTTTAGATGTTTTTAATGGCCAGTCTTCTTTGAGCATCTCCACTTTAATTCTTTATTGGAATAAAAACAGAAATTTCAGAGAACATTTCCTAATTTCAGTCAAAGTATCTTTGGTATTAATAAATGTCAAAGATCAACATCAGTTTGGCTTCCTAAATAAAACTGGCATCATTTTATGATGGTAGATACACTGCTGCATCTCAGTCCAAATGTCTACTGGAGTTTGGATGGGATACAATCATTTAAACATCCTGAGTTTAGTTTAGGTGACAAACTAATTTGTTTTCATACTCATTACATCATCTAGTGGTCATAAATAGAATTACACCTGTAAGTCACATGTCATTGAGCCTTTCCACAGTTAGTCCTCCAGTCTGCTGTGTACTGGCAGTGTTCTCTCTGTGTGCCAGCCTTGCCATCCCCCTGCTGCTCCATACTCCCAGACAGGTGCCAGGACTGGCCTCCGCCATATCGGCCACAGAAGGGCCGTCCTGCAGTCCTGCAGGCTCAGAGACCCAGAGCTGGCTGACTCTCCAGAGCGCCATCTGGGCCCCAGTCGGAAAGACTGCCTGCCTGCCTGGGCTCGGGCCGACAGGGAGGGGGTGTACAAAGACTTGTTGGAAGACAGTGGATGTAAATGAAGGGAAAGGGAGAAAGATGGGGAGATGCAACATGAGAAATGAGGAGAGAGGAGGTGAGTAAGGCGGCAGTGTTGGACAGGCAGAGGCCCAGAAGTGACAAAGAAGTGAATTGAGATGCAGGAATATAGATTTGAGGGAACAGTGAGAATATTGACACAGCTTGTTGGTCTGTGTTTCCCTCCAAGCCAAACACATTCCTTTCTAAAGCTGTCAGATCTCAAATCAGTCCAAGTCTCTGACAACCAACAATTACATTGGTTGTGTGGCCTAGATATGTGGACTCGCTTGCATCAGAGACAAACTGCATGACTATCAGACAAAAATAGTGTTAGCGTCTGCCTGTGAGGCTTTTCCCTTTTACACATCTGTTTCCTTCACTGAACTGTCGATCCCAAAGGCAAACAATATAAAGGAAAATTAATATCTTTGAGTCCTGGCAGGTGCTTAGCCCCTCTTTGTTTTGCTTTTCCCACAGACTCCCAGCGTGACTTTGCTCCACGGCCAGGCTCTGCATATGTTACAGATGAGATCTGGCGGAAAGCTGGTAAGAACACTGTTAAAAATATTGATTATAGACGAGAGATTTCCAGGGATTTGAAAACACAAAAATGGCTGCCTCAAAGCTTAAAACTGCACACACATAGCAGGCAACTGTATCCCAGACACAGGATAAGCTACTAATACTTCCTAAATGTGCGTCCTTATATGCAGAAGAGGCAGTGAATGAAGTTAAGCGTCAGGCCATGGATGAGGTTCAGAAAGCAGTGGCAGAGGCTGAGCAGAAGGCTTTCGAGATGATCGCTGCAGAGAGGGCTAAAATGGAAAAGACTCTGGCTGAGGCGAAACGGAAAGCACAAGAAGATGCCATCATGGTCATAAATGAACAAGAGGATTCCAGTGAGGTGAGCAAAATTAGACATATGGAATAAATACAGTACTTAAGCTCTGCATTGTTACTTGGCACACCAAATTACATTTATATTTACATTTTATGTAGCCAGTCATTTTTAACAGCAGCAACATAGTTTCATTAAAATATGATCAATAACTTCCGAGGGGAGGATAATAACGTAACATTTAGCAACCTAGCATTCAGATATTTTCTTTAAAATAATGTCTAAAAAATGTTATAAGCAGATGATTCAAAAGCTCTTTATTGTTTAGTGTAGAGTAAGTGTTAGACTAGCAGGTTTAAACTTGTATCCAAATAAATGCCAAATAGATGCTGGATAAGTAAACTGGTTGCTTTTAAGCGGACTGTTTCTGTTTAAGACAACAGTTTTTAAAAAGGTTTAGTTTAAATAAATAAATTGTGAGATGGGAAACTGGGAATTTCTGTTCTGGGATTAGAGAGAGTTCAGTCAAGTTCAATCAGTCAAGCATGTTTACACCAAGTTAATGTAAGAACAAAATGAGCATTCTTATTATTATGAATTGTATATGTAGGGTCGTAGATATGATTCACTATAGTTAAGGGTGAATAAAGAACACAAGCTCTGATTTTAATAAGGGGAAGTGGAAATGCATGAAAATGTGGACTTTAGAGATAAGAGTGAAGTTAGGATTCAATAATTTGACTCCACTAAACCACTTTTTATAAACCTATTTATTATTAAACAGGTTTGTCTTTTAAAATGAATAATTTAGCTGGACTCCTACTGGAGCTTTACAACATGATAACATTGAAAGTGGAAATTGGACATTTAAGAAGCTATGGCTGACCAGGAAGAAGTGACGATGATTTTCAATTATTAAAGTTTTTCTGTTCAAACTGATGTTTTTTACATTAGAAAGCTTGACTTTGATACTACAGCTTATGTCTTTTCCACATGTTTACACATATTTCAATCGAGCTCTTCTTAAAGAATAATCCTCAGACTGACTGAAGCCAATGACATGTGAAGCTCTTACTATTTGTGGAACAGAAAACCCACAATGTTCTTCTTATTGGGTGTTTCTGTTGCCTGTGTATTGCCACAAAAGAAAACAAGCCTGTAATTTTCAGTTGTGCAAGAGTACATAAAACAAAACACACACTAAATTCTTACTCTACTTTTCCTTTCTCTCTAGTGCTGCTGGAATTGTGGCCGCAAAGCTAGCGAGACATGCAGTGGCTGCAACGCCGCTCGCTACTGTGGATCCTTCTGCCAGCACAAAGACTGGGAAAGACATCACCTCATCTGCAGCCTGGGACTTCAAGCTCAACCCAAGCCAGTTTCAACCATCACTGCAAGCCGGACAGCCGCCGTGGCTACAGCAGCAGTTGGAGTGTCTCCTGTCGGTCTAACTGGGGTCAAAGCTCCCGACAGTGTCCCTACAGTCTCTAGTCCAGGTGGAGAGAAAGCTTCAGTCGCGTCTCGGTCCTCCACCCCCTCCACTCCAGCCTCAGCGCCTGAGACCAATGGACACTAGGAGGCGAAAAAGGATTTCAGGGGTGTATGTGTCACCTATCCTTGTTAACTTGAGAAGAGTTGAATCAGCAACATGAGGAAACTGTTTGCGGGTTAAGTTAGGATAACAGATTTTTCATCACATGCTTTGGCAGATAAAGAAGGACAGATTATGGATGACTGTTTTGAGTGATATGTCAATTGGGACTTTGGCTTTGGCAAAGAACAAAGGGACTCGTCTCGCATGCATCCATTGGATGAACAGATCTTCCTAACAGATGGAAACGTGTTTCTCGTCGTCCAAAACCTCAAATGTTGGATCCATGAGGGCTGGAAAAAAGGAGACTGGTGATTGATCTCAGTCTATCTGTGGCTGCAGGGAGGAAATTATGAAAGGAAGGATTAGAAACCCACCCTCTTCACTCCACCTCCCAACTGCAAACTGTTGTCCTCACTTTGTTGTGAAATTAAGACAGGAGGGTAGCGTTTATAAATGTATAAAGTGTAATAGTACCAGCCCTGAAGCATCTGTCTTTGTTGCGTAGGAAAAAAACTCACAATAGACCACATTAAAGTTGTCTCTGCGGCTCCTCTGTACACATAAATATTTGCTCTCCAATGTCTTGTCAGAAGTTTGCGTGTCAATGGGTCAAACGTTGTGGCGTCTGTGAATATAATAAAGCATATGAATATTTTTGTCAAAGCAATATTAAAATAAAGTGTTCAGGTATTTCAAGCAGTTTCTACATCACCAAAGTTTTCCAGTTGTCTGAAGTTTTCCGTCACGGTCTCTGCTGGTTACGTGTGTGTGATCAACAAGCAACAGTTTAGAGTTTAACTGGGAATTCTGGTCATTTCTGATCAGAGGCATGAGTGATAGCAGCTGGATCAAGCAAGCAGAACTTTCCAGGGATGCAGTTTCACTTTGGCGCCTGTTCACATCCTCAGCTGTGTGTGTGTGTGTGGTGGGTCAGATGTCACTCCATATCTTCAGTTTGTGCATCACATGACGAGAACTGTAATGCATCTGTAGAAATCCGTTTTAACGCGTTCGAGGGATGAAAACTCACCAATGCCTACATCCCAGTGGTGCAGGGCCTGCGCAGCCACAATGTCCCTCAGAGAATCTCAGGAGCCAGACTGTATTTGTATGTATAGATCATTATTGTTCTTTCATCACCATTAGGTTCACGTTTAGTGAGGAAATTTGATTTATCATACTCTGCTGTTAAACTGAGATTTTCTTGTTTCTGTTTGTCGTAAGATTACTTTGTAAAGAAGATGAGAATGTCTTTATTTTGTGAGCCACAGTTTTCCCTCCATTCTTTAAACATGTTCTTTTGTTATGAATTATAACTTCAAATTAAATGCATATCTTGACAAAGTATGTAATAAAGAGGTAGAATTACTACATGATTTATTTTCTTCCTAATTGTAATGAAATGGAGGTAGTTTTAAAGAAGTTAAATCTTAAAGAAACACTGTTTCAACAAATATCCACCTTTGGGTTTTCCTAACAGGCTTATTCAGCATCAGCCTCATGTTCCGTCTCCTCTCTTGAGTTCTGTCGAGTAAACGTCTGATCTTCACGCTTGCTCTGTCACTTTCTCTGCATGTGGTTGTTTCAGTAGTTTCTTATAGGATTTCTTTGCTTAAACCATTTCTTGCATAAAGTAATTTCCAGTTGGTGGCATGTGATGTGATGCTGTAAAGGAAAACACAGCTGTCACATGATGGCTTCGGCTGGGGAAAATAAGTATGGTTTATAAGCACCGGGATGCTGCAGGGTGACAAACGGCTCCAGTATGTACATAATGAACGCAAGTGGGCTGGGAAAAAGCTTAAAATCATAACACTTATAGCTAGAAACTTATGTAATGTTGCTTTAAATAATTTTTTATCGTCCATTGATACATCAGTAGTGATGTCTTTAACACTGATACAGAATTTAAAGGACCCACTGTTTTAGGAACACATAATCTCAGGGTTCATATATAAATATTTCTTTGCACTCTGATAAAGTGCAAAAAGTCCAAACTATAAAAATATTAAAAAGATTGTATTGGATTTTTTTGTGGGGACTTTAATCAAAATTAAAGTTTTTTTTCTGGAAATTTTAACAAATGAATAATCATTTTGGAGTATTTGTTTTAAGCAGCAGAACATGAATAATTCCACTGCAGGGAAAAATATGTATAATTTTTCAGCATGATAAGGTTTATGTGAATGGTGGAAATGTCCTGGAAATATGATGCAGCTGGAATCATTGGATTAAATGCAAATGCGGAGCTAACACAAGGAAAAAGTTAAACAGCAACGGTTAGGTACAGGAGAGAAGAACCTATTAACAATACACACAGAGAAAAAACAAATCTACAAGAAGATGTCCTAATTAAGAACCTGACAACATCAGTAACATCGCTTGGTAAAAAAATGTATCCCAGAAAGTATTTCTAAAGAGAAAGGGGCCAAATAGTGTGAAAACTATGTTGGTAGTAATGCTCAGAACAAAGCTAAATTACCAAGAATTGGATGATTTCTTCATTAACTGCTCACAATTCAGGCAAATCTCAGAGCCGTCTAAATTAAAATACTAGTGATCTACGAGCCTTTAGTTGGCACTGAATTACAGTATATCTAAGATTTTGTTGCAGGAATTGTTTTACAATGAGTAGGCTTACTTCTACTTCCTACCACGGCTGAAACTGTGTGCTATTTTCAATCCGGGGGTCTAAACTGACTGAGAGTGAAGATGCCCCTGTAGTGATTCAGTGTTCCTATAACAATGTGTATAAACCTTCTTCCCTTGTTCTTCAGCTCCAGTCCTGCAGGTTCACTGCCCTCCAGGTTTCAGTTGTTTCCCTGCTTCAACCCAGCGATACAAATAAAGGAGATATTATAAATACTGGCTCCAGCCCCCCCACGACCCCGTTCAGGGACAAACCGGTAGAAAATGGATGGATTATAAATACTTTGTTCTCAGGTTCTGCACAAACTGTTCAGATGGTAACAAGCAAGGAATCAGCAAAAACCTGCAGAACAGGGGCCCTCAAGGACCAGAGTTGAACAACCATAAAGTATGAAGAGGGAATTTAAAAAATAAACATAAAGATTGATTAATAATTTTCAAGATATTAAATGTTTTCTTTACATTTACATATAATACACCACTATATTAAACAACACAGAGGTGAGTTTGGGTCTGAAGGACCTGGGTTCAAGTTTCTCATGTGCCAAATGAGATGAGTCACTGTGCCCCCCTTTGCAAGGCCACTGCTCCCCGAGTGCTGAAACACGCTTGCTCTTTGCTCTCCAGCAAATCTACTGAGATGGATAATATGTAGGGCTTCATCTCCCCTTTGGGATTTACAGTTAAATAACAAAAATGACAATTAAAACAAACAAACAAACAAAAAAACCTTGTAAAATGAGTCAATGTGGGGTATACTGCTCGGTTGTGCAGGGTGGCGTGCTTCTAAATTTTGCATAATCTTTCTTCCTCTAATACTTTAAATCACTTAGTGGCTTTGAATTAAATATACAAGAGACTCCTTTGAAATTCAATATTAAGAAGTGATGAGGTAGTAGTTGGAAATAATCTGAATTAGGCTGAAATGATGTAATCTATAATGCATATTGTTTTTAACCTTACTGCAGTTAATTAAACTTATAGTCTAAATATATCTTCATCAAAGAAAACAGTTTTTTTTCCCATTTAAAGTTGTTATCTTTATGTTTTACATCACTGAAACAAAATACAGTTTCAAACCAAGGCCAGTAGACAGTGTAAAGCTGTAATTCTCTTTGTTACCACAAGGGGACAGTGGAACATTTATGTTGAAAAATAAAACTTCTGGAGTTCTGAAGATCCTGATGCAATAAAAATCATGCAAAAATAAAATATATATATATATGTATACAGAAACATGTACATTTTAGAACTCTTTGCAGTGGTTACAAACATGGCAAATGCAATGTAAGATATGTAACAATTTATAGCAGGAGCATTTATTTAAGATAAAAGATGAACATGTCAGTAATTCAAAACTTCATTTACTAATGGGTGTGTAAACTGTGGTGTCATTTTTACAGTTATATGACTACATTGAGCATCATGGATGCAGAATTCTACATGCTTTATGATTGGAAGCATTTTATCTAGCCAGGGAAGCTTAGCATCAAAGGTTGAAGATGAATCCATCCAAATCTGCAGGTTTGCATCATTTTAACTGTCTGTGTCCTGTATTTAGGTCATTCATGGTGTTAAACTCATCTCAGTCTGATTGAAATGCTATGATGGGACCCAAATGGGCTGTGCATAAACAAGCTTAAAATTTTAATAAACTTAACCTGTGAAAGAAAAGTACAAAAAAACTGATGTCGTGCACAAGACAAAGTGTAATTACAAAAAAAAGATTGTTATTGTTAAATGTGATTTTACAGGCTACCACATCAGAGGGTTTATCAGGTTTTTATATATCTTTTTCTGTTTTTTTTGGATTAGCTAGGCTAACCATGGTGGAGAGGATTGTGCATCCTCAAGATTCATGGAGCTATGTTGTGTGGGGTTTATGCTCCTGGTAGGGTTACCTGTGGCAAACAGGTAACTTGTACATTACCTGAATGCAGGTTTTTGCGGTTCACACAGACAAACTCATTCTCACCAGGATCGCAAGGTTCCGGCAGGTTGGTGGATCTAACACTGGACCCAGTTCAGTATACTTGATGATGTGAGAGCACAGCTCATAGGAATCTACATCTGCTTATCAGCCAGTCACCATCATGGGCCAGGAATCTTCCCTAAAACAATCTCCTATCCTGATCCTACTGATCGTCTTCAAGTAGGGCAAGCTCATCAATGTGAAGCATTACACGCATATCACCACAATATTTATATGCTTACACAGTATTCACAATACCAATAAACGCCAAATAAACACCATAGCGACACATTAATTATATGAGCATACTGTGCTCTGATGCTTAAATACGTATTTATGGAATTAATTCCTCTGTTTTTTAAGCATTTCTATAATAATCAATGCTTCCGTGTTATTGATTACAAGGATGTCTGATGTGAATGATAACAAACATGGTTTATTCAGGCTTAAATGTATTATCTTATCGCTTTGCTGCCAGTTTTCCCTTTGCAAAATGTTACTATACAAGGTCCAAAGTTGGTCTCTTTCTCTGTCAAGTTATTTTTATAAATCCCAAACTTAGCTTTGTAAAGTATTTATGCCAATTTCAGGCTCGTTTTTTGCATAAGCAAGCTTTATAAATGAGGCCCCAGATTATTATTTTAATCCTGTCCTAATGTAAAACTGTATCATTGTTAAAGGATGTAGCTGCTTGATTGTCTCCACATGACATCAAGCCTAGTTAAGCAAAGTTTAGTAAACATTTAATGACGAAGACTTTTTAAATCCGTATATCTTTGACTTAAAACACCTCAAAGCAGCTCGTTCTGCTTGTTTCTGATATGTCTCTGGTATAATTATGAAATGTTCATGCTGATCATTAGTTGATCTAAAAATGAATCATGACTCATCTGTTCACTTGATATCATTGGCCCAGAGTCATTGTCTGTATAGTAACAGGAGGACTGAAGCATTAATGAAGATGCTCAGTAGACAGTGGAATGCTGTTGCCCACATATATCATGGAAACATCATCTTTTTTAAAAATTAATTGTTTATATGCTTGCTTAGTTGCTTTTAAAGCCTCTACACATAACACATGTAAAATATGTTTTACATATTTGTGCCTTGTGGTCTCTCTTTTGTTTTTCCTTTTGTTATTCTCTACAAAATTCAAGTAAGTTTTGACTTCTTAGCCTTTCTGCTACAATGATACACACAGTGACATCAGTCTCTTACCACAATGATTATTGTGCTCCATAACCTTTGCCAAGAAGCAAGCAGAGGCAGAAGACCACACACTGAGACACCCTGCTTATCACCAAAAACACAGACTGGCACACAAACATGACATTGTGTGCTGATTCCTCTGGTTTTTTTTAAGCATAGCATCTTGCTGAAGCAGAGAAATTGAAGTTACTTTAAAGTGTCCTTGTTTAAAAGTCAAATGAAGTTAAGTCTAAAAAATGCCCATAAACATGTCTGTACTCATTTTTCTCTTCTACTTTGCACAAATATGAGTCACTCCAGAAGCATACACAAACAAAGCTTACAGATATTTTTAACTTTTCTTTGCTTCTCTTTATATTCTCTGTGTAGTTTGTTATGTTTAATCATGTCACAAGTGAGTCTTCCATCTCCCACACAACATTCAGACCAATTAAATTTCAAGCTATGACCTTCAATAAATGAAAAAAAATATCATAAGACAGATATGAATATGTTTTCTGAACAAATCAAAAATATGTTTAAAGATGTATTTCAAGATGGAGGGGAGGGGAGGGGTGGGGGGGGGGGGGGGGGGGGGGGGGGGGGGGGGGGGGGGGGGGGGGGGGGGGGGGGGGGGGGGGGGGGG
>JBAMHV010000003.1:14061652-14073980 GCA_037177535.1 Pseudomugil gertrudae | reverse complement strand
GATAAAAGCTAGCAGTTCCATGTCTCCCGTGCAGATCCTCTCCCCAACAGCGACACGTCCAGGATGACACCAACGCTAACCAACCAGCACAGTAACTCCACCTCCCCCCAGGTCTCCACCGAGCCGTTCACTGCGGTCTGCACGGACCGTCTTGAAACCGTGTACAGACACATTACAGTCTGGGATGTGTTCATGCAGCCATGTCTCAGTGAAGCACATAAAACTGCTCTATGTATTATTTCCGAGACCCGGTTAGCACCTGGAGCTCATTAATTTTGTTAGCTAGCAATCGCACTTTACCCATCACAACAGTTGGAAGAAACAGTTAAAATCTCCATCGTTTTTCTCTCTGCGTCACTCCTGCCCTGCATCTTCATCTCTTTCTTTTCAACTCTGTTGGCATTTGAAGTTTTATTTCACAGATAATCTTGAATTTGGAGAGCATTATCAGTAAATCCCAGTGGTAGAGAAGTCTTGCTGCCATGGAGACTCCAATAACAAGTCTTGAAATAGCAGAAAAAAAATATACGCAGAGAGACTCCCATGCTGCACAACTTCCACCAGCACGAAAAGTCTTCTTGAATGACCCAAACTGAAGCTGATGTCTTAAAAAAAGACGCATATATTACAAAAATCACGAAACATCACGTCAGTTAACACAGAGCTACTACTGTTTGCTGCCACCTAGCGGCACATATAATGGTGATATTTTAGTTTTATGCAGTCTCTGTTTTTTATTTTTAACACTTTAATTCAATCTGCATGAATTTCTTGAAAAGAAAAATCTTGCTTTAAAAGTGAACGTGTGGGGGCTGGAGCCCCAGCTGACATCGGTCGCCAGTCCATCACAGGGCCATAAATGACATTTTCATGATAAATGATTTCCATTTTTCTCAAAAACTGTGAGAAAAAACAAAAACATATCCAGCTTTTATCCAGTATAGAAAGTAATTTGCTTTGTTGCTGTTTTTTTTTGTTGACACAAAAAAACTAGACATTTTAACGCCATTCGGGTTAATGTTCAGACTGAATGATTATAAAAACTGAATAAAAAAATGTCTCTGTGTCTGTATCCAAATGTCAAAATTCATGTAAAAGGTTTAGACAGCAACATTACAGCAAAAGAAGCCCACGAACATTGCTGAGATGAAGAGATTCACTCTGAAACAATGTAAAAAAGTCAGAACTTTTCTTAACAATTCCTTTTACTGTCTCTGTTTATGTTTATATGACACTGATCCTAAATGTCTCTGCAGCTTCAAAAGTATGTGTGTGTTTAGTATACAGCATCTATCATTTGCAGCTTTGTTTGTACTCAATGTTTTTCATTTTTAGGTCTGATGAGCTTCATTGAGGCAGTTGTTGGACCTGCGTGTAGTGGCCTCATTCTTTCCATCATAGTTTGGCAGGAGGAACTGCACTTCAGGTATTAAACATGAGTTGTTTATTGCATAGTTTGATGTATAGCACAAAAATGTCTGTCAGTATACTGCGTCTTCTTTCAAATATACCATCCACGTCACACCTCTCATTTGCATCATTTCTTGGTATCCCAGAGATGAAATTCTTATTACTCAGACATGCACCATCTAACGTCTGTAAACCATTGTTAGGGAAATTGAAAACTGTTACGAGGTTATTCTAAGACTTTAATCCCTGGATACGTTTTTCTAAAACAACAAAAAGACTAATCTCAGTGAAGTAACATCGATGTATCATGATATGTCATTAATGGTGTGATGAACTCAGTGTGTTTTATGATTTTACTGTATGCAATGGCATTTTGCATGTACAAACATGTGTACAAAGGTGATCATTCAACCAATAAAAAGGTTCAATTTGACGTCCATGAAGACATCTAATTCTCTATAACTTCGGGTTATTTTGAAATGTACTTTTAAATGTTAATTTTAACATTGAAAACTTAATGGAGCTACTATGTACAAAACATAGATCTAAAAGGATGAGAATAGCGCTTACTCCTTTTCTTATGCAGTTGGTGAGCCATGGCTGTGTTGTGCGATTCCTGTAGATCTCTCAGATTAGGTTGTGACTTTTTATATTGTGATTGTTTGTTAGAGACCTATTGGTGTCTTTGTAATATTAAAGTTGATAAATCATATGTTTTTATTGGTTTACAGATAAAAACAGGCCCTGTCTACTCCACAGTTGTTGTGCAAACAACATAAAAGTACATAAACATAAAGAAGATCTGATCAAAAATCAATACAGCTCTTTTACACCAGCTGTGGCTACACAAAGTGCTGTATAATATATAAAACAGCAGCAGAAACACATAAGAACTCATCAAATGAATAAACTGTATTTACATCTAATAAAAATGTAAATAAAAGAGAAGCAGAGCACAGCCAAAGTTGGCAGTAAGAAGAACTTCACACCTGACACTCCAGTTTATCCAGGAGTTGCTGCAACCTGTTGATTTGGGAGCACCAGTTCTCTCCATCTTCCACGTTGACACCTGAGGACAATTCAATACAAATCACCCTGACTAAAATAAAACAATTAAAAGTAGCATAATTAACCAGTAACTCAACTGATTAGAATCCCACTGGAGTATATACTTCCATTATATATTTATGAATAGTTCATAGTTTAGATAACTTTTTGTGGCAGAAGGAACTAATGGACTCTGACAACTGAGAAAACAATGGCTTTAGTCTGAGGAAGTCCTTTTATTTTTTTAATGTGCAGCCAATAATAAATATAAGCAAACACCTTTGGAAGTTGAGTATAATATTACATAAAGTTTAATAAAAAATAACACATAAATGACTGAATAATCCATTTACCTGTGGTCAAGGTGCCAGAGCAGGGATCTGATGAGGACACAGACAGGTTGTTAAGAACTTTTCGACCACACCGCCTGCCATTTCTCTGCACTGCTGTCAGCTCTGGTGCCTTTCCTCCCCCCCTGCCATGACAGCAGAGCAGACCCAGAGAGACAAACATCAGAGAGAAAGACAGCAACTGTCAGAGGAGCATGGAAGAAGCAAACAAAGTGAAGATAGGGCAGACAGAGCTAGTCACAGGGGGAAAGAACAGGAGGAGACAGAACTAAGTTAAGGAGGAAAATGAGAAGATTGGGAAATGAGATGGGAGCGGTGAAGAAGGATGACATGTCGATGTGTGATGCAAGAGGCAGAGAGGAACAGTAATAGAGATGAAAACATTTAGTGAAGGGCAGGACAGCCTCTAGTGCTATCGCCCCACAGAGGATGAACACTTGCAGTTACACACTGAAGTGATCACACATACACAAGGCACCCACTGCTCCATCATAGCTGGGAAAAGGTGTTAGGCTATAAGCGCTGAATCAACAAATCCTTGTGTAGAGGGTGCTACACCCCATACCCAGTAGAGTGTGTGAACACCTTCAGGTCAAACCTTTGTGCTTCACTGTCTCAGAATGTGTGTTTATTCTTGTTAGCATGTGCCAATCTCTCCTTTCTTTGTTATGTCTTTGTGTGCGAGTATGCAATTATGTATTCCTGAGTGTGTGTGTGCAACATCATGCTGACAGCGCAGAGGGAGTGTATTGCTGGGAACTTCTCATGCTGAGAACAGCCTGGAATCCAAAGGCCACTGCAACAGTCATGAATTCACAGTGAAACAGAACACAGATAAAAGTTGCTGCATAGCTTAATTTGTATGTAAGTCTTCTACTCCCAAAGCAGCAATCAACTCTAGCAACTCATCATAAAGTCTTTATAACAAGCTCTCCACACCATCTTGTTCACTTACTTCCTGCATTTGTCCTTCAGCCTCATCTTTCTCTATGAATCATATCCCCAATACTTCCCTGCTTTCCTCACTTCCCACTCTGCCTTCCGGAGTCTTTTCAATAATTTACCTTGGCTATAATCGCTCTCTTATTTCCAATAACACCAGGGTGGCACCCGGAGGGGGGAGAGATGAGAGCTTTGGCCAGATGCATGCTGCACAACACACAATTTCTGCAGCAAAGAAAAGAATGCTAGCAAATTATGCATTCAGTCATAGAAAATATAAGATTTGTTGCTGACTTAAATGGTTAACAATTAATGTTTTAAGGGGTTTTTAAAATAATAATCTTGACCTGAGCTGAAAAATAAAGCCAAACATCCTCTTTACTTATGATTAGGGGATGGGCCAAGAAAACTGGAATAATGAAACTTATTAAATATGCTAACATAAAGAGAAATGCAGCAAAAAAGGCAAAATAAAAAGAGTTTAACTCATCAATGACCATCGTAACCGTCTGAACCGTCTTTAAGAAGCCTTTTTTTATATCTGGAAGTTGTACTCAGGATTAGTTCTCCAGGCTTCTTATTAGGCTTCCAGAGCTCTTTAGATGTAGGCTGCCATGTAGGCTGTCATTTGCTCTGTTCCCATGTCAAAATGATTCCACACTGCTTAATGTTGGAGTTCAGGCTCTGTAGAGGTTTCATTACCCTATAAGTACGGTTGTCTCAGATATTTGGTTACTTTTTGTGTCATTTGACATACCCAAGTCATTTCTCCTTGTTCGAGCTGTTGACAAGTCATTTTCCATGGTCACCATTTCACAGACTTTGGTAGGAAAAGATTGATCAAATGAAACTGTAGCCCACTTCTGTCCCCTCTGTGTCCACTTTTCTCACTTTTTGAAGAGATGCTACTTACTATGCCTAATTTGCCAAGAGTTCAGTGACAACTAGGTTTGTGAATCCCCTTGTTGGTTGGCATATTTTGCAGAGGGGACTAAAAATGGTTGATGTGTCTTTGAGACAGATAATTGACAATGTTTTAAAAGATACTATTTAACTCTTTAACACCTAAATTAAATTAAATTTTTAACATTAATTTGACCCGTTAACAAAATCTGAAAAAAACAAAACAATTTATTTCTTCTGTATATTTACTCTTTATTACCATGGAATAAGCCAATTTATTATAGTGTGCTCTTCTGCTTTCTGGTATTCACCAGGGTGCAGGAGACCAGTATCATATGGTGAACAACAGGGTTTTGAATAAAGGTTCTGCCCTAAAGTGATGCAAAATGTCTCAGGAACAGTATGTATAAAATATGGTACATCAGGCCATAAGGGGTTAAAATTGGTTTGCTGGTACGTTGTCTGCTATGTGTTGATGCAATACAAGTTTAGGCATTTAAGTGAGATTTCAGCTTTGAATTAATCATATTGGATGAAAGTCATGATCAGTGTCGTGGGAGTGATTTGACCTGCTTTGGCTCAATGTGAAACAATAAGAGGATGTGTGGACAAACAGGGTGTCACAAAACAAGCAGGGGAAATAACTGATGACACCCCTTCTACTGAATCTCGTGCTGTTTTAGTTTAAGCTACTTTCCTATATTGTCCTTGTATTTTAGAAAATGTCACATAGAAAATTCTTTACTTCTATTAATGTTAACTAAACAAATAGATATTTTCAATGTTTTTTCCCCTCCCTCTGCCTTCTGTGTGTTTTTGGCTCTCTCTGTGTGCAACTTTTCTTTTAAGAGCACTTCTCCTCTTTCTTCTCTACACTACAACATGGATCTGGTCAACTGAGCTCTAAACGCTGCTGATCAAGTTATTTCCACCCGCAAGGTGGTGAGAGGAGAAACCCGCGGGTCCCTCTGGCGTCCGGTGTGCCTCGAGATTCTCTCAGTTGAGGATGTTGAGGATTTTCGGCTTCATGATCACGGGGTCTCTTCTGTTTGGAGTAAGTGGATTTCTTGTGTGTTCCAAATTCCCCAATGGCCTGGAAATTTTTTCTCCTGCAGAAGCAAGCCGGATAACTGCTCTGACCCGACTTCTCCCCCCTCTTCCATGGGACACGTCCTTACTAGATCTCCTGACTAGCGCACTGTTGCCATAGTCACAATCAGACGGTGAACTGTGTACGGACTGTGGACCATACACCTCATTATACATGCATGTGACATGATACACAGACACTTCCTGGTTGTCAGTGTCTCCGCTCCACACCCCATCTAGTGAGGGTCATCAGCATGGACTGTTTGAGCGCGATACACAGCTTGCAGTCCTGCTGGGGACTTGCACCCCCTCTACCCTATGTCACGTGAATTGTTCTTACATGTGCTTTGATGTTGAGGTGTTGTTTTTGTATGAAAGTATACTAGTCTGCATATGAGTTATGCTGAATAGGATGCTTATCTTTTTTCCCTCCTCAGATTATCTCCTTGTGTGTTTTTTTTCTCCCCAATCTGCAACAGTTGACAATTTGCCGCGTTAAGCTGGCTGCACCTCGAAAAAGTTGTTACCTGTATATGTGCTGTATGTTGTAATCTTGGTGCGGCTGTACCAGAAGAAAAAATTCCACCAACTTGTTGTGTGGTCCTTAATAAATGAATCTGAATCTGAATGGCATTTTGCACTTTGGCTGCGAACATCAGTTAAAAATAAGCTTTGCAGCAAACAGAAATGTTCATCAATGTGTACTGTCCCTGTTAAAATAAACTAAAGATAAGTAAAGCATTGTGCACATACATTATACGGAGATAAAAAAAATACACTATGAGAATAAATGAGATATTAAATCTAAAAAAATTTTTCTTTAAAAACATCATTAGATGTAATGATGTTCCACTGTACCATGTTAAGGCCAATTTCTCTTTGGCATTTGCCTGTAAGTATAAGGCTTTAAGTTGGTAAATATTCTCAAATTTCACTTGTTTTCTTTATTACAAAGCAAGTTTCTTAAAATTCAGACTCCTGTGCAGGACTTTAACTCACTCTTTACTTAAATATAAAATGGACCTCCTACAACCAATAAATACAAAGAAACCATCCTTTAAACTGCTTTTACTCTTTAATGTATAAGGAAATTGGATTACAGATTTGATCAAGCAGTTTCTTGTCTTAGATTAATTCATTTTTATTGAAAATATTGATAAAATGTAATAGCTCACGATAGGGTGGTGAGGACCCAAATGCTAACAAACTGACAAATATTTAATCCCAACAACAAACAGGCAGTGCTAGAAAACTAAAACAGGCATGGACAAGGCTGAGAAAACAATGAAACAAGGGGAACACCATAAGCATAACAAGACACGACATAATCTAACCAGACGTGTCCAAAGCTGCTTTTGAGGACCGGAGCTGGACATCCCAGCACAATCCTGCACACATTAGTTGTATCCCTGAACCAAAAAAAACCTAATTCTATTTAAATGTCTCTCCTCAACAGTTAAACTGTTAAACCCAGTAAAAATTTTCAAAAGCAGCGGGACAGTGCAATCTGCAAGTGTCTGGTTCAGTGCTGTTTTAATATATCAGGGAGATTTGGTTGTAATCTGAACAAATATCTAAACAGGTTACCAGACCGTGTCATATTAGACTTACGAAGCAGGGCTGCTTTGTTCTTCAACAGCCTCCATGGCACATTGAAGGGACCTCTGTAAAGACAGCAGCTGACTGGAAGTCTCTCTCAGCATGAACCTGGTGACAAACTGGCCCAGCACACTGGCATCTTGATACTCCTGAGAAAGAAGGTGAAAACCACTCAGAGCCAGGTAAGATCAGAAAAGATGATTTATTAGCATCTCATAACGATAACAGCCGCTTCTCGAGCAAAGTGTGACAGCTTCAGTTAAATGCGGTAATTCATTCTCATTACACACATTATTCTGTGTTATGTATCCAAATTTCAAGGTGAAAGAAGTTGAACACAATACATAATTGCTCTCTGAGTCCCAAAACAAGAATGCAATTTCATGATCACAAAGGAATCCTATTTATGAGATCTGCTACTTTAGTCACAATGCAGAACTCTGTGAAAATGCACAGTGCATACAACCTCAACAGAATATGCACCATGGGATTATGAGAGCACAGAGCAAAACTGCTAACTAGTGACTGCACAACTCTCTGAGGATTGTTCCACTTCAAGAGTTTGTAGGAACAGAAGAGAAAGGTGATTAAAACAGGATGCACAATGAGTCTGAATGCATTTTTCTAATTAAACAAGCAAACGCTGTTTTTGTTATATAAACAATTCAGATCTCCAATTCAAATATGTTCCTTCACACAGCCCTTTGGGTAAATTTAAGATGTTTTTTCTGCATCAACTGCATAACATCATTATTTTGTCTAAATGGTTGCAAATTAAGCTCTGACAAACATCTAATTAACATTCGTATAGGGAAAAAAAGTACTGTTTCGGGTCTCCTTCTTTCTTGGGATAAAGACATGGTACCCTTTAAAATGTCCTTGTAATGTATATACTTGATTCATTTGGAATCAAGTCTAATGGCACATACTGGTTTTGGTCTGATGATCTTTTGTGATGCATCTAATTATCAAAAGTTAATATATCCGACCTCTTCCTTTACTTAAAAAAACAGAATGATAAGCATTTATATTTAAGAGGCTGCTCTTTGTTCGGTCCACTAACTTTTATAGATTAATTATAGAGCAGACTCATTTTCCACACTTCATTTAAAACAGGTCAAATCAGAATTATGTATTATGAATTTATTATTCTCATCCCATATCCGAGTTGCTGTTCAGCCGATGCTTTTTAGTAATACGTTTAAAGACTTGATAAGTTATTGCACATTGTGCAGTCATATATCCAAGCATGTAAAAACTAAAGATCCATTAGAGAATTTCTATTTTTTTAAAAGCCACGTCTCCCTCATTTTTTCAATCTAAATACATTACCTAATAAATTCTTACATTTTTTTATTTGATTGAATAAATTAAATGCATATTTGCATAAAAACTGCACTCCCTGCACATCTTTTTTCATTTTCACAAAGAACATAATTAATCATTAAAGTATAAGAATGATTATCATATTAACAGAAAAATGTCATAAATTGTGATCAGCTTGAAGGGCCAATGTCTAATTCTGTCTTTATAATAAAAAAAAGGTTAAATCTTGGTTAAAATGTGTTTATACAAAGCTAAAGCCAGGTAAAATCTGTGTACTGCATGAAAAGTTGGACAAATTAAATTTACAGTATGAAAGTTAACAAATCTCCTTACAACAATGCAAACTGCTCTTATTGCTAGCAATGGAAAATATCTCTGGATGAAAAAACCAGGAGCTACTAAACTGATGTGGGCAGATTGTCTGGCACCACTAGCTGCGTACTAATCAGTATCTTTGTCCATCTGAAGCAGCAGGAGCAGCAGTTTCAGCAGCAGGGAGGACCGGAGGAGCTGAATTACAGAGAACTGAGAACATCCCCCCCCTGTGAGCAGAGGGCAGAGTGATTCACTTTGGTTATATATTAGCGCTGATACTTTATCTAAATTGAGACTTTTATTTGCCAATTTGATCAAATATGTGTTATAACACATCAAATGTGGCAAAATTTTATTCAAAATTATTAGATTGAAAATATGTTGCATTTGTATGCAAAAACCCAAAACCAAAACAAATAACAGCACCAAATAGAAATAAATGATCAATGATACAAAGACGTTTGTAATAATAGTAATAAATGACTATGCAGTACCATGCCACACTGTGTCTTTTGCAACAGCTGCTTTTACTTTCCAGCTAGTACTGGATCTGGTACCTCATCACTTCAGAAAGACCTGGTGCAGTTTTGACTTCATCTGTGTATCCCGATGCTTCCTGTCATACCCAGGAATCAGCATTAAAATAATAGGGCCATTAGCAGCTCCATCATCTGACTTTCTCTATGAGTGTGTGCAACTGAACACGAGTTTCAGTACAGTAAACAGAATTTGGACAAATACACATAAAATCAAATGGTTTAAGACATGCTTTACAAAGGAAAGAAACTTTATAAATGGGTTTGGACCTTACCTGTTTAGTTTTATCCATTGCCTTTAAAATAGCAACATTCAGGCTTTCCAGAGCTGAAAGAACATTAAGATACTCTCCCAGGTGCTGAGAAAAATAATCTAGTTGGAAATAAGAAAAAAACTGTTACTTCAGTGTGAAAATAATTGGAAACATAGTTTTACTTCTGAGAGCTGATGGAAAAGTTGTATTTATTGCCAAAAGATTGGAATTCAAAGCCAATGACAAGCTAGAAGATGAAGGAGTAGTTTGTTTAATCTAGATGGAGTTTTAAAAACCAGATGTTTATTTCTGTGTGTGACGTGGTCCACCTTTGGATGAAGTTGAAGCAGAGTTAATACCTCCATCTACAAGCTCCTAATCATTAGTGGTATGCAAACTCAGTGTCAGTGTTTTCATAACCTTTTCTCTAAGTCTTTCATCTGCTGAAAGACAAAAGATGTGACTTGCTGGAGAAGTGAAGCTTGGCTGAGGAAAGACTTCATTTAACCATGATGAAAATACTAATTCCTTTATTTTAAATCAAAGATTGGGCACCTCCTTTGGAGAAGGCCTGCACAATATGTGTGCCTTCTAATTAAAATCATTTTAATGACTTAGAGTTATAACAGTCAGTCACTCCGTTCTCTGTTATGCTTAAAAGAGAAGCTGAGAGGAATGTTTCATAGACTGCAGATTTCTGCAAAGTTTTACTGTCAAAAATTAGCTTTATGGGACTGACAAACAAGCTTTTTGCCACGATACATATAAAAAATGTACAATTACACCAGTGAAGCAGATTACACTTAGTTTTTAATTCTTAATTAAAGTCATATTTAAACGAACCAAAGAGTGACAAAAGGTCAAAAATAAGGTTAATGGACCCTTTTAAACTCTTCGGTTATCTCACTAAATATAACATCATCACTCTGAAACACCATCGAACTAACAGTGGATGATAAATGCTCAGTGAGTTAAAAGGAGCTTTCTGTTGTGGAAAACAGTCAACGTCTCTTGACGTAGGATGGAAAAGATGCCATTCCCATTTAATCAATTATGCATTAGTTTTATTCTGGTCATAACTGGTATTTAGCAGCTTTTGCCCCATTTTTCAGCTGTATTCAGGTCATCTGACACTCATGCCTTTTTAAGATAATTTTAAAAATAAAAAAGAGGTCAATAAATCAGAGCTGGATTTTATCGTCACAATAAAGTTGTTGCTGGAAAGTGGCTGAAGAGCATTATAACAGCCTAATGGAGCAAAAAGAGCACAAAACAAAACAACTGAAAGAAATTAAAAACAAAAACAGTAAATAAAATGTGCATATTTGCTTTTTGGGGAAGAAAAGAAACCTGACACGCTTCTTATATCTGTAAACATCAAGAGAGCAGCAGCATCTGCCGAACTCAGCACAGGATAAATCTGTAAATATTGAAACAGCTGTCTGACTCGCTGCAAAATCTGCCTGCCACCCTCTCACTGACAGGACTGGTATAGAAATATGTCTTATGACACATTAAATCCCAGAAAGCACTCTCCCACCAACCTGATAGCTTGTCAGTGTCCAGATTGCTGCCAGGCAGAGCACAAAAGGAGATAAATGGGGAAAGTTAATTAGGAAAATACAAGGCTGTGTCACTCTTCATTTGTGCCATCGGGTTATTTTGCCTCTTAACTTTAAGTATTTTACAGCCCAAGAAAGAATTCCCAAAATTTTGATTAGAACCACAATAACCAGATATACATTAGTAGAACAGCATAACATGTTATGAACTGAAACAACAGTTAATGCTTTTACTCTGAAAATGTTGTTTTTTTCTTCACAAATGTTCATCAGAAATAAATGCTAATGTTACTGTCGCTGTTTTATTTTTTTTTAAATATTTCACTCTTTAAAAATCTGCATATCTTTGTTTAACATTCATGGCACACATAACAGCACTGGAGGATATAAAGCTGCGGTTTCACATTTGCAGCTTCACAAAGGCTACAGTATTGCAGCATAAAAGCATTCCACTGTTGCTTTAATGGCATCTACTTCCCTTTTCCTGTCCAAACCAAAAGTGGGGCAGGTTGTGCAACATAAATCTGATATTATGTCTAAAGGCAAACACAACCTGTGCATTTTGTCTGCCACAGTTATACCTTCTCAACCCTGTTGCCAGGTACCAGCATAAAGCCCAAAACAATATTATTAATCAGTCCAGAAAGGATGGTTTCTGCTCTAATTTCAACCAAGCAAAGCAGATAAAACTGTGAATTTATTCAGAGCAAAGACTATCTTGAATTTAACTTCAGAGTCCAGGTCACACTAACTGCCTCAAGGTGAATAATCAGAATAATAAATAATAAAAGAAGTTCGGAATCCATCTATTGCTGCATGATACAGGAATTAGTAGTAAATTACAGCCCTATATAGACTCCTAACTTAACCCATATATATATATATATATATATATATATATATATATATGTATATATGTGTTTGTGTAAAAGGTACCCCTCCCAAACACAATTTTTCTATATCTGCATATTTTTCTGCCTTTCGATCCAGAGAAC
>JBAMHV010000003.1:14024511-14036886 GCA_037177535.1 Pseudomugil gertrudae | reverse complement strand
GATTAATACAAAATAATTGATTAGTACAAAATAATTGATTAATACAAACTAATTGATTAGTACAACCTAAATATAACAAGTGTAATTTATGTGCTATTACTAATTAGAATCTCTGTGTCATGCATGCACCTCTCTTATACTCCATTACAAAGGCTGAGCAAGAGGAACGTGAGATGAACTATATGTATTTGCTGGCAACAGACGACCAGAACCTTATCACTAACACCACAGAGACAGATTGCCCCATTTGCTTCACTCCTCTGCAGCCAGGAGACGGCATCATCCTCAGAGAATGTCTGCACACTTTCTGCAGGTTTGTAGCTTTCACTTGGGTTTTTGCATAACTGTTGTATGTGGTAATTGTGCAATGTGTAGGTTTTGGGGTTTTTTCCCAGATAAAATCATGCATTTGCTCATGTTTTATATGGAAAAAGTGGAAGTTTTAATGGGATGCAAAGTTTACTTTTGTTTGTTCACAATACCATAAGTTTACTGAGCTGAAAAAAACATCACGTTCTATAACTTCCAGCATTTGTTTTTTTTTTGTTCTCTATCCTTCTATGCATTCATGCATGCACATGTTTTTATGTGCACATGCAGGGAATGCCTAACAGGGACAATAGTGAACAGTCAAGATGCTGAGGTGTCCTGTCCAGACAATTGTGACAGCAAGTTACTGGACCGAGAGATCAAAGAGGTGAGTGGATGCTGGGAGAGCTGGAGCTGTAAGCACAAGACTGTGTGGTCAAAATACAAAAATGTAGTGGTTACAGTTAAAATGAGGTTTAATACAATAAACCACAGAAGTTTAGTTATATGGTGTCATTTCAGTTCATGCATAATGTACTTTCTGCACTCACTAAACAACAACATGCACTATTATCTACACAACATGTTATTTAGAAAGAAAAAATATGCAAGTCCAATGTCCCTGAAGCACCTATATATAAGCAGTTATGACACATAAATGCATGTATAATCTGTGAATATTAACAGCAGTGATTTGGTCAGTAAGCAGCTCATGATGCTGCTGATGTGTACTTACTTGTCGGTGCCTTCTGGTAACCTGACTGATCAGCATACAGGTAGTTTATGCACTCATAGGTGACCGCTGTGACGTCATTGCTCTTCTGTTTTTGTGCTGCAGTTGCTTACAGAGGAGGAGCACCAGCGGTTTCTGGAGTTGCGTCTGAGCATTGCAGAGAGCCGCTCCGAGCACAGCTTCCACTGTCAGACACTCAACTGTCGAGGGTGGTGCATCTACGAGGATGAAGTCAACGAGTTCCACTGTGAGCTCTGTGACGAAACCAACTGTATTCTGTGCCGGGTAGATACATCGCATATTAAACGGAATACTTGAGTTATTTTGAAACAAAGGTTGAAACGTCAAACGTGAGGGTGGTGTTAATGTTTTCAGGCCATCCATAAAGACATGAATTGTAAGGACTACCAGGAAGACCTGCGCATCCGAGCTGAGAATGACCAAGCAGCTCAGCAAACAAAGCAGATGCTCGAGGTAGGCCAGCCTTAAAGCTCAGTTTCATAAAGGAGACGGTCTTTTTATTTGTTTTATCTGTGATGACGGTAATCGGCTCTCAGCATCTGTAAATGACACAGAACACTAACGATATCATTTTTTCAGAATGTCTGTTTATTACAAGCATAACACACCACTTCCAGTTTTATGCTTAAGCAGAGTCAAACAGGCAAATCAGATGTTTGTTTTAAATAAGCTACAACTCCAATTCTGATGAAGTAAACAAATCAAAGTGCAATGGTTTCTAAATCTCTTTTAAACTAATATACATTTAAATACACTGCAAAAGAAAGATTAAACGTAGTTTTTTTGTTGGTTTCATGCAAATATTTACTTATTTTGAATTTGATGCCCGCAACACATCCCAAAAAAGCTTGGACAGGGGCATATTCTTAACCTTTCCTTTAACAACCCTCTATAAGCATTTTGGAGAGGAGGACACTAATTGCTGAAACTTTGTAGGTTGGATATTCTAATTATTAATTGATGTATAACTTTAGCTGCACAACAGTCCAGAGTCTCAGTCATCTCCATAATGGGCCACACATTTTCAATGTAAGACAGGTCTGGACTGCATGCAGGCCCGTCTAGTACATGGGCTCACTGAGTACAACCCTGGCTGTTGTAATCTGAGCAGAATGTTGCCTGGCGTCTTGCTGCAATAAGCAGAGATGAAGCTTGGATGCCGGATATGTTGCTCCAAAATATTTATGTCCCCACACAAATGCTGGCTTTTAAACTCTGTGCTGATATTTGTTCGAATGGTCCTTTTCCTCTTTGAGCAGCACACAGCATCCATGTTAACGAACACGATCTGAAACGTGGACTTGTCAGACCATTCAGAGGCATGGAGCTTCCACCCAAATTTAAAAATAAAAACGTTTCACGTTATGATGTGATAAAGTATCAGTTTTTTTACAGTAAAACTATCACGTTACAATATGAGAACATGAAACACAACTACTGCATGCAGTAGTTGCTGCATTCTAAAAATATTACAGCAAAATACATTTATATGGCAATTATTCTTGTCAAGCAGAAACATGTCAGGTTTCATTGTTCTACTCTTGATTTATTATTGTACAAAGGAATGTGGGACAGATATGAGAAGCATGTCACCTGCCTGCATGCAGTGAGCTGGTATGTGTGTGTGTTGCTTTTGATTGCCATGTACCAGTGGTTACACCCATGGCCTTTCTGTCCTCTGAAAAATAAAAATAAAACTTATAAAGGCTATAATGTATTATTTGGACTGGGAGAATTAACGCTTTTATTCGGGTGACATCTCTGTGCTTCTGTAAGAACTCGGCATACTTTTCCACCATGCATCAGCCCATCTGAGATGAGCTCAATCCCAGAGAAGCCAGTGACGTTTCTAGGTGTTGGTGATATATGACTTGCTCTTTGCATGGTAGTTTCAACATTCACCTGCAGGTGCAGGAAGAAACTGTTACATGGCAATTGCTTAATGAAGTTTCTTTTTCTTTGTGATAATATCCTTGACACAATGATTTGAGTTTTTAATACTGTACCACCTGAGGGGTCAAAGGTCCTTTGAGTGAATATTTATAAAAAATCAAAAAAGTTAATCAGTTTGAACATTAAGTATTAAGTATATTTGTGGTGTTTTAACTTGTAAAAAAAAAAAAGGTTGTGCAAATTCTTGTATTATTTACGTTTGATAGAACATCCTAAATACATTGGAATTGGGGTTGTATTTTGGTTAGAACTTTGTGCTGCTCAAGCATAAATATTTAATTTGTGTGCCTTATGTTCACCTAACATCTTTCTGTTTCGCTGTATGTCACCGTAGAGCTTGCTGCAGAATGGAGAGGCCATGAAATGCCCACGTTGCGACGTCATCATCCAGAAAAAGGATGGCTGTGACTGGATCTGCTGTTTGATGTGCAGAACAGAAATCTGTTGGGTTACCAAACAAGCTCGATGGGGACCAGATGTAAATACTAGTGCAGATTGATGCAGGGAGCTAGACAAATACATTTTGTCTGTGTAGTGTTATAAAAAACTATTTGCACTATGCGATGAAGCTTTTCAACATATTTATTTTTTTTGCAGGGACCTGGTGACACATCCGGTGGCTGCAGATGTCGAGTAAATCATCAACCCTGTCACCCCAACTGCCAAAACTGTCACTGAGTAAAGCACACTAACACATTATGGATGCAGCTGCATCAACATCACTATATTTGGAAGTCCAGATCACATCTGATGCTTTAACCTATGCATTAATATGGCTGCATTAAATCTTGTTTATCTTAAAAGTGGTTCAGCAGAAAAACCTGCCAAATGTTGCTGAATTACACCAAGCCTTCAGTGTAAACAGATAAACATGCAACTCTGACAGAACTGTGTAGGTTTTACTGTGGAAAAAGCATTGATGTAACAGTAATACATATTTCTGTGATTGAGAAACAGATAATTTCTCTGATGTTTTTGCTTTGATCATGATGTCATTGCTCAGCAGCGACCGCATGCTGATGCATAATTCAAGGCAAGCAAAGCAAAAGAAAACATTAAAAACATTCGTAATAAAAATAGCATGCTTATCTTCCTGTGCAATACATTAAAAATGTCTCGGCTTAAGCAATGTAAGCACTTCCGGGTTTATTTTTGTTGCAACATCAGGCTACAATTATTTAACTGTAATGTTATGTAATCATTTAAACAATCAGAACAAATAAATGTAATGTTACATGTATTAGAGCCAATGTGACGAAATCTAAATTTAAATGAGCAGTTTATGTTTTCCTTTATAAACCTGTAATCATTTGATGTTTGTACCTAAACAGTGACAATTATTTTTTGGAACTGCAAGTTTCTGATTTAGTCCATTATTTGGACAGTGGTGAAGGATTCTTTGTGTTTACATTGAATGGATGTCTCCATAGAGACCAGACTCCTCTGATGCACTATATGATGTTGGAGAACAGCTCAACTAAATGATTACATATTTTAATTCACCTTTTTTTAAAAAGTTTATTCCCCTATGGGTTTAGGAATATGGTGTGTTGTATGTTGCTTGTATTCACTGTGAAAATAAATAATTAAAATGTAGCTGGTTTCATGAGGGCTACTTTTAAGATGTTAACAAGTCTTTTTTTAAAATTTTTTTTTTTAAATGTTACAGTGCGATATAATCACGATAGGCTGAAAATGTCAACTGAATATTAAGTTAAACACAGCAACCAATTTAACTCTTTAATAGTGTTCTATTGTACAACTTAACATTAGTATGACAGTATAACAGTTTTATTATAAAACAAACAAAAGGCAAATCATTTAGTGCAATGAGATTAATGAATACCACACTGAGTGCAGATGCATTACAATTCTGGTGAACAATTGTGATTTCAGAAACCTAACACTGTCCTTGGTAGCAGGTCACCTTTAGTATTGATTAGTTGAAGCTGTAGTTCTAGCAAACCGTTCATCTGTACTACAGGAACAGGATGTCAAGTGTTCAAATGACAGAGAAAATGGCATCTTAGCATCACAATGAAGACAAAGTGAGGAGTCGTCTACTTGGAACATCAAAAGTATTTGACCTACAACTCCAGGATCATGATTAAGATTGATGTTAAGCAGGCTAGCTCAAAGAGATCCTGACAAATTCACAATTTTCTCATTAAATATTTGCTCTGCATTCACTGATAAGACCAGGGTACTTGCCAAATTACTTAAACTTCTTTAGTTCCTTTTTGTAAGCTTTAAGTGCAGCAGGAATGCAAATACCACTCATTCTTTACTCGGCGCAGTTCTATATACTAAGTGAGTTGTTCAAATCAAAAGTTATGTATACATCTGAAATATTAAAACAGCAGTCACCAGAAGGCTCAGGTGCTTTCCTCCAACAGAGGCACCGTCCAACAGGAGTGAGTGAGCAAAGCACTCAGCAAAGATGATTTAAAAAACTAAAGCAGTGCAAACTGGGTCCCTTGTGTAATTATTTTTGTTACCAGGCATTGGGTGAATAAATGTTTGACTACAATACTGCTTTTGTAGTCCAGGAAAAAAAAAACATACAAAAACAAACTATTCATCTGGGGAAGTGGACACACAGACATTTTCAAGGTTGTGCAACCAAACAATTATTAAGCTTCCATTGACCCATTTTGATTGGCTGTTAACTCACTGGATTATTAAAGGTATATTCTTAAACTGGAGGCTAATTGTAAATATCTCAAAACATTTAGTCTTTGAGATAAGAAAAGTTGCCTTAACAAGGCTTGGATTACTATACGTTTACTGTAGAAACACCAATTTTACAGCATAATTTTCAAATTATTGATAAACTTGATGATTCAATGTGTAATCAAGAACAATGGTATGTTTTAAATACTGAATGCTGAGTTAAATTATTGATTTTTCTTCCTTAAAAGGCTAATTCAAACTAAAAAGGAACAAAACCTTAAAAAACATAATAAAATGATTACCTTAAAAGTGCCTGTGTGTCATCTTGATGTACAGTCACCTCAAAAGGAACACATTTACAAAGAGGATTCAAAGAATCCTCCATTTGGTCTCAGTCTAGGTACAAAAGAGAACAAATGGGCTGCAATCACACACACACATACACACACATACATTCTTTCCAGATCTCTATATTGGCAGCAGTTTCAAGTGTAGCGACTTCATCAGGTTTTCAGCATAAATCTCTCTGAGCATAACATCTTAATATGAAATATAAATAACCTTTAATAATGACACCATCAATAGTAGTCCTTACAAACAGTCTCTTCTAGAGATATCCTTCATTTCAGAGTACCAGCCGCTGGCACAGCAATTGCATTCTCTACAGGAATTGTATGAGGGCTGAGGCCATGTAACCTTGATGCAGCCCAAAACATTTGTAAACATCTTTTATGACAACAAAGGAGCGTTAAGATGTTCAGTTCTGAGTACTTTCCAGAGCGGGTTACCGACTCCAGCAACTGTGGTTTTACTGGTTTAAGGGTTATTGGAAAACTGACCCACCAGCTTCTTTTAGTCAAAAGATACATTTGAGTGTTCATTTCAAAAGGCAGTTCAAGGAAACAAGTCCAGCTTTGGGGCCCATTCCAGTGCAGTATTGACCACAGCGAGAGCTGCTGCCCCTAAAGCTACCGTTAGACCCATCACTGCCAGTCGGACAAACCGCCGTGCTGTTGAAGGTCGAGCGACTGCTGTGACTGGGCTCACTGCTGAGCTCTCCAGCGCAGCCTGTTTTTGTCTCCGCCTGCGACGAAGAACTGAATCTGGTAGTTGTTGAGTTGATGCAAGTTCAAAGTCCTTAAAGGTAGAAGCTGCCATGCTTAGGAGGTGAAAGACAGAAACATAAAGAGAGACCAAGAGAAAAGAAGTGCACGGGTTAATGAAAGATCAGCAAGTGAGCAGCAGTAGCTTAAATATGATGACCATATTCAGTGCTTTCAAAGTCTTGAGCCATCCATAAAGTCTTTAAATTTAGCATCTAATGAGCTAGACTTTAGTTTAATCTTTTAAACTACAGGTTTAAACTAGAGGCAGGGCTGTACGGTGGTGCAGTTGGTTAGCACTGTGGCTTCACAGTAAGAAGGTTGCTGGTTCGAGCCTCGGCTGGGGTCCAACCAGTAACCTTTCTGTGTGGAGTTTGCATGTTCTCCCCATGTTAGCGTGGGTTCTATCCAGGTACTCCGGGCTTTCTCCCACAGTCTAAAGACATGCACCTTGGGGATAGGCTGATTAGAGAGTCTAAAGTGTCCATAGGCTTGAGTGTGCATGGTTGTACGGACTGGCGACCTGTCCAGGGTGTACCCTGCCTCTCGCCCTCCAAAACAGTATTCTTAAGAAAACAGGGGAGGAACGTGGACATCTTTAGAATAAAAAGAAAAAAACATGCCAGGGAAGGTCCAATACATGACCAGAGAGATGCAACTGTCTGAGCTGTCTGAGACGTGTACCAGTTACATAAGAACTGGACTGAAAGTGACTAGAGGTCTTAATGGAATGGCCAGTCAACATCCAAAGAAGAGCTTAAAGATGCCATCCTTAATTCTACTCTGCATTACATTTAATGTTCCTCTGTATGGGAACACATGCAATCATATCCAACATAACTGATTTTCTAACTGGAAAGTGTTTCCATCTATATACTTATATAAAGACCATGTGTCTGTGTGTGTTTGTTTTACACACCACTGTCTGAAACTAGACCCTCGTAGATTATATGTAATCCAGCTTACAAATTGGCAATGTGTTCTATGCTGCACTTTCAGACAATTCGGGATAGAAAGTTTGTCCAAACTGTGTCAGGAAAACAGTGTTGATACCAAATACTGCTTTTCAAAATAACTAAAATACAACAAATTCTACGTTTCCCTGCTTATATCACTGCTTCCATTAATGTTTGGCTGGCTCAAGACTTGTTTTTTAAAACTGTACGGTATAGTTTAGTGGTTGTGTTCTGGCAGAGAAATTAATGGGAGTCTCTCCACTAAAGCATGTACAGTCCACAGGAGTAATGTGCTTACATATGTTAACCCTAAGGACTTAAATACCTGTCATGTGCAACGGCCTCTCTAGCCAGTTCAGAGGGAGGAAACTGGACAAAGAGGTCTCCTGCTCGGCTGATGAGTGTCTCATACGGCAGATCCTGAGGAATCTGAGACAACAGGTGGTGAACCATGGCCATATCACATTCACACTCCAACACCTCTTCCTCTCTGTGCAGCACTATCTGTACAAAAAACAAACATATACATAATCACTCCCCAAAGATAATGTTGAAAGACACAATAAGAAAAATATTCAGTCAGGGATGAGTCAAATGAGCCTCTAAAAACACAGATACTTAATTGAAATCCTTTTTTTAAAAAAAAGAGGATTTTGACATTACATTTGAGAAAACTAGACGACATCACAACACCTGTGTAGTGGTGAGCCTGTCAAAGTTATATACAGCCTCAAATGACATAACACAAGCCTCAAAGATAAAACTAACCTTTCACATCAATAGATAAAGCACACATAAATTAATGTGGGGAGAATTTAGAAATAAATCATTACTTCAGATCACCTGAATATGTGGACTGCTAAGACAAGTCTTTTTATTTATGTCTTCAAAAACCAGACATAACTATTACGTGAGACTCACCACAGCAGCAAAGTAGATGGGCATCAATGGATGGCAAGCCAAAAAGAAGTCATACAACCGTACAACATGGCGAAAATCTGACAACACGTGGCCAAACCAGGTGATTAGCCAGCTGAGAGCGAAGACTGTACCCACTTCTGCCCTAAAAAAAATCATTAAACGACTTACAATGAGATCAACACACAACTGGTGTTTTTGTAATGTAAACATTTATAGTGACACACAACAATCAGCATCCATCAAAAGATTTAGTTGCACTGAGCGACTGGAAACAGCAGATCAGACATGAAGATTGGCCATCAGGTCAACCATCCAAGTCAGGGACTTAATGACGTCTTGTTTACACCTGGAACTTAAGCTGTCATAATGGGATCAGTGTGCTGTTAAAGAATAGAATGCCAACATTCAACATTCACACATGATGTGTTTCACATCAAAGTCAATACTGAGCCTAAATTCTCAGGGAAAATAGCAGTACTGAGGAAATTTTACTTTCCTGAAAATGTATCTGATCTATTGTAAATTTTAAAAAAAACACAAAGATCCTACATTAAATGTAAAGTTTGTTGCATTTTGTACTTGGCTAGAAATGACAGCATTTGATAATATGTTGATGAACTGCAAAGAAAACTGCATGGGACAGGAAGTCTGTTTTAGCATGTTTACCTGAAACACAATCACTTAGCAGATTTATAGCAAATGACAATGTTTAGGAGGATTTTAATTTTACAAAAACTTCAATCAACACGTGAAAATACCATAAAAATACCAGTCTTACTGCTGCATGAAGTCATGCACCTCTGGATTGACCCTGTCAATGATGGGCATCAGATAATTAAGAATGTGTTTTGTGTTGTCCATTGTAGGATCCATGAAGTCCCTGTGTAAAAAGAAAACAAGACAAATACATTTGACAGGTTTATTGTACTTAAATTCTTGTTTTTCATTGAGGCACAAAACCAACAAAGACACATCATACAGAAAGAAAACTGATGAATGCACAAAGAGAAATTAATTTGCATCCACGGTAAATACCTGAGGTGATGTGTAGAGAGTTTCTCCACAAGAGCAGTTGCTAGGCGCTCTCCCAAGACCAATAAGAAGGTGACCACAATGTCATGGTATCCTTGATAATAATGCAGCTGGGGATTACGTTTCAGAACTCTGAGGATGATGTCAATTAACTCCTCCTGAAGACCCTCTCTCTGCTCATCTGGCATACCTGTAAACAAGGAAATGCTGTTAGCACAATGCCATACACCAGCATTCCTATGTTAGTGGTGTTGTAGTAGTTAGTAGAGCTCTTTGGTTGAAATAAAGTACCCAAATAAAACTGGTAGTTGATTTAAAGCAGGGTCTTTTATTAGAATCTACAGGAAAGAGTTGAACTTTATCAAGATGGTGATCCGGATCACCTCCAATATTAAATCATTTGTTTTTCCCATTTCAAAACTTCCCTAAAAATCTAGTCCATAACTTTGAGTTATCTTGTTCACAGATAAAAACATAAGCTCCTTGGTGGAGGTAATAACTGCGATTAATACAAGTTTGCCTTAAATTAAGTCTCATTTCCCTCTGCAGTAGGGATAAAAAAATGTTGCAGTCAAAAATCACAGGGAATCTGATTATTACAGTAAAAAGGAAGCATGAATGACTACATTCACCTGCAAGCCATAAAGCCCAGAATTTAAAGAAAATGCTAAATAATAATGCAATGTTTCTTAATAACAAATTCTAAACCACTTTGAACCCTCACCTGATCAATGACAAATATGCAATTTAGAGCCAATATAAGACAATGAGATCAGCATTTCTGTGGTATCTTGCCTCCTGCCAGAAAATGAAGTGTTACTCAAAACCCCCTGAACTGGGTTACATCACCAAATGCTAATTTGTGCTTTAAACCTTTGAAACAGATTAGAATAAATTCCAGTAGTGCAGGGCACATGAATTTTGCTTACGTCTTAAGAAACGTTTGTGCAATTCTGTCTGAGAGCCAAGCCGACTACCAACGAAATCCCCACATCTATACACCATTTCTTCTGTTTGCTTGGTTGTTTTTCTTCTTCCTCATTTTCTTTTTGTTTAGGTAAACAACATAAAGTTGTGATGGGTACCAGTAGTATCTTGGATTACATAAAAATGAAAAGCATTCAGAATAGTTTGTAGTCAGTAAGGGCAAATTAGTAGAAAGACTTTGATATAATGCACACATTATTACCATCCATAAGGAGGCCCTTAATAATAAACAAGAAATAAGCAACTTTGTAAACAAAAGGTGAAAATAAGAAATCATGTAAAAGCACATTAATGAATGAACATTTGAGTTGGATTACACTGACAGCAATGCAAAGCTCATGTCCATGAACATACATGAGTGATTGGGTTTAACTCACCAGGGGGAAACCTTCGCAGTGAACGCTGTACATCCAGCAAAACTTGGTTGTAATCCTTATTATTTTCCCGTTCTATGGTTTCTAGAAAGATAGGTTACCATGAGCAAATAATGCATGTGGAAGAACCTGCAGCAGCTTAGACCATGTCATGCATAGTGACCATTATTTCCTGCCCACCGAGTCAGTTTAAAGAGTGTAAACATAAGCATCAGAGTCATTTACCAGGGTCTTGTTCCAAAATGTGAGGAGGGACGTTGAGGAGCCTGGGCCAGACTTGACAACGTATCTCATCAGTTAGCAGACCTCCTTCACTAATAGCCATTCTCCTCAGAGTTGCTACATCCACTGGATTCGCACTGAGGGCCTGTGAGATGTCCGCAATTTTCCTCTTCCTCCTGGTATCCCTATCTAACAATAGAAGAACGTGATTGTCAATGCTGAAAAACTTATTGCAAACAGCTAGAAAACTTATGTGAACGCTACGGAAAACATATTTGTACATGTGGGATTTACACTAGAAAGTCTAAAGACTGCGAAAACATCCACTGCACGACAGCTCAGATTGTTGGCTTCTCATAGCACATTTCATTAACATTACCTTGCCTTCCATTCACCGGTGACGATGTCCCATGACTTCTAAATTTCTCCATTTTTCTCAACGTTCTTCTTAAATATTATTACTATCCATCCTTTTTTATCTTGGTAATTTAGCTTTTGGCTAGTTCCAACTGGAAGCTAGCTGTCTAATTAGCAAGGGCAGTCTCATACAAACAACTAGTTAGTTAGCTTTTGTGTTAGCTACGAGTAACGAGCTACTGTCACGCCGCTCTGTCTCTGAAAGGAATACATCTTACGGTATAGCCATCGTTATTCGGACCACTGAAACCCTGCCAAAAAAAAACCCTTAAAACGACAGAAGGGCTACATGTTTACACTGGCGGAAATGACCGAGGATAAATATGTGTTAGCTTCCCTGCTAGGACTGAATGATGACGTAGGCTCAAATAAGGGAGGGGAGTGGGGAGGAGTAACACAGTAGCAACAATCTGCCCCAAAATCTCTATTCTATTCTATTCTATTCTATTCTATTCTATTCTATTCTATTCTATTCTATTCTATTCTATTCTATTCTGTAAATATAAAAGTTTATCTTTCTTTCTCTTTTTTTTATCCCGATAATTTCTTTATCAATTGAACTTAATTAAAGATGCTCTGCAGAGCATCTACCAGCGTAGAGTCCTCAGGAGAGCTGCCTCCATCATCAAAGACCCCACCCACCCTCAACATGGACTGTTCACTCTCCTCCCCTC
>JBAMHV010000003.1:14005161-14023640 GCA_037177535.1 Pseudomugil gertrudae | reverse complement strand
AAGAGGCATATCGAAAACACTTTCAGGTGGAAAGGTTCGCCCATCACCTGACCACTACAGTCTCAGTGGTGGTTAAATATCAAAGAGAGGAGTGCACAGCGATTAGTTGCCGCGCCGTGCTCGACAGTAGTAATGGTGACATTCGGACACCCCTTGAAAATGGCATGACCGCTACAGGGCACTATACAGGGGTGTTGACATTCAGACAGAGCAAAGCTTGTAAAACTTTAGTCATGGACTCATCACATACTCAAGCAGATGGCCTTTAGCATGACATCACTATCCTGGGTGGAAGTTCAAATAAAAAAAAATCTGGACTTGTTTGACATGTTTTAGATGAAAACTGCGAAAAGCAACATTTTGATTGTCAGGACACCCAGAAAATAGTGAATGCACTCATAATGTCACTGTGCCTTTGTCCACTATTTTAGGGGCACCATGCGACTGCTTCCATCAACATTTTCAAGTAACATTTCAACATTTTTCAAGTAAATTATAATATATTATAAGGAATAATACATTTTATACATCTTAAAAGGAAAACTATGAAAGCAGTCATAAATTGTGAGAAAGTACATATATTTATTAGACTAAGAATTAAATATACAAAAGAACTTAAAGCTGACACTCACAGCAGATGTACTTTAAAACATTTTTTTAAAAAAGTAAATAGTTATGGTTCAGACCAGACTACCATTTTCTGGACAACTCCTGCCAGAGACTCATACACAGAGATTAACAGACTATTACATTCTGATGAAGGAAAGTAATTATCTGAACATGGGCATTTCAGATCAGTATCACTGCATTTAAGATTATTACTAATTGAGCCTCTTGCCAGTAATCCTCCCCACATGATTTTTTTGGGTGTGTCACCCCACCTGTTCTCTTGTCATCCAGTTCATAGCAGACACATCGGAAGTGCAGGCATCTTTACTACTGCTCAGAAAAAGCCAAAACTTTATATCCAAGCCACAGCCATTATTTCTAAACCTGTAGCTGATTAAACAGCTGATATTTAGACTCCGAGACATCATTCAGATTGCTGTAAACGGGATCACTGGCTTGTTATAATAGATATAAACTGATCAGATAAACAGATCACGGTGGTAGGTAATACTACTGTCAATTCCGAACCTGTCGCCGTGATCGAAGCTGCAGAGAGCAGCCTTAAATACTGGTGTTGGTATTTACGTGTTACAGTGGTTTTGTGGGAGAGGGACATCACCAGACTTGAGCCTGAGATTCTTTTTTAATATATATTTTTTAAAAATGTCAAATAATTCTTATATATTCTTTGACAGAGTATTTGACAGTCTCAAAAACTTTTCTTACTCAGCGTGAAAAGAATTACTATCAAATATATATTTTATATACTTTCCCCCCTCTTATATTGACTATTTGTATGCATTCAATAAAAAGAGTCAAAGTCAAAGTCAAAGAGGGTTTTATTTGTCACATGTGCAATTATACACAGCATAATTGTACAGTGAAATGTATTTTTGTACCTGCATCCTTTAACATTAGGATAAGAAAATCTTAATATTTATGAAATAAAATAAAATAGAGCAGAATGGAAGGACAAATATATCTTCATACTAACATGTTTCATATTTCTGTATTGTATACAAACACGTTTCCTTGTTAATGTAAATAAAAAAACTGTGAGCAAGTGTTTGTTTCTCTTTTAGGGTTGTGAGCAAATGTTTTGTGAGCAATTGCCACAGTAGTTATCCCTTGTTTATTTTCGCAGCGCATGAAAGTCACGTGATCAATGACAAACGCGTGTTTTTTGACACTTTTTGGCTGCCATAGCAACAGAACCTAATGATACTGGCGCACGCAGCTGGCTAATGACTTTCTATTTTTCATACCGTTGTGGTAACGACAACTCCCGCTGAAGGTTGGCTTGCTTCAGGCGGCTGGCCTTGAATGATCTCAGCGGTGTTTCTTGTGGGTGTGGTGAGTGTTTGTCATAAAACGAAACTAAGACTGTGTATAAAACGCAGCTTCCTGAACGGGGGATTCAGAACACCACCAGTTATAGAGCGTTATCTGATTTACGAGACTGGTAGAGACAAAAAGAAGTTATTTTCTAAAAGCAACCTTTTAAATGTGTAGTCACGGAGAAATCTGTAAAGGTAAGTTAATTTATCTTTTTCCTGAAGGATGCATATTCTTTGATTAGAATGAAGGTTTTGTATTCATTTAAATTAAATGACACTTTATTAAAGAAAAACAATACAGGCTTCATCCTGTTTTGTTAAGATTATTAATAATTGTAATTAAACTGTATAATGTTAACAATAAAATTAAGGTAGTCAAATAATAAACACTACTTTTAAATAAAGCCATTGCAATAATACATTGCTGTGATTGAAATTGCGGGGGGTTTGTTATGGATGAGTGACTGAACGTGTCAATAATATGTCCTGTTCCTGTGAAACTTTCGTTTCTGGTGAAAGAAAACTGCACTCCCACAGATAACCAGTAGAGGGCACAATTTCTATTGGGCTTAGTCATTGTAATTTCCTGCTGAGTTGCATACAAACTGATAAGGCTTTTGGTTTTTAATGACTTAAACATATGCACACATTTTTAAACAATTACATTTAAAATAAATTCTTACACAGTAATAGATGTGCTGCTTTGTTTTGCTTCAAAAAAGTGAGATCCTCCCCTCTCATCCAGAGCATAGATAACCTTGAGAATCTTACTGTGAAATACATGAACTGATTACTATGATTCATAGTGAAAATTTTAAAGTTTTTGTTGTATTATTTTAAAAAAATTAATTTACATTTTGTTTGCCTTTCACTCAGTGTTGCCAAGATAACGTTCTGCAGTTACCACATGCAAGGTGATGGACAGGTTTAGAAGAGGACTTCACAATGGTAACTATATGCACGTGATATTGTAGAGACTTTAAATCCAGGTTTAAAACGCTTCCAAAACCTGCACAGAAACTTTTGACTTGTTGTTTTTCATCATTTTTATTTAATTGATTTTAATTCATTGTGATCTTTGCTATTTATTGTTGCTTTTTGCTACTTTTTCAATGCTTTTGTGCTTTTTATCTTTTATGTAATTCACTTTGAATCGACTTTCCTTGCTATTGCAATTAAAACGAGTAAGAATTAGTTTTTTACGAAAAGGATTAAACAGAAGAAACATTTTTTTAACAAATGTTTATTTCTCATGTGTCATTATATGATTTGTTATTGGTAATTTTTCTTCCAGACCTCGATACTGGCCAAAATGAAAATGTTGAAGGAGAAAGAGGGGGGAAACGAGAGGATGCACAGGCAGACAGGGGGACACATCAAGATGTCAAAAGAAGATCACGGAGTCGAGGTAGAGGTTTAGGTGAAAGGGAAAAGGCATGGAGTTGGAGAGAAAGAGAAGGAAAAAGTGCAAGAGGAGGGGCCTGCATGGAGGCAAGAAGAGGTGAGGGTTTAAGATGGAGAGGAATACAAAGAGGAGCTGAAGGAGGAAGAGGCAGTGAAAGACAAAGAGCAGGAGGGAGAGGTGAAGATTTTGGAAGACGTGCAGAGAGGCAGTATTTTGGAGTGGGAGGAAATGGACAACCAGTTGTAGCTGAAAGGGAAGGCATGAGAATGGGAGGATTTGGTGTTAGAAGAGGAGGACACAGTGCAGATAGAAGAGAAGGTAGGTGGGATGCTAAAAGAGACGGCACAAGACCGTTCAGTCGTAAACTGGACTTGATGACACTGAAACGACTCTCTGAAGAGGACCCGTCTACCGTGGCCTTTACACTCTCCTCACACCCTGACTTTCATGTGCTGCTGGATGATGATGCACGAATGAGTCAGGATTTTATCCAACTCCTCTGCCTGGTGCTGAATAAAGTTTTCACTTCAAGGACAGATAGAGCGACCACACAGCATCTGGCTGGCATCCTAAAAGATTCAAGGTTCTTCCACACCACTCTGGTTGGGTATGTGGGGAGCATGACATCAGAGTCCAACCCTAATCGCAGAGTACAATACCCACAGCATATGGACAACATCCTAGCTGTTCTTTCAAAGGTAAATAAAGGAGGGACTAGTCATATAATGTATTAAGTAGAAGAAAATGAAAAACATCCACCAAGACAATATCTTGGTGGATGTAATGTGGACAGAACAGTAAGCTGATTACTGGTCAGATACACAGTTAGATAACCAGAGGTGGTAAATCCAGGTGTCATTAAAAAGTCCTGCCATGTTTTAGGATCTACCTAACAGGCACATTTACCTGGCAGATGAATTGTGCTGATTAAATCCAGCTAGTTTGGTAACTGGTTGGAACGGCTGCCGGACAGGTTTTTTACTTTTGCAACCAGGAATTGCCACCACTGGAGATAAACATAGTTGGAATCCAGTTAGAGCACATATATGCTAATCTATGAATTTTCTTTTCTCAGACTTTAATGTTTCCAATATATGTTTAATATGTTTAATAGGTGCTTAGCATCTTCCCTGCAAGCTCCGTCAAGGCTGTGAGTATCTTGGTGACATTGCTCTCAGCCTCCATCAACAGCATAAGGGCATCTGGTGTGGACATCCATCCTGAAATGACAGAAAAGGTGGAGCAGCTTAAAGGTCTGATAGAACATCTCCAGGAAAGATCCAGGGATGGCACTCTGCGCTCAGACAAGGACTCGTATGTGCTCTTACCCACTGGTGATGTTAACGTAGGTATGTTGGATGAAAAGCAATTGAAATTCCATCTAAGCAATTAAACCAACATCATGCCATTAGCTAGAAATTATTTTAGGAAGCTTTAAAGACAAACACAAAGTTTTATGGCTGTTTAAACAAGTGTATGCAACTCTGTTTTTGACCCAGATGAAGAGGATCAGCAGGATTTCAGGACCATACCGCTCTACCCAACCCCAGAGGAGTTCCACCAGGAACACAGGCCCTTTCTTAGACCCAACATCACCTCCCAGAAGTACACAAACGCCCACGTATACCTCGATACCCACTTCCGGCTGCTCAGAGAGGACTTTGTGCGTCCACTTCGTGAGGGGATCCAGCAGCTGCTTCAGAACCAAATGGACACGGAAAGGACGGATAATCCGGTGAAGACAAAGCGCTTTGATGACATCCGCGTCTACTTTGATACCAAACTGGTGGCACCCAGGTGCTCGCAGACGGGCATTTCTTACCTTGTCCAGTTTGACATTCAGCCTCTTAAGGTTAGACTCGGCATATATTTTGGATGTTTTGATATTCCAGTGGAAAAATGACTTTTGAATGATGCAAATGAGGACATGGGGACCGTTTACAGATGTACTGTTTATAACCCATCCTTCATTTGTGTTTCCAGTTTGTACGGTGGCAGAACTCCAAGAGGCTGCTTTTTGGCTCTCTGGTATGCCTGTCGTATGACAATTTTGAGAAGTTTTTGTTCGCTACAGTGTCAGAACGGGACCCCAAAACTCTAGAGAAAGGACAGGTTCAGATCTCCTTCACTGAGGAAAGCAAAATAAAGTTGGCCAGAAGTCAGGTGAGAGTATTGTCAGTAGCCTCACAGTTAACTTAAATAGCAGTGCAAGTTATAGCTTGTAGATAGTTAATCAGTCTTAAGAGGTCTTTGTTTTATCTACACAGACAGATCAGTCGTTCCTGATGGTTGAAACTACTGCCTACTTTGAGGCCTATCGATATGTTCTAGAGGGTCTGAAGGAGCAGATAGAAGAAAACCTGCCCTTTCAGAGGTAAGACTTTGTGTAAAGACATTAAAAGATGGAGAAAGTGTACCCACCATATTATCCTCTTATCAGAAAACCTCAAACAATTTCACTACACTCAGATTTAATGCAGAGATTAGATTAAAAGTATCATTTGGATTTCTGGAGTCACACATACAGGATAAAAGATGTAGGTTTTTACCTTTAATAAATCGCAGCATTTAACTAACGCAAGCCTATTTAAAATCCTGTTAACAAGAGTTTGTATGTTTTCAGGTACATTGTGGAGTGTAACACCGATGTGCAACCGCCAGCTTATTTAAATGTAAGAGCTGAATACGATCTGGCATGCATTGCCAGCCTTGACCACAAGGTCGGCATGCAACCCTTTCACTGCCTGAACCCAGAGGCCTGGCCAGCAATGGAAAAGCTGGGCCTGGATGAATCTCAGATGAGAGCCATCCAGCTGGCCATTACCAAAGAGCTGGCAATCATTCAGGGACCTCCTGGCACTGGTATGAAACATAAAATGCTTTATTAAAGTCATGGCTGCTTTTGTAAGTGAAAAGTTTATGTGAAAAAAATACTTTACTTATTTGTACAAAATTTGTACAAACTCCTGACCCGTTGAGGCCAAATATGCCATGTGCACCACCTAACCCTACGAAACTGTTGTGGAAGATGATTTACTGCCTTCTGTCACACATTCTTCCTGATTTATCAGCTTTATAAAGCCCAGAAAATCAATTTGTTTGACTTGATATTCATTCAGTAAGGCTTTGCTTGGTGATAATGATTCATTATCAGGTTAATTTTTGTTGCTGACAATGACAAAACCCAGAGCTTCCTGCCTATCAATAAAAATGTTCACTCGAAGTTTTAAAAGTATTTATCCTGTTTATGCTTGGTATTTCACGGCTCTGCTGACCAGTCACATTTGATCTAAAAGGGCCTACATCCTTATAAAAATAAAAAACAATTGACAGTTAAAGCAAATGCAACTGTTACTGATCTTTCACTGATCTTTTAATAAAATGGGTCTTTAGATATAATTTCCCTTCACAAAATAAAGTGCTTCTTAGAGCCCAAATCTGAAAGTGACTGAAATATATAGCAAAAGAAAAGTATTTGTCTTGATTTTTTTTTTCTTTAGGAAAAACCTATGTTGGTCTAAAAATAGCGGAGGCCTTACTGAAAAATCATCGTCTCTGGAGAGAACAAGCCAACCATCCGGCTCCAATGCTTGTTGTTTGCTACACTAACCATGCTCTGGATCAGTTCCTTGAGGGTAAGTACTAAAATTAACAATTCATCTAATGCAATTTAAATAGGTGTGTGTAGTCTATTGTAACAAGTCTATTTTGATTAAAATGCTCTGCTTTTTATTTATTATTTGTACTTGCCACCTTATGATCTTTGCTTTAAGTCCCCTGTAGTAAAACCTAATTTAAGGTTTCTTTTAACTATAACATTTATGATGCATAAACATTTGGTTAAACTCTGTCTTAGGTATTCATAAGTTCCTCAAAGAAGGTATTGTGAGAGTGGGAGGTCGCAGCAACAGTGAGATCCTCAAACAGTTCAATCTACGGGAACTGACTCACACACGCCTCTTCAAACAGACGCTGCCAGGTCACCTCCGCAATGCACATTATCAGGTGAGCTTGAGTTTCTTTAAGCTGCAGTGCAAAAGTTTCATCTACAGAAAAAATGTAATATAATTCTTAAAATGAGCATTTTCCACACATTTCGCAGGAGCGAGTCACTTTTCATGAAACTTAGCTCAGAGTATTGTAAGTATTGTAGTTTCTCACTCATATTGTTATGCTCTCCTTTTTGGCAGATTTATTCGGAGCTGAATGGGATGATGTTTCAGATGAAATCCCAGAGTGCAAGGCTGGAGTGTTCACTGAAAGGAGTAATGCGTGAAAGCTTCTTGGAGAATTTCATTTCTGACACACACTGGAAAAGTCTCCATTCCCCACCTGTAAGTTACACAGGATAAGAAATCCAGCTTTTAAATGGAGTAAAAGTCAAACATTTTTTTTCCCTGGTTTACAGACACTGGAAGGATTTGTCTGGAACGAGAAATCCAGTGTGATGATGGAGTGGTTGGGTTTGGATTTCAATTTCTTCCACCAGATGGAGACAGAGAATGGAAATTCAGATGAAGGTTTATCTTTTTCTTTTCTTTTTCTTTTTTTTTTTTAATGAAGTGATGCTCCGCAGAAATGGAAAGAGTATTTAGAGCAGAGTATGTTACTGGTTTCAAGACCCATTCAATTATAAACACTTAAATATATTTAAGAATTCTAAAAAGGGAAAGCAATGACTAAATGGATTCAGTATGATTTTTGTCAAAGTAATCCTAAAATATTGGTCCATCTGCAAGTTCATAAAGACAACTTCATTGTCACAGTATGGTGAACTATAAAATATATAGTTAAAAATTACAATATGTATGTTTATAATTAGTTAAATGTAGAATTGCATTTTCTTTTCCCCTATGCTGAGGTTTTATGTTTTATTGTACTTTGTAATACTGTGTCGATAAGCTTGCACGTTTCCTTTTTCACTGTGAGATTGACATCATTTTCATGCACATTCTTTTCGAATGTGTTTTGTTATAGCTGAGAAAGCAATGGAGCAGGAAGAAGACCTCATTGAAATAGCAGAGGAAGCAGATATGATCCAAGCAGAGAGGATGATTGAAGACGAATGGATGTTTGGTGCCAAGGCTGGCAGAGATGAAAGAGAGGAAGAAGACATGGAGACTGTCAGAGCAATGGAAGAACTGATGCTGGCTATGAACCTGGACAAAGTTGACGTACAGGTTGAGCAGAATGAGACTGCCTGGCAGGTAAAACAATTAGCGGTCAACCTTTGAAATGTTGTATTGCAGTAACATTCACACGTTCATGTTATAAATTATTTACATCATCCTGCTTAAAGCAGTTGGGTGAATCATGTCAAGAGCTTACGGCTTTTGGCATATGCATACTCTATAGTTAACTGTGGTTTCCAATGACAACTTAGCGAATGCTTTAAGTGTCTAAAATCTCAGTTGCACCATGATCCACTTAATCACGGTTGCCATTCCAAATGGCAACATTTGGAATCCACACACCTTTCTCTCTGCAAATACACTGCCTCAGTGCCTTGCTATCTCTTCAAACTTCACCCAATGCAAAGCCTTGTCTTATTTGAATAGAAGTATAACAAACCAAACAAGGTAACAAATGAATCTCTTGCAGTAATGAACTGAAGAAGCCTGTTCTGATCTATACAGGTGCCACGGGAACAGAAAAAGAAGATGAAGACCAAAATCAGGAAAGAATTGGTGAAAAGCTCAGCCATGACTGAGGAAGAGGAGGAGAACATCTTTGATGTCTGGCGTTTGAGTCAGCAAGACAGATGGAAACTGTATCGGTAAAGTTTTCTCTCCACCAAGTTCCCCATCAACCTTTTTTTTATTGTAAATGTTTAAGTCCATCACCTATTCATAAAAATGATGTCCAATCCTTTTGTTTTTTTTCACATTTGTTTTCTTCCCGTTTTACTCCTATCATCCTTCCAGCAACCTTAGTCTGGCAGAAGTGCTATATTCCCATAGTGTGTAATTAAGTTAACTAATCACCAGAAAATGTGTCCCAGAAGATCTTATCATCACAGACTGAATGTAACTCTAAATTTATATCGCTGTATAAACAAGGCTGTGTTCATTTTCACTTAAACTTGGTGTGGTTGTAGCTCCGGTGGTAGAGCAGTTGTCTTCTGGGAAGTTCCGTGGATCAATTCCAGACTTCCCCTGACTACATGTCTAAGTGTCGCTGGGCACTGAACCCTGTATTTATTTGCTACTTTATTATAGTGCTTAACAATAATTAATTAACTTTTTGTCTGCAGGTTGTGGATGATGCGCTACAGGATACATCTGCGTACAGAAGCCCTAGCATCTGAAGAGAAATATCAGAGCATAGTGGACAGACTGGCTGATGTGAAACGACAAGAGAACCTTCAAGTCCTCAGGAAAGCCAAGGTGCAGAATAAGTGGATCTATTATTAAATAATACAGAACACTATTAACAAGATTCACATTTCTGCCTCTGATAGCATCTGTAGCTTTGCAAAATAACTCAGACTGCTTGGTGGTAAGACTACTTGAAGCTACTGCACTTTATACTATGGTCTGGATCTCTATTCTGAGTAGCTGCAGGGTGTCAACACCTATAAAAACATTCTGGTCAAATAGCCACATATTAAATAATCCACTCAGTCACTTCTTGGGGAAAAAAAACATTAACGTATAAATAATTGATTTTGTTTATTTTTATAGTAAGTGACTATGGCATGAGTGGGATAATGCCCTTCGAGGTGTTCACTATCAAAAAATAATGGACTTTGCAGTTCACTCTTCTGCGTCATCCATTTATTTCTGATAATTACTTACTTGATATTACTTACTCTGATAATTACAAATATACTTTTAAACCATACTTTACTCAGTTCCAGCAGCTTGTTTTTACCCTGCAGCATCTAGCTTTTATCAAATTTCCCAAGTAAAACCAAAAGCACAAAAATATGTAAAAAGTATGAGATAAGATTATAAAAGAATAAAAATGTATTATATTAGAATTGTACATGTGCGATGAAACTAATGTTCCTTTTCATTTATCTGAGAGCTTCTATAATTTAATAGGCTAAAAAACACAGCCTTCCTAAAAAACTTAATTTACTTTATTAAAATTGGTTTTGTGGTAGTTGTAAGAGCAAGAAAAAGTTCATTTATAATGACAAAATTAATATTAAATAGCTGAGTTAAAATTGCTCTAGTGTGTAAAATAAATCTTTTTATCAGGTTATTGGCATGACAACAACAGGGGCTGCCAAGTTCCGGGAAGCTCTGCAGGAATTGCAGCCGCGTGTTGTAATTGTAGAAGAAGCTGCTGAGGTTCTCGAAGCCCACACCATCACTACTCTGAGCAGAGCATGCCAGCACCTCATCCTCATTGGAGACCACCAGCAGGTAAGAGTTCATCTGAACAAAAGCAACCCTGAAAACCCATTAAACATGTTCCTATTAAACTTGACTTAACTGTGCTTTTGCCACCTCATTCAAATCTAACTAAACAGTATTGGTTTATATAATGAACATCAGTAAGATATCATCCAATAACTTGTCAGGGCCTGCCAAGCACATATGGCAAGACAGCCTGTCTAGCATTCTGCAGCATGTGATCACAACTATACACAGATCTATCACACTTCTCCATATTTTGTCCCAATCCCTTCTTACTGTGTTTCTTCTGCCAACTGTAAACTAATATTTGTATGTTGTTTGTTTGTTCATGAATTTATGTGATCTGTGGTACATTAACAAACCCTAATTCCTTACAGCTCCTATGTGAATTTACTGTGTATTCCAATCATATTTAAATTATTTTAAAAATGACTCATTAGAAATGAGGTCTTTGAAATTACATGCAGTCACTATACATCTGATTACCGTTAAGCAATGGCTCTTTCTGAACCTTTACTCCTTTTAGTTAACCAGATACGTTGGAAATATGTGACTGACTTTTAAATGAATATATGTAAATGATATGTGATTAATCATTTACAATTAACAGATCAAATAAGAATAGCTAACAGAAAATGAGGTAAAGACACTCAAAGCACACTTGTATATACAGTTCTATGCCATCTAGCTCGCCATCCGAATGTCATCCTCTTCTGTTTTTTATAGTGTTTCAATGGTTTTATTGTTCCTCAATACAGTATTCTTGGGTGTGTTGAAAGGCACTTTTTAAATATATTATTATTATTACTATTATTATTATTATTAAGGGATTCTGATGGTCAAATTTAAGCTCTTTCATATTTTGAAGCACTTGAAATCATTTTAACTCTTAATTTTTTTTTTTTAAACTCTTCTTGAATTTGCAAGTAATGCAGGTGGATGGCTCACACTTTTCAAGTAGAATAAGCTCTGGCATTGTTGTGCTGTTCATTAATCACAGGTTTGGTGTTGAATCGAGCAGAACACAATGCTTCACATTCAGACTAGAATTTGTCTTGCCTCCCCCACACCCCTCCTACATGCAGTTTGTGCACAATCACACACTGTCCTCTTGCTAAATTAGATTTGCACAAACACACACACTGACACACAGTGCTATCCACTGGCAGAATGGGGAATAAAAGTTTAAATGCATTTACATACATTTTATATTCCCATGCACTCATCCTCAGAGACAGTCAAATAATATTACTTGTTTTACTCCTGTGTTTCAGAACTCTAATACATTTGCACCAGCAATTGGATCCCAGTGGTCTGATGCTTTTGAGATCTAGAAAGGGTTTTACTTTTTTTTGTACTAGATGTTTAGGATGTTTGACCATTAAATATAGTGAAATATGCCAATCAAGTTAAGTGAAGCTTTAAAATGATAGCATGAGGGAAGGCAAAACCTGGAAAATTATGTTGTCAAAACAGAAAAACTGTAAGGAAGATACCAGAACCTGTATTAGAAGGGACAAATGTAATTTTTTCCCTCCCCCTTTCAGCTGCGGCCAAGTGCTACAGTTTATGAGCTTGCCAAGAACTTCAATCTGGAGATGTCCATGTTTGAGAGGCTAGTAAGAATGGGATTGCCTTATGTGAGACTCAACTACCAGGTTTGTGCTTCTTCAAATGTTTGAATCTTTTTACATTATTTAGTTAAAGGCCTAACTTTGCACTGTATGTCTGCCGGGAATGTTAAGTGTTCTAATGGCACTGAGACTGTCTTGTTAACCTGTAACCTCTTCAGCATCGGATGAGGCCAGACATTGCCCGTCTTCTGACCCCACACATCTACTTGGAGTTAGAAAATCATCCTTCTGTGATGGAGTATGAAAACATCAAGGTAGTTACTTTTTCATTCCTACTATTCTTACTATGTCTCAATTCAGTTTGTGTATTACGAATATTAAAGAAATGAACTGTAGTGATATGAAAGATTAACACACAATGTGTCTGATTTAATCATTAGGGCCTTAAAACCAACTTATTCTTTGTGGAACATACTCATCTTGAAGCGGAGATCAAGGACGGAAAAAGCCATCAGAACATTCACGAGGCAAAGTTTGTCGTTGCTCTTTGCCGCTACCTACTCTTGCAAGACTACAAGCCAGAACAAATTACCATCCTCACAACCTACACTGGTCAGCTCTACTGTCTGCGCACACTCATGCCCTCCCGCAACTTTTTAGGGGTCAAAGTGCATGTAGTGGACAAGTATCAGGGAGAAGAGAATGACATTGTTATATTGTCTCTTGTGCGTAGCAACCAGCAGGGTAAAGTTGGCTTTTTGAGCATTCCCAATCGTGTCTGTGTAGCCCTATCACGTGCCAAGAAAGGTCTTTACTGCATTGGTAACAGTACGATTTTGAGAAAAGTCCCCCTGTGGAGCAACATCTTCCACACCCTGAGGGAGAAAGACCAGGTTGGTAAAGCACTCACCCTGTGCTGTCAGAACCATCCAGATCGACAGATAGAGGTGTCTTCTGCTGAGGATTTTAAACAAGCCCCAGAGGGGGGCTGCACCCAGACTTGCCAGTTCCGCTTGGATTGTGGCCATGTTTGTTCAAGAGCCTGCCACCCATATGACCCAGAGCACATAAAGTACAAGTGTGTGAAGAAGTGCGAGAAGGTCCTATGTGATCAGGGACATAAGTGCACATTAGTGTGCCATAAAGAGTGTCCAAAGAAATGTCTTGTGAAGGTTGAGAAAATCATACCACAGTGTCAACATCCACAAAAGGTTCCTTGCCATCAAGACCCACAGACATTTGTGTGCCAGGAGCCCTGTCAGAAGCTGCTGGGATGTGGACATCCATGTGCCTTAGTATGTGGGGATCTGTGTACTAACAAGTGCAAAGTAAAAGTCCCCTTGACACTGAAGTGTGGACACAAGCAGCAAGGTGAATGCTATTACAAAACGCAAACAGATGAGCCTGAGTGTAAGGCTCCATGTAAACGCCTACTAAAATGTGGTCATGTCTGTCGTGGTACCTGCGGTAGGTGCTATCAGGGACGCTTCCACAGCTCCTGTTCACACAGATGTGAGCGACTTCTGGTTTGCTCTCACAAGTGCCTTGAACCATGTACACGTGATTGCCCACCATGTTACAGGCCTTGCGAGAACTGCTGTGTTCATAGTAAATGTATGAAGCAGTGTGGGCAACTATGTGCTCCTTGCATTGAGCCCTGTGACTGGCAGTGTCCTCATCAACGCTGCAGTAAACTTTGTCATGAGCCATGCGATCGTCCACCATGCACAAAACCCTGCACAAATACCTTAGCTTGTGGTCACCCATGCATTGGTCTGTGTGGAGACAAATGTCCGAACAAATGTCGCATCTGCAATCTTGATGAAGTGACAGAGATTTTCTTTGGAACTGAAGATGAGCCTGACGCCAACTTCATTCAGCTGGAAGACTGTGGACATATCTTTGAATCTAAAGCCATGGACCAGTTTATGTCAATGGATGCTGACAGCCAGCCAAACGAAGGAGAGCAGGTGGCTATAAAACTGAAAGAATGCCCCAGGTGTAAAACTCCAATACGGAGAAATCTACGCTATGGCTCACACATCAACCGCAGTTTGGCTGAGATAGAGATGGTGAAGGACAGGATAATGGGAAAGCAACTGGACATTGAGGAGAAGAGACAGACCCTTAAAAACCAATGGATTGACAATCTTCAAACATGTGAACCGCATCCAAGTGTGAAATATGATTGGCTAAATGACAAATTGGAATCAAAAAACATCACAGCAAATGATCTGTGGGTCATTGAAAACAAGATGGATTTCATGATAAGAATTTCAAAGCTTCTGGATATTGAACGTAAAAGCATGATGTTCGAGCATGGCTATAAATTTCAGCAGTGTGCCACACTGTTCTTGAGTTGGCTTGATGGCCCTTTCCAAAAATTCACAGACCAACAGGTCTTTGATTTGCAGAGAGAGCTTTGTAGACTCAACTTCCTTGCAGAACTTAATGCCCGTTGTCATATGGCAGAGAAAATGGGAAAAACTGATGAAATGCAGTCCGAATTACAAAACATCAGGCATGCTTTGGAAATTGTTGGCCAGTTCACGGAGCAAAATCAACTAAAGGTCAAACAAGCTTTGCAGGATCTGGATGCCAAGTTTCCAGTCAGAGGATTGGGGATTAGTGACGAGGAGAGAAAGATGATCGTCTCAGCCATGAAAATGCCACCAGGACACTGGTACAAGTGTCCTAATGGCCATGTTTATCTCATCACAGAGTGTGGAGGGGCTATGGAGAGGCGACGTTGTCCTGATTGTAATGCTACTATTGGTGGGGCAAACCATGCTCTTGAAGGTGACAATGAAGTTGCAACAGAAATGGATGGGTCACAGCAACCTGCTTGGTCTGAGGCAAATAATCTTCTTAACTTTGAAAACTTGAATGAAATGTAACTCTTATTTCTAGTTCAAAGAAGCCTTAAGCTTTGACTGTAAAAACTGTTTGGTCTTAGGCCATGCTGGACAAGTAGCAACCTTTTTTAAAAAGTAATTGAGCAGCAATTAAAAGCAATTTAGCCATTTGCTTAAAGCCAGAAAATGCAGAGAGAGCTGTGGATGGAATACAGAAATAAAATTGCATGTAATGTACTTTTAAAAATGATCTTTTAGTGTCATCAGTGATCGGAGATTTTTGTGTTCAATATATTCACTTTGTACAGTGTGTAACTGCTGCTGAGTACAACAGTAGGTGGCAGTAAATCATTATATGATAACACACTTATTTACTCTTTTCATGCTCAAATTAAAGTTTTTTTCAGACTTATGAGCAGATTTTTGTCTTTATTTTACACACACTTATATGGCACATATATCTGTAACACGGTTCGCAAACTGTGTAAAGTATTTTGAGCACAACTTGCAAGTACAAGTTCAAAATCATAATAGACCTGGTCAAAAAACAAATCGACTTATACAAATTTTATATATATAAACACACACACACGATATTTAGCTGATTTTCTATACCGTTGGGGCAGAATGCATTTTTGTACATCTATATTGATAAGCTGTGCAAAAACCTTGTAAGATAAACATTTACTTGTTTCAGGCTTGCTTTTTTTGAACTGAAACAATAGCTGTTAATGCATTTAAAAATATCTCACTGTCAGATGCATTTATCTTCTCTCGCTGCAAACGTATCTTAAGCCAGGACAAGCAAGAGTTAAAGCATTTGTGTCTTTAACAGGACATCATTGGGATTGGAGTCAAAGAAACAACCCTGAAATAGCTTCCATTCCTCTTCACTATACAAGAGTCCCAGTTGTAGAGGTTTATTTTGCCATTTTGTAACAGCTTGCATCACTTTATTACATGATAAATGTGTCCCTGTCACAGACATGGCTCCAATGCAAACTGTGCGGTCTAAAGGAAGGGGGGTTGGATATCAGGGAAGCGTTAAAACTGAACAAACTTTAAAAGCTTGCCACTTTCTGAGTATTTATAGGATTTAAGCATCATATAGGGGGAGAGCTGAATGAAAGGTGATGCTGGAGAAAAGTGTAATAACCTACTAGGTGCACTGACTCATCTATCATGCCAGCTTGCCTTAGAATGTGCTGTTGTCAAGAGTTTCAACCAGTGTGCCTCTGCAATAACAACAACCTGGTTCCTGCACCAGGCACCATTCCAATATACAACATGTAGTTAATTACTATCTGTTCTTTGTGAAGGGAAATCACTGCAGGCAGTGTTTGGTAAACAGTTTTAAGACTAAAAATGATGAAGTAGACATATTTACTGACTTTAAAACAACAAAGGGTATGTGGTATACATATTTTTTAGTTTCAGAATGCAGCAATTAAATAATCTTGTCTGTGATAAGACTTGAGCAATGGATAAGGATTGTGACGAGGTGTTTGATTTTAGCATGTGGTTGGCACTGTTACCTCATTGCAAAAATGTCCTACTTTGCAGCTGTAGGAGGAAGCTGTTTGCTGGCTTCCTCCTACTTTAAAAAAGGATGCGTTAGGTTAATTGGTAAGTCTAAATTGACTGTAAGAGTTTCTCTCTGTGATGGAGCACCAACTATATCAGGATCTACTTGCTAGGCAACAGGTTAATTGTCGGTTTAAATATTCAACTAAAATGGGAGAAATAGCTTTAAAAAAATAATAAAAGCAAGCAATATACAAAAATACAAGAAGCAATTTATGTGTGCCTTTAGATGAAACGGAACCTCTATTCCCATGTCCAGTCAAGGTGAGTTTAGTTTGTGATATAAGTTTTGGTTTTTAGTATGCTGTTTTTTTTATATATAAAAAACATTATTTTTTTAATGAATAATAAAAAAAAACTTAATTTTGTCTCTAGCTGCTTTTGATTGTATCGTTTTCACCTCCTTCCATTTAATAACCAGCCAGAGGTAAGAATGTTCAGTATTAATCTACTCCTCAGAAAAATGCACCAGAGTTCATATACACACTGAACTGTCGGTATTATGCTGGGTAGGGGTAATGGGTTTGTATTATCAGAAAATTGCTCATTAATTTCCCCTTGGAGGGTTTTCATCAGCACAGCAGGTTGAAGTCCAAAGTTTCTGTGAGACAGAAACTGTGTGATGTAATGTCATACTGTAGACCCTTGTTCACAAGCCAAATAGATCTAAAGCAAATTTATGAAAACATTAAACTTTGGTATCGTGCATTACCTTCAAGTATCTTAATTTGCTATGAGCCATGTATCCATGTTAAATTATAAATGAGAGACTGTTTACATGGTTGTACTCCAGAGAAGTTGCCTCTTAACTTTATTACTGCACAAATACAGCATGCTTCTGCATACAAGCTTAACCACATCTTACAAAGAAGAGAATTAGTGAGACATTTTAGCTAAATAAACTTATTTCAGCATCCTATATCTTTACCCCTCTTAATTTAAGAAAACCAAAGGCATGTTTTAATATATGCACTTTAAAGATTGCATTCTACAATGTTTTTGCCTTTCACATTTGGTTGCAAACTACAAATTCTTCAGAGGAACCTCCATTTATAGAAGTAAAAGTTTGTTGAACTTTTTGAGCTTTTATGAAAGAAAAGACAATCAAAATTTCATTATATTGCTCTACATTCTTACTGACAGCAATTTTCTCAAAATGTCACTGCAAAAACGTAAAGCTCTAACTATGCAAATCTCTGCTGTATTTTTCTTTACTTCCTAACTGACAATGGCAAAGTCGCTTAGCCTCAACTGCTGTCCTGTTCCTGCAAGGCCTTTGCTCCCACAGGTGTTATAGGTTCTGTTAAGATGAACCTCATTTCCCCACTGGATTTGACTGATTCTCATCAACTGAATCGGAGTCAGAGTATATCGCATAGAAAAGCAGACAGAAAAACAAGCACAAGACACACACACTGATGCGGGCACACTGAAAGAGCAAGCAGAGACAAAGATAAAATCAAGGGGAAAATAGCAAGATTGGAATGGAAGGGGATCTAGCAGACTGATTGACTGATCTGTTTTCAGGCCGCCAGAGACACTGCTGATATAAGGAAGAAATCCAGGGCCAGAGAGAGATATGGAGAGAAAATGGGCCCGATTTGATATGAGGTGAAAAAAGAAGTTTGACTCATCCTCCTGTCCTCTGGGCCAAGAAATGTGATGTGACGAGAGATATTTAAAATTACTAAAGAAGAAAAACAATGATATATATATATATATATATATATATATATATATGCTATATA
>JBAMHV010000003.1:13957959-13969930 GCA_037177535.1 Pseudomugil gertrudae | reverse complement strand
CAACAGGAATAACCCATCTATCTGATAATATAATTTTTTCTAGCATGTAAGCATTAGAAACAGCTGAGAACTGACTGCTTTGCCATATTTAAACTGACATGTTGCTGCAACCCTGATCTACTTTTACTTCATATACACAGAGGTTGTTGGGTCATGTGTATGTTAGAAAACAGAAAATCAATGAATCAAAATGATTTATGTTTAAACAGGTCACGATCCCTATGTGTTAAGTTTATCACTCACCTTTTTTATGGGGTCAGAATTCCACATGCAGTCTTAACCCGTGTTGTCAAATATCTTTTGTTTTTAGCTGGTGAGGATTTAACGAGATTGTTAATGTCATGTGTTTGACTTGCTGTGAAGGCTGGTGCATGGATCCCTGCAAACTCTCTGCTAAAAACCTGCAGCTTATGAACTTTCCAAAAGAAAATTTGTTGACAAGATAACCCATAGTTTTCGTTACATGGGATATTTGTGAGTGAGCTAGAGTTCACTCATAGACCATCAGAAACAAAGTAAAAAGACTTTCTCTCTCAGCAACATGCCAGTATCCCATCCTGTCCCTCCTTTGTCCACCCATGATGTCTGATTCCTGGCTATAGGCCATACAGTATTAATAAGACCTGTCCTATTGATTAGGCAAATCTTCCATGCTATTACTAACTGTTATTCTCTGCCTAACTATAATTAGTACTCAAATATAGTTTTAAATTATGGGTGAAAGCTGGCAGCCCAGTCCCATTAGAAAGTGTGTAAAAGACAAGCTTCTAATGGAGTCTGGTATGGTATCAAACAATAAGGTTGCACAGCATAATAAATATGTTTAACATTTTTATTTAAAAAGTTTGTTTTTCTTTTGTCACAACAGTTCAGTCATGTTTTGTAAAATTAGGTCACGGTGAGGTTAAAAGATGTGTGACTTTACAGTCAGTCTGCAGCCAGTGGAAGTTAGTCACTAGCGATTATCTATCCCCATCTATGCGCCAGGTAATTTTTCATTTTCCTTTAAGTACTTGAAGTGAATGAGTGAGTGAGTGAGCCAGGCAGCCAATGAATAAATTACATAATATCCATGATCATCATGTTCACATATCCCAATGCCTCTTGAAAATGCAGTTAGATTTTTTCCAGTTATATCTAAAAAAAGGAAGAAAAAATAAACTACTTCCACTGGCTTCCAACACACAGTTCTTTTGGCTCCAACCTCGGCTCACAGCACCGCCTGATATACTGTAACTGTTCCACCAAAATCATGCTGGACGAGACATTTGTTGGGAGTGATATGTATTGATTTTTAATAAGAGACTTCTGCAGCTTTTAAGATATTACTTTCACAATTAGACCATCAGCATTGGCCCATTAAGTTGAGTGTTGCTTTACACCTACTGTATTTTCATTATGTGGCATCTTGACGATAATGGAGTAAACTATCCAAGGGACTGTTTTAGAGATTTTCTTAAGTGCTTATCTGAGGAAAATGCTGCTACTTGAAGCATGCTTTACGTTTCATTTCATCAAATTTTTGTCCTTGTTTTTCCAGCATCGTTTTCATTGTGAGGGTATTGAATTTTATTGTGTGAGCACAAAAGAAGACATATATGAATTGTAAGTCTTTTTATAATGCTGCATTTCATAAACAGAAATTTAATATGGATCAGATTTGGATTCATGATGTCCAGTTGTTGTCATGAAGGGAAGTTTGAATGTTAAGTGCAGTTGTTGCCTAATGTCAGGTAGTTCAAAATGGTACATTAAGTGTAAATTAAAGGTAAAGTTAATGGGATTACTTAATATTTGATTTGTGGGCAATACACCAGAGTACACTCTGTGATTCACTAAAGGAGTTTATATGCTCTAAATCTCTAAATCTTTACCAAGCTTTATTTGTAATGAATAGATGCAGCAAATGAGTATGTCAGTGAGTGAATAATAATATCATGCATTTGCCATCCACGTTCAGTGAGACATACACTAAAATTAGGAGATAATAGATGGCTCTGAGTATATCGGTGTTTTCTCACCGAACGGGTGTTTTGAACATAAATAAGGACAAAATAGCTGTTAGCTTAATGCACCTGGTCTTTTTACTGTCTCTACCACATGACTTTTGAAACTAGGCAGAAGGTAAATGGGTCCAATATAAATGTTCTGTATGTGCTTTGATGTTGCATTTCGTTTTATTATAATTTCTTTCAATATTCTGTGGTTGTCCTTGAGGGGATAATTGTTCCAAAACAGTTTCTAAAAAGCGTGTCTAGGCTAAACCTGTCCAAGTCCGCACTGTTTCAGTGGGTGTTTGTTAGAGAAAAGTCTCCCAATGAATGCATATGTGTCTAATCTTGTTAGAATTTCTGTGATTTAAAAAAGTTAAACTGTCAGACTCCCAAAGCTTTCAGGCAAAAACTCTCCTGAGGTGAACAAAAAATGTGTATAAATATATTTTTCATTAACCACCAAGATTTAATTAATATTACTGATTTTTCAGCATCTGTGCTTTTTTATTTTTAATTGCAAAATAACATTTACAATTTAAAAAAGCTGAGTTTTTCTGAGGGGTTATGCAGTTGACTAAAAGCAGCGTTCCTAATAAAGTGAGAGCTGAGTATGACATGTTGTTTAGCTTTAACACTGTTACATTTTAACAAATACGTCATGGTGTTCCATAAATATATGCATGCCCACAGTGCATATTTCCTTTAAAAAGAAAACTCAGCATAGAAAAGTATTCATTCTCACATAGAAAAGTGAATTTTAGAGGAAAAATAACATCAGTATAAGACCTAAATGTACCTTACCCCATTTTCTATTATCTTTCGATGGGGCATGGGACTTTTATGTATTGATGTTTGTATTAATGTCTCCTGCTGAAGAGTTACACATTTATAATCACATTATTAGTTCTGTAACAGGCATATGACACATTTAAACGTTAAAGAGAAATTTATATTTTTAACTGATGTCAACTAAATATGATAGATCTGCATCATCTAACCATTGGCTTTTTGCATCTTGAAACCATAATTCATTATTTCTGTGTGATGTGCATCAATCTATAGGTGCTAAGAAAACATCAACAAAGAATAGCACGTTCTCAGCTACATCTTTACAGACAAGCCTTCTGTCTTCTTCATTCTCACGTTTATTGGTGCATTTAAGAACTCTTTAAAGAAATCTTTCAAAATGTTTTGCTCTAAATGATTTTCGGGTGGCAGGAGGATGCAGAGATAAGATGAGGAGGCTGAAATGATACAAGTGAGAAGAAACATAAAACTGTTTACATAACTTCAAGCAGCACATATATAATTAGTTAAATTAAAGTTAATAGAGTGGGAGTAAAACTGATTGTTCACCTGCTGTGGTCTGCCTAGCTTGGACTTATACTCTAATATGTATGTGAAGCATGGATGGGCAAAAAGTCTTTGACACAAATAGATGGACAACTTCTTTGTCTTAAGATCCTTCCTCTTCTATAGTACCTGTAATCTGAATTTTACAATGAGAGCCAAAACTTTCCATATTCCATAAAAGTGAGGGTTCAGTAACAAGGTGCATTGAAACCTTTCTGATGGCACATGGTCACAAAACACCATATCAAAGCACTTAATATTTAATCAACGTCAATGTGTCATTGTTTCTCATATAGTGCAGGAGTAGGCAGATGCACACACATTCCTGCGCGTAGTCAAGGTAATTGAAGCTGGCATTTTAACATCTGAGAAATTTGAGCCTCTTCATACCAAAAACTTCACCACTTGTGCCTTGAATATTTTTTCTGTTCTGTCTATGATCGTAAATTACATCACTTAGCCATGAATTTCAGCAATAACGATAAATGTTTAAAGATTAACTTATTCTTTTATAATCCTGAAAAAAGATAACACTCGTTTCCTTACAGACAGAAAATATGTGCCTATCATTAATCTCAGCAGTAATACTTTTTGAAAACTTATGCCAAGGTCTCATTTTCCAACTTGCTTTTTTATTTAATAAAAAAAAATAGAATCTCTCCTTTTCAAACCTCCTAAGAGGCCTACCGTGTCCACATCTCTCAAAGAAGAAAAATGGCAAGAGACAGTGAAGAGAAAAGCATGTCAGTGGAGCACTGCCTATTCAGAGCAATATACCTCTTATGAATGAATGGAGCAATGTCTTTGAGCACAATCTCATGTTGCTAGGGTTGTCTGGTCTTCCATCCTCCTTGAAGATCTGATCTGAGAAATGAGTTTGGACTTTTCACTGAGTCGTATCGCTGAATAATAAGTTAGGTAAATGGAATCTAGGTGGACCTGTAAGTGCTGATGGTGTTGCTGACATTTCATGCAGTGAACTAATAAATAAAGGAATTATTTGGAGTCTCATAAGCCTTATTTATGAGGTGCATCGCCCTCAGAATGTGTAAAAGATTGCTCTGTTTGGGTTTCATTGCATGAATCCTCTGTATGTTCCAGACAGATTTATATAAAAAACAAGCAAACAATAATAAAACACTGTTTTTGTGTTTAAGTATGTTTTTTAATTTATCAGAAAATCTGGATCTTTAATGCAAAACTTGTAGAATAGAACTGCAGCTTTCATAATTTTCATTGCCCAACGAGATATTTAAATGTATTTAGATGAAAAGTAAAAATTGATGGTGTGAATTAATGATTGCATATTAGGCTGCTGACTGCTTCAGTATTATTTCAATGGAAAAATACAACGTGTAATAATAAATACCCATGTTATATTTCTCTTTGGTAATTAAGTATTTATTTAAGCCAAATGCCTATAAACAACCGACAAGTGAATTACCAACCAAAACATCTAAAATACCCTTCGTTTCCAAATTCTGACACTGCAACATCATATCCCCCTGAACCAAGAAAAAAGCTTCCTCAACAGATAATTTTATGATCACTGCATCCTATGGTAAACATTGTTTATTCCATTAATCACCATTTTGGTTGTCTATACGCTCCACTGCAGCTGTGGGTGCTATCTGACACACAGCTAGGCAGAGCCTGTAAAATCCCTTCTGTAAGATTTATAAAAGTGTAAAACTACAGGCAACACCCCTAAGGGCCGCTTAATGGCCCTGTGTCTTTCAGCAAGTGCTAAAATTGAAATTATGGAGAATTTTATTTTTTTTAGATGACAGCCTGGGGGACAGTAAAAAGCAGATTCAGGTTAGATCCTGAGCTCATCTGCAGCGTTCCAATTACTTACCAGTAATTTCCAATAACTAGGATATACCTGAAATGTTGTAACTCTAAAGCAGCTGGACTGCTGTAAAGGAGATGCAGGTTTTGCTGCTTCCAACAATACGAATTCAGTCTGAGGGGAGTTTACAAAGCCTCTTGGAAGAAGATGCTCTTTTTTTTTTTACATCATTACTATGGCAGATCCATTATCTCACAAGTACATTTACATGCTTTCACAATGTTGTAACATTTAGTTAGATTGACAGAGACCTGAATGAATAAGTTAGTTTAGGAAACAGAAGGTAGCTGCCTGGATGTGATTTTAGGGACTGCAAATTACCTAATGTTTGTCCGGAGTTTTAAGTTGTAAATTAATAAAAACATTTTCATGTGGTGAAGACTTGATTGGATTCACTAATCCAAGATGGTCAGCCAGGTTGCCCTGGGCGCAGTCGAAATATTATTTAATGATTTATTTCCTTTGCTTGGCCAGAAGGGTCCCATTAAGATACAAAAGCTTTTCGTCCAATGGAGTCATGGCCAAGAAAGGATTATAAAACAGAATTTAATGTTAAAGCTTTATGTTAAAATTTTTTGAAACATTAGTAAAACTAAGAAAGTAAAAAAGACAGTCAAAATCATTTGCACTTGGGTTTTACTGTATTTACAAAATAGAATACATGTGGTTGGGGGAAAAACAACAGACCCAAATAGAAAATAACAAGAAATGCATTCTACAAGAAAACACTATTCAGGAAGATATCATCATCCACATCTCTACAGTCACTTTGTGCAAACAGAGGCAGAAACCATCTTATGAGTTATTACCTCATGACTAAATTTCCTGGTTAAGTTTGGTTAGTAAAATAATTGTGAAAGTTTAGAAATATTAACACCTTAAACAGAATTAGGAAAAGCTTTGGGTTTGTTTCAAAATACATTTTAATTTAATTTTCCTTGAGCAAAAAAAATAAGGACTATCCTTTGCTAATACCTAATGGAGATATGTGGAGAAAAAAGGTCCTGGCATGTGATGCCATCAGAGTGAGAACAAATGAGAAAAAAAAGCATTTAGATCATTTCTAAGATAGCACAGTGTTTTTCTTGACATGTCACCTTACCTTCAACCTTATAAATGGATAAGACCTTTGCAACTAAAACACGTTTCTTTTAATGTAATGGTTGCTGTGGGCTTTGTTCTTGAAAACTTCACAAGTACCAATTAAGTGCTGCAATGTGTGAAGTATTACAAATGTATTTTTCTCCTACTTGGGGCCTCATTTGTGTCTGAGATGTCATCTAGGCTCGAGTTTTTAAATTTTGAAAACTTTCTCTGTGAATAGGAAATCTGATGAAGCAGTCTCATGAAAACAGAAACTTTTAACTGTGCTGCCACTAACCATCATCAAAGTTAGGGGAAAAAGTACCTCTGAAGAAACTGAATAAACTACCTGATGAAACATCAGATTGCATTAGCTGTTGCTAATGTTTAATAGTTTAATTATGACAACAGCATAGAGTCATTATTTCCACCCTTTGGCTCCTGGCAAAATCAGATCCCCTTTCTCGAAGTAAGATGGGGCTTAATACATGTCCTTGCTTTGATGCATCTTTGATTTCTTTTTTGTATTTTGTCTTCTGAGATAACACAAAAAAGTCCTTCATTAACCAGTGTGAGATGAGGAGGGAAAGGAAGAGGGAGGTATGAATGGAAGATTACAGATCTGTAGATTAAAACACTTTTTACATGGAACAGACCAACAGGTAAGGACAAACAGAAAACCTCAAGAGGATGAAAAAAATCTTTGAAGTGCGACACACAACTACTTTGAAGCAGCTCTTTTGTCCAAGAGGTTTATACTTTGTATTTGAATTTCACCTTATAGTTTAATCTTTAATGATGGGGTAAATCCAGAGCAGTCTGGTGTATACATACTATTTTGTCTCCTTCCATACAGCTGTTGTACTTTTAAAAGAAACTGGTTTGATTTAAAAGTTGTCACCAAGTGAGACAACATGTGGTCCAACAAGGTAAGCCCGAGTGTTATGTTGTTGCAGTTTTCCAAACAAATCAGCTTGCTGATGCTATTATGGTGACCTGTTGCCTAACTTAAGACTGGAACAATCAGATCAGGCATGTGATCTGAGATTATTGGTGAATGCCACTATTTTCCTAATACACTTTTATCAGTAGACAAAAATTTTGATGTACACTTCATGTCTACCTGTCCTCTAAGGAAAAAAAAACCCTGCATCAACAACATCAACAAAAAAGCAAAAACGCAAAAAAAAACCCCAAAACACAGTCTGGTGTTCTTCAAACAATCTTTACTTGGCTTAGATTTAATTAAATATATTTAGTGACAGTACAGAAGTAGCTCTGTGGTAGACTGGCAACCTGTCCAGGGTGTACCCCGCCTCTCGCCCAATGTCAGCTGGAATTGGCTCCAGTTCCCTCGTGACCCCGTTCAGGGAAAAAGTGGTAGATAATGGATGGATACAGAAGTAGACACAGGTTCCTTTCTATTTAGATTTTTTTTTTTAAAAAGAACAATAATACGTAACTATTTTCTGAAGAATCTTTTTTTATGTAAAGGATAATGCCTGATGAGGTATCCATTATCAGAAATTATACCATATTCCAGGAAAATACTCAATTCAGATTGGCTGCTAGGTGTCCATTAAAAAATTATAATGAACACCTACAAAAGAGTTTCCAGTCAAATAGCCTCATTGTTCTCAATTATTACGCTGGCTCAAACTGTAGTTGGTAACCGTTGCAACAGAAACTGGTTTTGGGTGGTTCTTGAATTTTTAAGATACATTGGCCGGTTCAAGAGTTATGAGTTGTAAGAAGTGTGCACGTAACATCCTGTCGGTGGCAACAGGTCAGTTTTAAGAACTGCGGCGGATGGAGCTGCAGGTTCTGTGGCGAGAACCACAGTCCAAAGCCACAACCTCGGCTGTGGACTTTGCTTCTTCAAAATAAAATATTGCCCACAAGCAGTAAAGATGCACCTGCCCTCTGAAATTATACTTTGTAATGATTAACAAATCATTAAGCAATCATCTCACTTCTCTCTGCTGATTAAGCCTAATATAACAGCTGCACTACAACTGATCAAAGCGTAAATACATAGTAAATGCTGATATTAAGTGCGCTTAGCCGCTTCATGTGAGAAACGTACAAATCCAAAAGTAAAAAACAACATAATCACATTATTAATTTATTTAAATATTTATTTCTTTTGTAAGTGAGCGTGGTACAAGCGGGATAATGCCCTTTGAGGTGTCCATTATCAGAAAACAATGGACTTTGTGGAGGTAACTGTCCGACGCAATGTCTCCGTGTTGTCCATTATTTCTTGTTAATGAACATGACAAAATTGAACTGAATGACTATAAAAAGGTAATTTTATTCAAATTTAGCTTGAAATATTAAGTAAAGAAAGGAAGTAAAAAAGAGGGATTGAAAAACAAATCACAATAAATATTGCAGGGATAAGGCTCCCTGATGTTCTCTACTGTTCATATGCATGCGACACATCACGGAGAGCCTTGTGCTGAGAATACAAAAGGAAAAAAAATAATAATTTAGTGAAAATTCAACAATGTACATTGTTGTCATAACAACAAATGAAGCAATGCCTGCGAGCTAGTTCAGGCAGACAACTGGAGCTGTGTGTTGCATTAAATGTCTGCCACAAACAATCATGCTACATATTTAACATACCCATCCTTTGTGAGTAGTCTATTTGAGCAGCACACTTTCTGCTCTGCCATTTGCTTACTTGCTGCCACTACTGTTGCTGCTGCTGCAATGATCACTACTCATTGCCTGCTTTTGTTTTGAGATATTTTGACACACCCAATAGGGTCCTGTTAAAAAAGAAAGCATTGTTCATTAACTCCAGCTCAAGGATGGATGGAACTGGAGTTTAAACCCCAAACAAACAGGCATTTGTGTAAGTTGTTTGACTGAAATACTCAAAAAAGAAAGACAAATCATAACATCTTTCTTATAAATAGTGTGTCTGCGCAAAAAAAAGCTTATATGCAAAAATTGAGAGCAATGCAAGCAGGTACCTTTGGGAAGTTTTCAAAATGTTCTAAGATAAATTAAGTAAAAAATAGAAATAAAAAAACTTTATTACTACCAGAGGTAATTGCCATTTCAAAATTTAAATAGGAAGTGCCATTACAACATGATAATCATTTTACACTGAGCATTAAGAGTTATTCCAGGTTGCAAATATGATGTACTCAAGATGTGATGGAGCTAATGGATGGATGATAATGGAAAGAATTTATATCAGGTGAATGCCATTTTGGATAAAAATAGTTGTCCATCAGCTAGATAGTTTCATGAACTACTTTTCCATTTTAAATGTTGCCAAGAACATGACATAATAGTTCATAGTGCAAAGGTTAGCCCACCCCCTACTGCGGACACAAGCAATGTGAAACGGTTCTCAACTCTGACCCAGCAAAGAGTTGGTGCCTGGATAAAACCAGTTTTCAGAGCCAGGAGCCGGTGCTTAAACTGGCTCTGGCTCTGAATCAGCACTGGAACCAGTGGTTCCAAAACTGGTTCAATCCAGGCACCACCTCGTTGCTGGGCCAGAGTTGAGAACCGGTTCACGCAGCTTGCGTCTGCAGCTGGGGGCGGGGCTACCTGGCCAAAAAAATAGCATTGAAACATGGACCCACATCTTAATAAAAACAAAGAAATGGCCTCTAAGAACAAGCAGAATATGCCTGAGGTGGAGGCTCAGTGTTTCCTGGCTTTATTGTCACATGTGGAGATTCAAAGTAAATTAAACTGGGCAAATTGAACAAAGTCTGTGTTCAAGAAGCCACAGCTAGATACTGCCGCGGTGAGAGCTCAGTACAGGGATAAGCCTGCGAGAGACGGCCACGGGCTTGGCTCCACAGCGGGATAAGCCCGCGGTGAGAGACGGTCGCGGCGTGAGAGACGGCTGCAGCTACAAACGGCGCCTTGATCAGCTGCTCAGCACATGATAAAAGCTTAAATAGATTTCAAACAGTTTTTTTGGATGCATTGAAGTTGAACCAGCAAAGCTCTGGCTCTAGCTCAAGAACCGAACTAGAACGAGAACCAGCCTGGTCAAAAAAGGCCTAGAGTATCTCTCAATCTGGGCACCAGTTGACTCACAGCATTAAGCCAGCCTGGACCAGTTTCTTTAAGCATTCTGCTCACAAAAGAGGACTTACCCCTATTAGTGTTGTGGCAATCAAAAGGATTCATGTTACATGCTAGCTCTGTCAGGTTCCCCATAACTGATATATTGAGTTACCAGATGACTTAGGCCATGTACACAGGTTTCACCAAATATATCCTGCTACGTGTGAACAAAGCATAACACAAAAGGATGCACATACCACTATTATTTAAAAAGTAGATATCTGTGTAAAATCAATACACAAGATACATTTATGTGAAAAATGCCATTTACTGCACCTAGGAGTCTTGTGCAATCAGATCCAAGTATTCCTGGTTAGAAGACCGCTGCTCTCATCCACAACAGTCAATTACTTAGACCAGTATATTATAATGCCAACTGTATGGACAGGGTTAGGTATATATAGGTATATAGGAATAACTGGTCAAATGATGGTGACAAGGTGGTCCCTGCTGTTGAGTTAGCAGCTGATAGGAGTAAGTACAAATAAAAGACCACTCCAAAATATACATACGTGTACTGGTATATTTGAAATTTAGATTTACTTTTAAGGAGACATGTAGCATTGAATTGCTACTGTGTGCCACATCTACAGCAGACTGTTTATAGCAGCAGACTAATTATACTTGTAGTGGAAGTAACTCTGAAACTGATTTGGATGTGCTGTAAACTACATTGGGAGTCACTGTTGCCAATGACTGCAAAGAGCACTGGTTGTCAACTCTGTCCATGAAAGGTGTCATTGTAGTCAAAAGAAGAGATTTGCAAACATATCTCTTATCTAAACACTACTGGTGAAGACACTGCACTACTGTACTACTTTGAGGTAATCAGTGGTGTCATGTGTGATAAATTATGCACATCTATGTGGACATTATTATTTCGCTAAAATTCCACAGAGCAGCTACACAGTGACAATGATGGGCCACCAAATCAGCATACCTGACTGACATTTTCATCAAGCTAAACATTTATAAGAAAGGCTGCAAAACTCATGCCAATCAGTCACATGCTTGTGCCTGCTTCATTTCTGCATGCATTTGGGGGTCCTTACCTTGAAAAATATTAAAGACCCCTGCCATAAGCTCTGACCATGTTAATATGTGGCATTACATCTGGTTTTTCACATTGGTTAAAGTTGCTCCCGTGTGTAGTGTATGCTCTGGTATTATGCTATTGCCTCCAGCCATCAGCTAAAAAAATTATGTTCTCTCTGATTTAATTGACATCGGCTTAATGGAAATCCCTGTATGTGAATTTATTTCATGACCATGAGATTAGTTTTCTCCTGATAGCTTGCTGAAATGTCCTCCCTCCCTTTGGTGATTTTACTTTCTCATGATTCTTTCATTAACAAACTATTGAATTTTTTAACAAAATTTACCCAGTTAATATCTATCTTTCTGGATGTGGGAAATTCAATAGAACCAGTAATAGTTCACTTTATTGTGCATGATTGACTGGCTGTTCCTGGCTTACTTTGTCCTTAATTCCTGGTTTTGTCATTCTGATTTTATATATATATATATATATATATATATATATATATATATATATATATATATGTATATGTGTGTGTGTGTATGT
>JBAMHV010000003.1:13943061-13954501 GCA_037177535.1 Pseudomugil gertrudae | reverse complement strand
CTGTGAAGCACTTTGTGACTCTGTCTGTGAAAGGTGCTATAGAAATAAATTTTACTTACTTACTTACTTACTTACTATCTAGTGTTGCTTTTGATTTTTTTACCAAGATCTTGTATTGATAGGGGACGAGTTTAACAGTGTGCCATAAATTCTCCTAAAGATTTTCTGTGGGTCTAAGGTCTCTGTGGTGGTCAATAAATGTGTAAAAAATATGTCTAATGCTTCCCGCAATTTAACTTAATGTATATTATTTATTTTATTTTTTATCTTGGAATATGTTTGTACTGCCAGGGAAGAAAAAGTCTATTAACAGAATTATCTGGTCATTCAGTATATTCAGGTAGTCAGCTGACCTCACTCTTTGGACACATAATGTTGCTGACCCAATCTAGTGCAGCAACTCTACATCATAGCACTGCCTCACATGCATAATTTCATCTGGACTCAGACCATATGACCATTTTCTATTCCTCAAGAGTCCCATCTTTATGCCTCTCAGCAAATTATAACCTTTTTTTTTCGATTAGTCTCACTGATTAGTAATCTTCTTATGGCACCACAGCAGCTCAGTCCTATGAGTTTCCCATTATTTTGTGCAGTTGGAAATGCTCTTAGTTTCAGTATTTAACACACCCCTGAGTTCTGCTGCTGCTTTTCATCTGAGTTTACCAAACATTTAAATGATCGCCAGTCACCGTCGTCCAGGATTCTTTCTGACAACATTTCTTTATCAAAGATAATGGTTCCCCACAATTCTTTCAGTTTTTAATAATGCATTGAACAGTTCTTAATCCAGTTTTAGTTGTGTCTGCAGTCTTCTTAGATGCTTTCTCTGCTTGATGCATGCCAGTGAATTGACCCTTAAAACAGACTTATATCTGTTCATGACCATGTGATCTGTCTTTGTTGTTTTTTTAAGATTTGAGAAGCTACTCATTGCAACAACTGGGAACTTGTACCTACTTGTTTAGTTAAGGTGTAGACATTTTCTTTGGTCATGTCTGTTTATGTCAGACACATTGTAATAGCCTGAAAAAGAGCTAATGTTTCCTCCCCTGTGTTTTTCTACATATATACACATTCAAAACATATCTTGTATGTCATTTAGTCTTCAAGGTGTATTAAATGCATCAGCCTGCAGGGTGTATTGATTATTTAAAAGCACAACAGGGTGAAATAGATGGGCAAGCCGTGTGAAGGAGCAAAGTGAGAGCTGCATAAAACAAGCAACTGGACCATTCTTTACCCTGGCCTGCTGTTCTGAACTGTGCACTGAAATTACAACCATTCTAAGCTTCACAACAAAAAACAAAGTTATAAGTAGAGTCTACATGTAGTTTTGAAATTGTGTTCACGTGACATTTTCCCCTGCAGTTATTGTATTCATTTTTGCTGCTTCTAGAAGGTTAATGAGGAAACTTGCAAGTTTATTTCTATACTCTCCATAACCTTTTTCTTCCTCTTCTTTTTTTTTACAGAGATCAATTTGAAACTTCTTTACACCTTTCACCAACAAGCCAAAATTTCATGGTGGTAAAACATGAAAAAATAATGAATGAAAAGTCAAAATATCATAATTTAGCAAGGGAAGTGTCTGATACGGCATGATCTTGCAGAAGTGCCATGCAAAAACAGTCCAAAGGATATATATACTAAATATTGAAGTCATCGATGCAGTCACGGTGGTACAGTGTTGAAAGAAAAAGTCGACAAAGGATGTTCGACTGAAGCGTTAGCCATTTTTTCACCCTTCAACTCCTGGCTATGGGATCTCTCAGGAACTGCCACCAGCGGGCATTGGTGCAGCAGCGACTGTGTTCTGCTTCCTGGACTGGAGTGAACAGGAAGAACGCTGGGGATGTGATGATGCTGGACTATCAGGCAGCACACAGCACTGCCTGTGACGGCTTGGCGTCTAAAGACTGGCTTCACTACACAGATTGTACCATCAGCATGTACAGGCACACAAATGCATACACACACAATGTGGCACAGCACACAGTCACAGTGTAAAACCACTTTGTAGTCAGTGTGCATCACACCCGGGAGGCATGGGTATGGCTATATATGTGTGTGTGTGTAGATGTGTGAAGTGCTGTGTGCCCTTGGGCTCATGGGAGCAGGAGGGGAAGGTTAAGCTGTAGCCAGATGTTGCAAGACACCGCTCCAATAGAGTCCCCAGTGTGAGCTGAGAGGATTATGAAAAGGGCTTTTATGCTGTTTTGTTTACTCCTGTGCTAGGCTGTGAACTTTTACTGAGACAAAAACCAAACAAAGAAACAAAAACCATGAACATCTACCTGCCTACACATAATGAGTGCATTTTAAAGTTATTCTTTCAGTGTCTTTGATCAATTTTTGTAAATGTTGTTAGGTGAGATATTTAATGTCAACTCTATAAAGACCTTGCATCTTACTGTATGGCACACACAATGCTACTGTCAAGCATTCAACCATAAAATCAATAGGATAAAACAAATACATAAAATGCATAGAAAAGGAAATATTTTTACATTACTTAACTTACAGTTTTTAAAGAGATTTAATGGCTTTAAAAGAAGCATTTTCAAAGATTAATTTAGTTCCAATTTGGATGGCTTTACTTGATGTTCTGAGTAGTTTCCTTCCCTAGGTATAGTATGATAAGAAGAACTTGGCCAGTGGGAGACACTGAACTTTGTACTTTTCTAGTGGATGTGTTGTGGCTCTGTCAGCTACTGCAGCCCTCATGGGCTCTGATAAGGGGCTAGCTTGGCACCAGAGAGGAAAGTTACTAGGGGAAACAGTGCCATAGGAGCACCTTGTTACAACGATAACAAGACCTCCCCTTTGTGATTATAAAGGTGTCAGATCAGGATTTCATGAACCTGTGTTGGATTACAACCTCCTTTCCCTTATGGCACTCTTGGGATGATGCTCTGGAATGTCTCTTGGGAAGAAGAGGATTACACACTCTGGGGAATCATATTGAGTTACAGCCTCAGTGTTGCTGGCATAATGGCAAAGATGGCTTGGCTGTAGAGAAAGAGAAAGAAAAGGAGAGAGAAAGAAAGTGGGAAGAGAGAAAGAGACACAAGAGAGACAGACACAGAGAGAGAGAGAGAGAGAGAGAGAGAGAGAAGAGAGAGAGAGACACACACAATGAAAGAAGGTGCAAAGGAACAATGGGCTTGGGGAAAGGAATGGGATGGTTCTTTTCCTTTATAGATTAGCTTTTATGTTGTTAAATCAGTCTGATCTTGTGACTAATCATGAAAAAGGTGCATTGATTTGAATAAAATGCTACAGTTTCACAAGAAAAAGGCTAAAAGATTTTAACCCCCTGTTTCAGATCAACATTCATTCAGTGCTCTAAATGTTGCGCCTACATGATGTTGTCCACTTTTCTAATCTTTCCAGTGTTTACTTGGCCACAAACTCTCTTACAGAAGGCCTCAATAATTTCAGGCACTAATACATCAACCTTGAGACACTCCCAGTCCCGTTCTATACAGTAAGTATGGCTAATTTGAGAGTCCTCTAAGGCACAATTCAAGGATTACATTTGTCAAAATAACCACCTACCTACTGACCTACTTCTGACTTAAGATTCCTTTCTTACTTATTGTGCCCTTATCTATCAATAATTATGTCCAGGTTACAAATCACATGGCTAGAGAGTAAGACAAATGTACATTGCTTTGGTATTTAAATTAACACATTACGACTGCTAAAGGTTAATCTATAATAATTAAAGATGCACTAAGATGGAACTTGGTGATTTACAAAAAAGAAAGAAAAGCTTATTACTAAACAAATTTCCCTCTGGGATTAATAAAGTATATTAATTTAATATCATTAGATAAAATAAGAACATTAACATAAAAATAGGTTAAAAGCAAGAGAAGACATTTATTTTTTCTTATCCAGATAAAGAAAATCTGCTCAAGGTGTGAAATAATCATCAAATTATAAAATAAATATAATGGTAAATAAAAATGTTTTATAGAAGAGGGATTCTGTTGCTATATTGTGTGAATAACTATTTATTTAAATGTATTAATCCCTGATAATCCCTGATAAATCCCTGATAAAGATATAGATAAATATTCTATATTACAGTATCAAGTGTATGAACATTAAAAAAGTAATATAAAATATGGACATTGCAAAAAACATTATAATGATTTATTATTGTTATACTTCCTGCTGAAATATTAAACTGAGAAATTCTGATGTAAAACCTTTTTTAACAGAATATTGCTTTTTCAAAGAAATACCGACATGATTAATTACGAGCTATTTCATGTTCTGTTTCTCCACAGTCAGTTATTCTATCATAGAATCCACACTCACATTAACCAAGATTTATTGTTTCTCTGTAATAAGAGTGAAGTGGTAATATACAGATGCCATGAATTCTCAAAGGACTATGGGAGGATAAAGCAATTTCTTTTGCTTGGATAATAGATGGAGACAGGATTAAAGATAGAAGTCTGTTTCTTGTTGCAATTGTGGTGTCTTAGCTTTCAGGGTAGCTCACTGACTGACAGTGATAGTTAAATGGAGTTGAGAACAGGACCTTTGATCTTGCAAAACAAGTCTTTAAAGGGAATGTCAGACCCACTGGAGCGTACAAACCTGATGCAGGTGATGTTAGTATTTCTTCAAAATAGTCAGTTTCTTTCGGGCAAAGATTGTACTATAGCCTATTTGCATTATATCAAACGAGGTAACATGAAGCAAATAAATTTTTTTTACCAAAATATCTCAGCAGATTCAGGTAATTCTGAATCAGCACAGAATAACAAATATCACTGAGTTTTCCTAACAGTAGGAATAATCAGTAATGTTTTTTTTTTAAAAAGTAACAGCACGGTCATTCAAGTGCCTTCACTAATTTTTTGGTCTACTCAAAAAAGGTTTACGTCAAAAAGTTCCCAAATTCAACATTCAAATTGTGGGCAGGCCAGAAGTACTTTACCCTAAACATTTTATATTTGTATCAGCGCATAACATTGAAACTTTGGGTGATTGACACTTTGTGTACCCCTCCTCCTTCCTAACAAAGGTTAATACGGTATCTGTCCTACATCCCAGTGAGAGTTAGTAAAATATTGAATCTTGTCCTGGCTTTTACTTTGTAGCTTTCTTTCAGTCAGCAACATCATTTTGGTTTTCTTAGCTGAATAAGTTATAGCGTGTGTTCGTAGATATCCACTTGTTGGAGTGTGATGTGCCATACTGAATACCGATTCCTGTGATGTAATGTCCCATGGCAAAAAGAAAGCAAAAAAAAAAAGAAACAAAGAAATCGTTAAAAAAATAACTTGAAAAGTGAAGACAGACACTGTGGGAAATGACAGTTCTAGGAATATGCACAACACATGTCATTGCACCATCAAAACGAGTATATACACAGTTTTAAGAGTTTGAGGTTTAGACAGTTATGTTGTAGTGGTGAAAAAGGTAATATACTGTGCTCAGTAACACCTTCAAAATTTGGTTCAAGAAGTTTATTACAACAGGTTTGCATTGGACAGAGTTTGTGATTTTTCTTTCTTATTCTAGACATTACTGTAGCATATCTTTTTGTTTTCTCGTTTTGTTATTACTTCTGTTGTTTTAAAGTTCCCCACTGAGTCTGGAAGGTGTTTCCTGCAGTGCATATTTTCAGGGTGGATAATAACCCTTTTTTGTAGTGTTTTAAGACTTTAGAAAATTCCATACTCCATCACAGTTTTTCCAAATATACTGTATTTCCATAAATATTGGGGAAAAAACTCACAAAGTAAAGAAAACAGTTGGTGATCACCTTTAAGCTCTGTCATGCCATCATGATCTATATAGTAAGACTAGCTCAGGTGTACCTTGTAAAACCACACAGATCTACAGCACAGACAAATGTAACCTAAAACTGCATTGTGCAATAAAGGAGACATATGTAATCCCTGCATTTATATCACACAGTTGTTAGATGCTTTTTCAACAGGTTAACAGTAGACCTGCACTTTACAGTTTAAAACAATGCTCCAGTATGATTGACCTGCATGTAATCCAGATCTATTTCAATATTGAAAATATACTGAGCATTTTAAGGAGGAAAATCAGACAATAGCAAACATGAACTATTCGGTATTATCACTGTATTATGTACAAAGTAATTATTAAAATACTCATTCTTGAATGAATAAAGAACTCAAAAACAATTTAAGAAAAAATAATCAGACATTATAATTTATTATAGAGCAAACTAGCAATTTTTTTTCATTTTTATTGCATTCAGAAAACTTTCCTAATTCTTCTGAAAAGACATTCTTGAATATTTAATTAGACAAGAATATAGAAGCAGAAGACTTGAACCTTTTCACAAAGATTTCAGTTTTAGTATCAACTTGATGCAAATAAATACAATTCACCGTGTCTGCACCCTGCTGGATAAAAAGGTATCTGACCATGAACTCCACTTACCCTTGAAAGCTAACTGCTTTTTTAATAAAAGAGCATTTCTCATGAATTCAAATAAGATGGCCGAGGCTTTAGTGTTTCTAAAGTGAGAAACAGACAGTTTAAAAACCAAAACTGAGTTTTTTTTTTAACTTAATCCTAATTAGTTAATTTCTCCCAGTATTCAGAACGTCCAGCATGGCCATTATCAGTGTTATTTATTCCAATCCAAGAGCCACAATCCAGCAGGTTTTACAATGTGGCTTCAACACACCTTAATGAAATTAAATGGATATAACAGCCTATCTAGTTCTGCCCAATGACTCATTAATTTGAGTCAGGTGTGTTGGAGCAAGGACACATCGTAAACCTGCTATAGCAGCTCTCGCAGGACCTGAACGAGTACCCTGCCATAGATAAATCACAAGCAATAGATAAAAGCATAAAGCTGGTTTTATTTACAATTTTAGAGCACCTGGAAATGTAAATAATTGTGCAGTATGCCTTATGGTGCTAAAGTTTATCAATTTTTGCAAATCAGAGAGGAACTGTTTTTTAAATACCATCCTAATCCATGAAACTTACATGCAATATCATCAACTTTATGTCAGACTATCTAACTGCATACAGTTACAACTCAGCGTCTCAATGCAAACAAAAACAGGAAGATGAATTATTTATTTATGTTTTCTGTGGTTTTGAACTGTGTCCACTATGTCCACTTAAATAATAAAGAGGGGACACATTTCTGGGTTGATATAGCTGGTAAATAAACATTATTATCACATTTTGTGGGAATTGTTTATGATTTTGACCCACAGTTTTGAATGTTAACACATTTGAATAGCTCACCCTTATAATTCCAGTCATACACAGATACAGAACTGCAGGATACTGAGGCCGAAGAAGACACAATGAATATCAAGTAGAAATGAGATGACGATCAAATTGGGTCTTTTTTTCCCCCTCCATCAGCAATGGCCTTCAAACCCTCCATCTACTAGCAAGCCATGATCCTCTGACAGCAGCAATCACAATCCATTGAAAATGTCCCTCTCATCAGAAAATGGCAGCATGGAGAAATCTATAAAAGGTTTTAATGTTGTGAGCCAGACATGATTGCCCGGGCTTTTTCCGGTTATTCACCAGATCACAGTGTCCCATTCCCTCCTGCTTTTCTCTGCCAAGACAGCAGAGAACATCATGTATAATGGCAAGTCCATTGTTCCAGGTAGATACCCCATGTGTCATAAACACTAATTGTACTTGCTTGACAGCAATAGTTTCTGTCTGCCTCATAATTCACTGGTTGCTTTTTTTGGTTAGAACAAAGCAGAACAAATCAATAAATATTTTTTTCATACAATATGATCAATGTATCATCAATGTATATGCAGAAATCTGAATGATTCAGTCATATTTATTTGTTGTTCTGTTAAAGAAAAAAAATCTAAATAGATGTTATACAATGAACCCAGTGGCCTGCTTAGTTCCTATAAAGATAAAATTGTTATTGTCAATAAAGTGCTGGTGGTTTTAGTTGGGAAAAGATGGCATTTGTTCACTTGCAGCAGCTTTTTTACCATGTTTAAATTAGCAGTGATTAAAGGCACCACTCACTCTGTTCCTGATATTAAAGTAAAGATATAATTTACCTGTACAAATCAAATACCTCCTGGAAAGCCATGCCAGTGCATCTCAATGATTCATCAAAAAATCCAACAAAAGCACTATGAGAAATATTGAGAGCAGCGGAAAGGGGGGGGGTTGTATTAATGGATTACAAGTTAGATTAGGAAGCCAATTTAATTGGTTTTTTTTTTCAATTAGACTTTTACATCAATTTAATTGCAGCTGAATAATTGGTTTGATCATGTTTTCACTTCACACATTTCTAAGCAATTTTGACTGCTTCCAAACAAATGGTTAAAAGTTCTGTTTAGTACATTCCAGCAAGGGTGAGACTTTTTTTTTAACCAAATTTCATATATTAATGTAATATTGCTATTATCCATGATAACTTTAAAGAAGCAGTCATTCTGAGACATGTGGAGTGTGTTATTGCTTCACATTTGGCATTGGTTGGATAGCTGAATAGCTTCAGGGCTGAGAGAAAGCATGCAGTGTTGATAGCCAACAACCTCCTGTTTTCCAGAACACCATGTATGTTAGATCTGCCCTGGCCCTGCAGCTAAAGAGTATATCCTGTCACTGATTTAATCAAAGAGCTAGATGTGCTCCAGGAACAAACACATGTCTTGGCAAAATGTCCTTATGGAGACTTAATACTCATCTGCCCCTTTCAAATTAGTCAGTCAAAGTGTTAGTTATTACAAATAAATGCACAGAAAATCTAATTGAAAAAAATCTTTCAATTAGATCTTTCGCAATGATGTAAACAAGGTTATCAGACTTGCCTGTGGCACATACAGCATTCCTGAACAATAAAAGTTGTCAAAGCATATCTGGGACTTTTTCCCCTATTCACCGACATAATCATCATCCATCACGGCACTCAAATTCTCAGTGGATTTGCAGGATCTGAGCACATGTTTGCATTTATGGGCATAATCCCAGAGGCACAAAAATATAGAATTTGTGCAAAGAATAATAACTATGTTCTGTATTAGCAGATCATCACCGTTTTAAATTCACAGAATGAATAGTATGTGGTTTGGTTTGGTTTATTTACCATTTGCAGTATAAATCCACACTGGAAAACAGTCCAGCTGCTCCAACAACATGATGTGGAAATAATGCTGATTGTTGTACATCGTCCTAAGAAATGCTGATCTAGTCGGTGATCAAGTTATTGGAGGTTTTCTGTTGTGTTGTCTGTGGGACTTGTCTAGTAGATAAAATGCCAAAAATGTAGGAAAACAGATATCTTTATCATAATTTGACAGAAGCAGCTATGAAGGTTTTGCTCACTCATAATATTATATCTTGTGGAAAGGTGTTTTTTTTATTTTCTTTGATTGAAAATACATTTTCTCTATTATCATTTTACAGCTAATTATGGAAAAAGGAAGTAGTACCAACCAATGAGAAGCTTGCATTCAATGGGCTACTGATTCAGACATTCTCACATAATTGAATTGACATTTTCAGTGGTTACCAGCCTTGGAAGGTGGGCTGTTATGATTAATCCATATCACTGATTAGCAACATTGATACAGGGAATTTTCCAGTCCCATCCACGAGAATCTCATCTGCCAACAGAACTTAAACCCAAAGCATTATTTTGTTTTTTTTAGGAAAAACATGTCAAATTAAAATATTAATCTTGTGAATATGAGCAAAACAATGAAAAGACTGCTAACCCAAATCCTTTTCCTAATAAACATTACACTATTTTGTATTTTGAATGATAAACTTAAACATTTTTTTCTTTTTAAAAAATCTTTAAAAGGCCTCACAGGACTGTTGCTAACATAGCTGCTGTGAATGCAACGGCCAGATTCTCTTCTTGGATGTCTGCTGTTCATGGGCTGCCTTTCATTTTAAATTACTGTCATTCACCAGAATTAGACTTTTTCTTTTTCTTTTGTTAGATTAAATCCAAACTGAACTTACTTGTCTTGTCAGGAACTGAACTGAACTTTATTGATTTACTAGTCAATATTATTTTGTTCCAGTTTTGATTATTATGTTTGATTATGTTGAATGTCCATCCATCCAATATGTACCACTTATTCCCTGAACAGAGTCGTGGGGTATGTTGAATGTGAATTTAAAAAAATTATTTATTCATGCAGTGTTATGCTGACTAGCAGGTGTCTACTTTCTGCTGCGAACAGAACTTAACGAGTTATTGTGTTCAATAATAGGCTATTGTATTGTCTAGAACATTCATCTGGGATAACAGAGATGCTTTCCAGAGCAGAGTTTTAACTGAACTAGTTGAGTCTAAACTCAATAGTCCAACCTCAGTTTAAGACTCGTCAAAAAGACTAATTTGGAATGTGAACAATTTCATTGATTAAAAAACAGGTTATATTGTTAATATAACCTGTTGTTATAATATTGTTGATATAATTATATATTGGTTGTGTAACAAAAAGGTGTTGCCTAACAGGTACTTACCTGAGCACAGGGTAAATTTTGTTTATGTCTTATGTACTACATTTTGTGTTTCTGTTTTCTAAAATTTGCCAGCTTACACTACAACGATCCCAACTCTGGTTTTGATAGGATTAGTCCACCGTTCCTTTTGAGCCTAGAACTGATCTAGTGGCTCGTGGTTCTCTGTTTTACAGTGACATAAGTGCTACACATGCACAAGCAAACATTGATTATATTGATAAAAAAATTTAAAAATGTGTTCTATTACATTCTGTAAAACATTTTACATTTCATTTTCACTGTAAAACTGTTTTATTAAAGTTTTTTCACATTATTTGTCAATGTTTACTGGAATGGTACTTGCATGTGTGATAATCTGTGAAGAAGGATATTTTAATTTAGAAAAGTAAAAAGTAGCATACTATGCCTCTCTGGTAATGGCTCTAAAGCTAGTATGATTTATTTATAATGGGGGAGTGGCAACATCTGATTAGGATGCCTCCTGGACATTTCCCTGATAAGGTGTTCAAGGCATGCCCCACTGGGAGAATGGACTGGGCTGACGGGATTATTTCCTTGACTAGAATGAGAGCCTAGGGAACCCCATGAACTAACTGGAAGAAGTGGCTTGATGTTCTGGAGGCAGTAGTTGGGAAAAGGGTTGACACTTCCATGACCTGAACCTGGATAAGTGGAAGAAAATGAGTGGATGGATGGATATTAGCAATGAATTTACACACAGACAGAAAATGAACAAAACTTTAATAGTTTTCTAAGAAATTATAATATTTTTTCCACCACCTAAATAAAGTCAACACAGTGTTGCTAGGTCCATCAAACTAAGGTACCTTTCCATTAGTACCTGCGTGACCCGACTCTACCGGCCCGGGCAGTACGATATTGTACTGGACTGCTTTTCCATTACAAGTCGCGATCCTCTAATGTGGGA
>JBAMHV010000003.1:13911301-13923363 GCA_037177535.1 Pseudomugil gertrudae | reverse complement strand
ACAGAAGAGGTCCTAGCACTGACCCCTGAGGTACTCCACAAGTCATGGCCACTCGCTCAGATTCATAGCTGCCGATCATAACAAAATAACTCTGACCTTCTAAATAGGACCTGAACCAGTTAAGAACCGCTCCAGAAAGTCCAACACAGTTTCCAGCCTGTGCTGCAGGATTCTGTGATCTACAGTATCAAACGCAGCACGCACAAGATAATGTGATTTATTTGTCATTGTTTAAACGTTTCCTCTGTTGAATATTTTAACCACAGCAGTTAAAGGAATTTTAGTTATAGTGCCCACCTCACCAACTTATTAAAATGGCATTGTTACAGAACAATTTCTCAGTTAAGAAGTATAATCAACAGACATCCCTGTCAATACGTTTCAGTATTGATAAAAAAAAAACAACTATTTATAGTCATCCTTAAGAAAATAATGCTGAAGGGAACCTGTGAACATTATGGATGTCCTTTCAAAACAGGCCTTGAGTGAGTTATGATTTTGTAGCTCAGCCCTTTAAAGGTCATTTGTATACTGTAGTAAGTCTTCTGTATTAATGCAGAACAATATTGATAACCATAGAAATTTAGAGAGTTATGAATGGTATAAAAACTAGAGGAAAAACATCCCTTTTTACTTCTCTTTGTTTCTTCCTTATGTTTTTTTACCTGCACACATGGACTTTTAGTGGTTGTCAGGGCACATTTACATCTTTCTTGCAGTGGTTTAAATCTCAAATAATTATCCTATAACAAATAGACTTTCTCAAAAAACCTGTCCTCCAACCATCATGAGATAACTAATGTTTAGTCAGAACCATACACTTCTTTGAAAAAGAAATCACTCCATCTCTGCTTTGGTCAATCTGTCAGGTCGCCCGCTCATGTCAGACTGTCGGGAGGCCGTGAACTTGTGAGTGACTGATCACCAGCCGAGGTGCAAAGAGGAGGAGGTGCTGCCAAAGCAGACCCCTCCATGGGAAAGGCAGCACTCGTGCACGTCAATCAGAGTTCCTTGTGACCTTGTGTCAAGTCAAACAGCTACAATGCTGTGACACAAAGGACACAGTGCAGTGGTCTTTGGTGCACCGCATCAAAAAAAAAAAAAAGAAAACAAAAGTTTGGTTCTTTTTTGCATTCCAGAGGATTAAAACCAGAGACACAGGGACAATTTTCCTCCACTTCCTCAATCACTTACTTGACTTATACAAACGTAGGTTTTCATTCCACAGATCACGGTTGTGACAAGTTGAATTATAAATGACCTAAAAGGGGAATAATAGCTTCGGCCTTAAAATCTAACCAATCATTCCTGAGACCTACCATAGATGAAAAAGATGGTAGTGTAAAGTCATATTTAGTTACAATTACCAGCAAAAGAACACTTTACAAGAGTAGACCATGCTTCACTTGAAGGTGGAGAAATTTCATGGTGAGAAGGACTTGGAGGGTCTTCATTTAGTTTTAACATTTACAGTAGAACCTTTGAGAAGAAACGTAGTAAAGTGCAAAGTGTGTGGGTTGGAGGAAACTGAGCGAGAGGTGAGAGGCTGGACTTTGAATGGGGCTCATTTTCATACTTATAGATCTCTCCTCACTGAGTGAGAAATTCATTGTGAGGTCAAACCTATACCATATTAAGTTGATGAAAGGTTGTGCACGATGTCCATGGCAAAAAAAAAAAAAGACAAGAAAATCCCAATCATGACTTTTGAAGAAAACAGGTTAGTTGTTAGGGTATCTGGATCTGCTGGAGATGTCCTGTAACAAAAACAAATAAATGGCAGTCAGTCACGATAACCTGTTATGTGGCTCATATTTGTTGATATTACATTTTTTACATAAATTTATTTAGTTATTGTTTTTTTCCCAGTGGAATAAAATATTTTTTGTCCATATCTGACTTTTTGGATTAATAGTCTCAGTGTGTGTTTAACAGAAATGATGGTCTTTATTAAAATGAAAAACTAAACAAAACAAACCTCCTTGAGTCTCAATTTTAAAAAAGGAGCATGGAAAAACAAAGCAGCAACTGAACAGTCTTGTTCCTGTACAGATGCCGATCAAATTTGTAGTCAGATGATGATGTAAATACAGACAATAGGCCAAACTCTCAAACATAAACTTAACTTTTTTTAAAGGATGCAAAGCAATGTTGCTTGGCAACAAGATCTTTTATTATCTTGGTTGAGAGAAGAAGAAAAAATCCTTTTCACATAAACCCAAAGACTATGGCCTTGCTGAAAATAACTAAAAATGAAATATGGCTTTACACATTGGAGTAAAAGCAATTTTTTGAATGGAGGATAGTGGGTTGATGACATGCAATGGGAGGCAGTTTGTTTCATGTTGTTCTTTAAAAAATAATAAAAGCTTTAGTCTATTTCAACAGAGCCTGGTGTGACATATATGATACATTTACTTTCTCAGACATTTTGAAAACTTTGCTGAAAATTTTGTTTTTGATTTTGTCTACTCCCCAATGTACACCCGAAAGCACAATATTGCACAATCAGATCTTTGACATATCACATGGTAATAAATTGTAAGTCTACTTAAAAAGTTCTTACACTTTTTTAATATATATTTTGTTAAAAGAATAAAGCACAACAGCTTATTCATGCGTTGAGTCTTTAAGGGTTAAATTCTTTTTTGGGCCTTGTCTTCTTTTAAGGATGACCAACACATTGATCTTTACTGTCACTACAACCCTGAGAGGGCAGCAACATAGTTATTGGATTAGATTTAGGAAGGCAACAGCTCAGTCACTGCCTTCAGTGCATTATCAGCCGTACAAGACAAAGTAGCCATCTTTTCTCTCCCAGCCAAAAATGTAGAATAAATTGGGACACAGTCTTACAATTCTAGCATTTTGTGGGAAGTGCCTTGTGGTAAGAGAGGTGGAATTAGGCCTGGAGGATCCCACTTCAGGTCCACAGACTGCTGAAGCTCCTTGGGGTTTGGAGGCATTTCTTCATGCACAGCTGTCTTGATATTCTGCCATAACATTTCAATGGGTTTGAAGTTTAGGTTATTGCTGGATGACTGCAACACCTTGATTCTTTTCACTTCTAGCTGTTGTAAAGTTGCTGGTATATGTTTAAGTCGGTTGTTCTGTTGCATTGGACCTGTGGCTCTTTTTCCTAAGCTATTGATGTAAGGACAACTTCCTTCACTTGTGAGACTAAAATACATCGGTATATAGTAGAGTTAGGGTCAACTAATTACTTCAAGAGGAGGTATATTCAAGAAAAATCACTCAAGAAACAGACTCATCTGAAAAAGTCAGATTCGAACAAGTGGCATCTCCTAAATGAGCCTCAAGCTCCACAAGTGGATCTCAGCCTTCATTTAATCCAGACCAAATAATGACAGTCCTGCATCTTTTTAATTAATGCATGCAACAGGGACATCAAAAAAAGCCAGAATGAATAGATCAATGAAAAGTTGAAAAAATGAGCGACACTATATGCAAACCAAGTGCACTGTTCTTGTCATCATTGGATCAAACATTAGTAATGGATCTGTATGAACAATACAAATGTATTAGCACCAAAAGCAGACAAAACTGCCACCATTAACATGACGAGAGTGACTGCATGGGGTAAAATCTGCTGATATACCAAATTTGTAGGCTGTTAGATCTGTTTAATTTGATTCCAGTGTGTTGCATATAAAAACTTAACATTAACTTAACAATAACTTATTAAAAACATAATGGATTGCAGCTCTCATTGGACCAGAAGGAATAGCCTCATTCTAGATCATGTCAGAATTGTCTGAATAGGTAAAATAAATTATAAGTCATTATTTAGCGCTACTGAATTGGGTACAAGTGAACCCCAATCACCTAATAACTATGGAGCTAAAGTACAATTAATTTAAGAAAAAGAGGTTGATGGAAATATGCTATTTGTTTATGTTATAATAATTTCTTTACTATTACTATTATATAATATATTGAACAGAAGCAATCTTACTGGACAATGATAAATGTATCTATGTATGTTAAGTAAAGGTAAACTTTTAATATCTTCCATAATGGTAAGTCGCTTCGTGCATCCATTCTTTTTCTAAACTCTTTGGTCCAAATCCAGGTTGCAGAAGCTCATCCAAGCAATTAGCAGGCAAGAGGCAGGGTATATCCTGGATAGATCACCACTCCATCACAGAGCCAACACAGAGAGACAGACAACCACTCACAATCCCTCCTAGGGAGAATTTAGAGTGACCAATTAACCTAACATGCATGTCTTTGGACAGTAGAAGGAAGCGAGAGTACTCAAATAGAACCCCTGCACACACCCACAGAAAACACATAAACTCCCCACCAAAAGCCCCCTGTTTGAAGCTTTTTGATTCCTTCCTTAAAAAACATGCCAGTCTAACAATAAAGGATGACACATTCTTGCCAAAATTGACTTTGTGGCATCTTAAGTTAAGTTGTTCTTGACAGGCCTTGACTTGTTTTCTTTTCAGTACAAGCAGCCATTCTAGGATAAAACATCAAATGCAGTTGCACAGCTTTGCATTCTTGTCGCGGAGTTATAGGTTCATAAATTTGTAGAGACCTTTGCATCTTGCAGGGGGGGGGAAGCCATATTCTTCCAAAGTACACAGAAATTTAAGATTTAGGAACAACAGCGATTTTGTATTGATCCACTTACAGCGTATGTGTCCTTCATATATAAAAACCTAACAGTATGCACAAACTTAATATAGGGTAGTGGTGCAATATTGCTATTTTTTCCATTTGTAAACACTGCAGTAAAATTGTGTTAGGAACACCAAATTGTCATGTTTCATCCTCGTGCTTTCTTAAAATCTCAGTGAAATACACTGGTATGCAATAAATTGCCTCAGTGTGGCAAACAAACCCTCCCCTTTGCACATTCATACACAATGTAATGCAATGACTTAGTAATATTATGTGACTTAAGAAACTCTCTTAGGGAGAATAACTGGATTTTTCCCTCCAATATAATGTCTCTTAGCGGTGTGGGTAAAGATAAATGTAGCAAATATGAGAGACTATTTTTAGGTTTCCTGGACTGCTTAGCATGGAGGCGGTCTGGTTGCAGCCCCAGAAAACTGTGACAAACTTGCAGTAAATCTGTTCAGGAGAATTACACAATGAAGCTCATCCTTCTGTTGACTGAATAAGTTGTCAATTAGTACCCAGATTTTCTCATTTTCTGTCACTAGGCTTTAAAACTTAGCTTCAAACTGTCCGTTTGAGCTTCAGCGCTTTTCTTTTAGGTAAATGCTGCTGCTGTAGCAAAGAAACTGCAGATAGTTTTAACTGGTAGGGTTTCTTTGAAGGAGATCCCACTGCCTGCGAGGAGATAGGATCAAATCAGCAAAGATTATCAAGCCGTGGTACTTTGCAACTGCTTCTTAGGGATTTTGATCTAGCTGTGGGCTACAGGAGTCTCAGTGATATCTGAGAGTCTTTTCTTCCCTCCTGCTGCAGAGGATGAACAGATGTATTGGAGCAGATATACTTCAGATGTCTGTCAAATGGGCAAAATAACAGGGCATATGTAAAAGGCAATCAGATAGTTTTGCTTAATATAAATTGTATAAACGAATCATGATAATTAGTAAACAACAATGGTTTTATTAAAATTGTGTTCTACTACTATACTGAACCTTTATTCTAAAATCTTACATATTTAGATGTACACATTTAAAACTACTGATACGATCACAATCATATCTATAGCTAAGGCATTTTCTTTCACCTTGCTAGCTTGAAAACCCTAATGATGTATATTTGTTCTTTGATGTATGTTTGTTTCTGTCTGCATTCAGCCCTGTTTAAAGGACAATATCAAATATAAACACGTTGCTTTATTCATATAGTTGCTTAAAACAAAACTGTTAATACACTCTTTGATTGATTTTTCTTTCATATCCATTATGCTGAATGTCAGAATGACCTGCATTTTTTTGTACTTTACTCACAAATAAGCAAATAATGAGTTTCGATCAAAGATCTATTATGGCTTGTCAGCATGAAAATAAGTAGACAAGACTGTCTGATGAATGCACTGCATTTATTCACTATTTTAAAAAAACTTTTTCTTTTTAATCAGACTGTTCTGTCATTTTGACATACCTTCCTGTAATTTAGGTTTTTGAGCCGGTGAGGCCAACTGCTTCAGCTCTCAAAGCCAAATGTTTTCCTATTTTTACCTGATATCATTTCCTGCAGCTCAAATACTTGAGACCTACTTTTGCCATGTTTGCTGTTTCATATGTTTTCCAAGATACAGTGTTACAGCTCAGGAAAGCAAACAAACTATTTTAACACCCCTCCTACAGGAGAATAATAATGTAATTTGTTTTACTTTCGGAGCAAGACTGTATACTACACAAAAAGAGAGGGGGGGGGGGTTGTCTGATTTGTACACTGTATTGTACTAAAACCTACCTGAGTGTTTTGGCATTATGCCAGCACAGATGTGCATATTACTTATGACATATGTGCTCTCATACCATAAAGAGTTCTGGTTTTTAGAACTGTGTGATCAAATAGCTTTTCCTCTAGTTAAAGCAGATGACTGTTTCACCAACATAAACCTTTCTTCAGATTTACTATCAACAAATACAGATGACTTTATCACAGAATACACGTAGAAAGACAGAAGATAAAAACAATAAAATAATAGATGCTTCCAGGAGAGGAACAGTCTGTGAGCATTACATGCATTTATTACTAATACTGGAAACTTTCAAACTGACTTTTAACCAAACTGACTTTTAATGAAGATGTAGAGAGGGTACAGCCACTCTGCAACACAGTGAGGTCCATCAGTCCAAATTTCAACAGAAGTATCATTAATGTGCCAAATATGAGATTTTGCTAATTATAATAATAAACTGGGCTAATATTATGTCCAGTGTAATGGAGAAAATTAATCACACACCTTCCTACATGATAATTTAGATAGAGTTTGTGTTTTGTTTGCAGATTTGCAGTCTGGGAAATCCATCTGCTGTCATCTGATGATGTAGCCTCTGGAAACAGCAGCCAATGTTTTGGGGATTCTGATGTGGCCAACACATATCTGGATAATGAATGGCAGCTAGCTAGTCCAAGACATCCTGTTCCATATGTTTGTGCTTGCTTGAGTGCTGATGAATGACAGTACAACAAACAAACAAAATAAACAGTAAAACAAATGCTTTACGATTTTATTTACGGCAAGTACTGTGCATATTTTCCAGCTCTGCATATGATTAAAACTAGCTTAAACATGTTGTGTAAAAAGAATTGTAAGGCTGTTTGTTCCTACCGTACTCTCGCATATGCCTACTCACTTTGCAACCATCTATTGCTACAGTTGTACTTAACAGACCTGTCTGAAAATCACACTACAGTAAGCATGGTTTTAAGCAAGTTACTTACTTTTTAAAAACTTTTTTACAAACACTAGTTGTAAAAATTGTGATAAATCGTTTTAACCATCAGATACTGTACACTCAGCCACCATCATAAAATGCACCAAAGAGAGAAAATAAAGTAGAAGCTACTGGCCTGGAATCCACATGGTAAAACACAGATGATACACTATTGATTTGGGCCTCTAGTTGTTCCACTCTGATCCCTCAAAACCTGAGAAGTGTATGTCTGACAGGTGTGGTGATTTTGAGATAGGGCCTGAGGCTCACTTCAGCATAGCTAAGAAAATACTCCAGTGCAAGTATAGCGAGATCTGATAGAATCTGATGAGAAGCTACAGTGGACAGAAGAGCTAGACTCAAACTTCAGGTTGCATTTGCTCCACTTTGAAGAAACTTCAGTTTCTTCTTTGTATCTTTTATTATATCTGAGATATTTGAAAAAGCTTAATGGTTGAAGTTCTGTCTGCTGCTGTTGTTTCTCTCCATTTTTTGTCTTTAGAAATGTCAAACCTGTGCTGATTATGCTTGTATAGTTTTTATAGGTTCATAGAAATAAATATATTACACATAATTGATTACACATAATTGCAATTTTAGTGATGCTGAAGATGGTAAATGGCACAAGCTCTAATTCTATTTGGCATAGTTTTGGGGTTACTCTTGATATTCATTGCAAGTGTGTTTTTTTAATATGTTTTTATCCACTGTGAAATTTTCCAATAGGGATAAATAAAGTTTATTGGATTGAATTAAATTGAATTGAAATGGCCCTGCAATGGCCAGAATAAACTTTCAATGAGTCAAAGCCACTCTAATTTGACACACAGCACAGACAATTCTTTATTTAATTAAGAAAAAGGGGGGGAAATGAAAAGAGTTGGTGTGCTGTAAGGAAATAGTATTACTCACTTCTGAATCTTGGCAAATTCTGTTAAAGGCATCTTGTTTACATCAGTATTATTTATTCTTTGTGCTGTACTTTCATTAAATTGCTTTAGTTTTGTTTTTCTATTATACATCTTTTACTCTGAGTCTTGCATTCTAACCACTCTCTGAATAACATCCTCAACCTCATGCATGCATCTATCCTTGTGCCTCTGGCTATCTCTTTGTTTGTTCACTCTTTTTGTAGCCGTTATTGTGCAGCGCTATAAGCAGTACAGTAAATAAAATAAAGCTGTTTTTCTAATTTAATCACAATCTCCTATTTTCCCTTAGGCTGGTGCATGCTTTGTTGGTTTTTTTCTGTGCTTTTGCTCATTTTAAGTGTTTTACAAAAATATTTTACTTTACTCAATTTGTCATTTTAAACAAACATTTTTTAAACATTTCTTAAAAATGTCTATCTAAATTGCTACGACAATATGGGTAGTGCAGTAATGAGAATACTTATCATACTTATCTAGGATCAGCTTTAAAGCAGCGTTTTCCATTCTGGAAAAAAGAAGTATGCCCAAGGTGCCGATACAGGATCAGCTTCAAAGCAGTGCTCTTCAACATCCCTCTGTTTGGAAATGAGGAATTGTCCAGGGGCTGATATGGGATCCACTTTGAAGACATTTTCTCCTGCAGTCTACTGTATGAAACCGAGAACTGTCCAAGGTGCTGATTTCCTTTCTGTTTTTTTAGCTGCCTTTGCTCAACTTTTCATTAGGAATTAGTAGATTATCCATGAAGCTCATTTTAGCTCAGCTTTAAAGCTAGCCTATCATACACCCCTGACATGGGGCCTGCTTGTGACAATAAATATACCTTCTACACAACTTGTGCGTAAGAAGATGTGACTTGGCTAGTCTTGCAGCATTACTGTTGGTAGGAGATCCTTTCCAGGAGCACTGTTTTACTATATTCCTTTAAATACCCTTAACATCCTGATTGCAGCTAGTTAAAGTAAATGCTCTGACACAAATTTAATTACCAGTGGAATAGAAAAAATACAAAAAACATCATCCAATTGTTTCAGCCAGTCAAGTGTAAATGATTAGATGGTGAGCACCTCAGCACCTCTAGAAGCTGTAGAATATATATATATATATATAACTTGAGCCAATCTTGAAGCCTTGAAGAATACACTGAATACCCGGATCAAACAAAGCTCAACTAAATCTATAAAGGTTAGATTTATTTGATGTCAAACTGCATTAGTATGGTCTTTGAAAAAAATGTCATTGAAAGTTTGTATAGTTTTAATAATAGTTTACATTTAATTAAAAGTCTGTTAGTCTGATTGACATAATAATGACATTTTTAGAACATCTTGCAAACATGGTGAATGATTTCACCTCTTTGGGCAATGAGCAGAATGCTATGCTTCTTCCTTTCACTGAAGTTGTCACGACAAGGACTCCTCAAGTTTGGATAAGCTGATCAGGCTGGCTGTGTGGTAAGCATGAAGCTGTAATCACAGCGGTAGCAGAGAAGGAGACTGTGGACAAAACTGCTGGCCATCATGGATGTTTCCAGTCATTTTCTGCACAAGCTCATGCCATCTCCTTTTTTAACCTTACACTTGGGAGAAGGGGGAGCAAAAGACAGATGACAAGAAGGAGGAACAGTAAATATCAAATATTATTACAGACCAGCAGTAAATAGTGCAAACTGTGCTATGATGTGTTTAATCATTCTTGGCTAAAGTACTGCAGTACAATTGTGTGATAATATTCCCCATGCCTTTTAAGTGTATTATTAACTTGCATTTGTGGAAATTTGTTTGATATAGTTTATTTTATTTGGACTCTATGGTAACATTTTATTTTCCCGTGGGAGGAAACTTGCTCAAAGGGATTAATAAGTTATATCACATATATCTATACTAATCTAGCCTGTTATTAAGTTTGACAGTCTAAGTAATCATCAAAGGACTGCCATCACTTTCTTCTTCAAATGTCCTCCATTTAATTGTTTCTGCGCATGCAAAATAAACCTGCTCAAATATGAATGGTCAGTCCTACCCAGACAACAAACAAACAACAAATGGATATAAGAAATCTTTTGTTATCAACAATCTTGTCCCTTGCCTACAGATTGTGCATATTCATAAGCGGATATGTGTTTGTAGAGCTTTATTTTCTGTTTGGATATGAGGAATAATCCATGGGAGTAGGTGCTGGCTGGTGCAAGCAGTGTTTGAAAGCAGAAACTTGGAACCATACAAGATCAGTTTTGTTATGCTGCAATCTGTAGTGACTCACCTGAAAAAGATGTTTTTATTGTCGAGCTGTAGTCTGGACACTGCATCTAATATACTACAATAGTTTATAATATACTTATAGCAAAAGGCAACACAAGACAACTAATAAATCAATTTTTCACATAAAAAGCTAATCATGCTGAACAAAGGTTTCACAAAGTTTGAGCAAAACTTTGTCAACTCCACTTAACAAAGCAGACATAACCTTTTAAAGGAGATATATAATGCTTTTAAATCCTTTCTTTTTACATGTAAATCATTTGTTTATTGTCTTTATAAAGTAGAATCACAACACTTTGGTCTGAATTCCTGCTTATTTTTTTTGCACCACACACACCTTATAACCCTGTTCTGAGGTGCGTCTTCAGAGCGACTCGTTTGGGTGCCGTCTCTTTAAATGTAAACAAGGGCTATCATGCTCCACCCCCTCCAGGTCACAGGAAGTTCAACTCTACCCTGTACTGTAAGTTTACTATAAATGTCAACAATGGAAAACATATCTGATACATGGAATCCACATTATTTGGCAGACCCACAGCAAATACTGTGATGTAACAGATTAAAAAAAGTAATATAGAGTAGATAAAATTAAACAAACTGAAAAATACGACCAAAAATAATTTAAAGCTATATGTGCCGCATCAGGAGGGGATAAATTTACATTTTCTGCATTCTTAAACACTTAGAAGTGCACAAAAACATGTAATTAAGGGCTAAAAAGAAGTGTATTTTCCATGATATGTCGCATTTAATGTTGCAGTGCATGTTGGTTTCTCTTTGCTGTCCTCTCCACCACAACCAGTCAGGGCAGATGCTGCTCTCCTTAAGCCAGGTTCTGCCGAATGTTTTTCGTTCCTGTTCAAAGGGATTTTTTTCTTTTCCACTCTTGCCTTATGCATGCTCAGGATGGGGGATTGGATTGAAGTCAAGATTCAAAGTCAAGATTTTCCTTAACAGGGCTTTTTATTTGGAATTGGGTTGAATTGATATGTCCGTCAAGTTCCCTGAGATGATGTTGTGAAGTGGCACTTAAGCTGAATTGAGTTGATTAGCCAGCATTTTCTAATGCAACTATCACTGTCTATTTTTAGATATATTTTTTCCTCCTTTGGGATTAGGGGACTCCTAGTGATTTTAAGTAATGTGTTCTTGTAGCAAATCTGACCCTGTTTCGGATTACCAAATCATTTATCATCTCATTGGGATTAAGCCCTGAAACATGCACTGTATCTCTTTCATTGATTCAGTCTGTCTGAGGGGGCATTTTTCCTTGGTCTTCTAAACAAAACTGGATTTGTCTAATTTGGCCACAGTTTTTTTAACCACCGACACTCATTTAAAAAAAAACTGACTGCTAGAAAAAAATGTTATTTATATATATGTAGCGGAAAACCCCCAAGGCAGGAGATAAGGATCACCACGACTGCCTACTTCAAAGCCCTTTTGTTCGAGGCTACAGAACTAGT
>JBAMHV010000003.1:13876260-13896463 GCA_037177535.1 Pseudomugil gertrudae | reverse complement strand
ACTGTCTGAAACATTTTAGTGACTTGTTGTTTTTTTATGTACTGTTTCACAATGGTCTTACCAGACTGGCTGGGATTAGGCCTATTTATTGATTCACTGTAGGCGTTTGATGTATCCACATCTGAAGAGATGTTGACCTGCAGGCTCGGCTTCGCTGGGCGGGCCGCCGCCCCCCCGACATCCATGATATGTCCTTCGCTCTCCGGTCCGTCTCCCTGCTGCCATCCGTTCTCCCGCTGCTGTCCTCTGCGGACCGGTACGTCTCCCCTCACTAGTCGCTCGCCATACTTCGGTTCACATGGTGCGTCCTCCCGCGGCCGTACGCCGCGCCGTGGGTCTTCCTCCTGCGGCTGGGCCCCCCGCCGAGGGCGTGGCTCCGTTGACCAGCACTCTGCCGCTCCGGGGTCCGGAGTGATGTCCTCAGCTCGCCATGAGTCGCCGCTCAGTGACCGCCCTGGCTCTGGCCGCCACTGTTCCACACCACTCGGCACGATGCAATCACCCTGCCACTGACCATTACGTTTCGCCGCCGCTGTACCTGCATGCGGTGTTGGGGAAGGCAACTGTTGACAAAAGAAAGAAAAATGGTGATGGAATGTCCTCCTTACTGGTCAAATCTGGGATTTTTGTTGGTGTGGTATGCTATAGACTGGGCTTACAAATACTTTTTGTTTTTATTGAACACCACTAATTATAAGACAGTGGTGTTTGTAATCTTAAAACACTGAGTCAGTGTCATCATCACTGAAGTTGTTCATCTGTATTTCTTAAGGTTTTAAGACAAACTTGATTGGATTGAAACACAAAGATAACACCAGCTGAAGAATATTATTAGTTGTTTTAAGAATTAATTGTGTGCTGCATGGTAAAGTTTACCTCAAGTTTAGGTTTTTTGAGAGATCTACTGTCACACAAAAACCTTTAAATCCTTCGGAACTCCATGCAAACAGGACTGCAAAACAGATTTTCAAACACATCTTGGCATTAGGCCTACCATCTTTTATGGACTTAAGGATGTAACAGCAAAAGGCAAAATTGCACACAGTTCTATTTGTTTAGATTGACTTACAAACAGTTCTGAGTTTAAAAGGCATATTTATTAAACGGGCAAACGCCAAAGTGTCATACTGCTTACTTAATATTTTTCTAAAATACACTTTGTTTAGCTGGGAATTAAAGAAGCGATTGAATCAATCTTCTTTCAGTGTCGTCTCTGACAATATCACTTAAAGCAGCTGAAGTGCAGCTTGTTATTTTGTGAACATTGCATGTATTTATATTGTCAGTGTTCAGCATTTTGGAAGCCTGGGCTTTCATACTTGGGACTATGTCTGTACAGCACCAGTGATTATGACTGTACCGGCTTAATTCACTGAATACCCACAAGAATTATAAGCCTCAGTGGTTTATGTGGTGGAAGTGTTTGGGCATTTTTATGTATTATTTACTCATTGCTGAATATGCTGTACTTACATTATCTGTCACAGACAATTTATGATATGAAGATGTCACATCTGTTTTTAATGTTGCACAGCTGCATGCACACATATCAGTAATCCATGTGCACGCAGGGATTTGTACTGATAATACACATCTTCACCAAGATTAAACTACTGCACATGCACGTTGCACAGCCTGTTGTGTATGCATGCCAGTGTGCACACTCGAGTTACTGCAGTTCTGGCCCTGTATCTCCTTTTTCTTTCTGTAGCATAATGGGCTTTGTAAGATAATACTCAAGAGACAACAATACTTTTGAGCTAGGGATTGGGAAGCCATCCCAGTTCACAGAGGCTTTGGCTCTAAGCATCAGCTATGACTGGAAACCCAGGGAAACCTGAATTTAGTAGCACATGATATCAGTGACATGGTTCTCTTTACCTGATCATGTCCTCACTTTTCAATCTCTATGCTCTCAGTTTCTGAGCTATATGCACCCCTTCTAATTTCCTCCAAAACAGTCACAATAGACACATCTTCTACAGTATGTTTATTATTGTAATTCAAAGACAAGCCTTGGCAGATGTCAGTTATAAACTAATAGTCAATTAGTTATTAGGAATGGTTATGTATTTGACAGTAAAAAATACTCAGGTATACAGACATCGTAACACTAACTTACACAGAACTTTGAACATTATTGTAGTTAAGCTGGCACAATGAATAAACTGGTTTCAGTTTCCAATATCTTAAGAAAGCCTTAAACCTATTTAAATTTATATATAAATGCATTTTTTCATTTCCCTTTCATCATGCTAACTATGACAATTGTGAGGGTCATTATCCACATCAACATGACTTTTTTTTAAACAGAATTGAAAAATCTTTTAATTGCAAGGATTATTTGAACAAAAATTTTATTCAGTCAAGTGGAAAGTCTAGTACCAGCTAATGTTAGTAGATAAGCTATCAGGTTTAAAATGCACACAATAAAAACATAAGACACTGTAGGTAAAGACTGCTTCAAATTCACAATATGAAGGGTTCAAGGTTTTTTTTTTTTAAAACAAAGCTTAACTTCCAAAAATGTGATCAGTAAACCAGGTTTTAAAGCCATCTGCCTTAAACCGCCTACTAGTTTTGTTTAGTCAAAAGAGAAATTCAAGAAAGGTGCCTGCATTCTTTTTCGAACGCTCTTACTTTACAGCAGTCCTTGCAGTGTTGGTTCAAAGTGGAGTGTTTGCATCAAAGTTTGAATTTTTAGAAACTAATTAGCTTTAAGTTTAAAAAATTACTTTTGGAAGATGCCAGTTCTTTTGACCTGAAAGTCTAGTCTGATGAAAGGTGTTATCTTCCACCAAACGCAGGTCCATTTCCCAGTAGACTCAGTTTGTCTCACGTTTGACTTTCCTTCTCTTACATCCCCTAAAGAGGGGGGTGCAACCTGACAACCTGACAACCACCGATATGGAGAAGTGATGTTTTCAATTTGTAAAGAGTACTTATTTACAAAAAATTATGATGGTTAAAATCATATTTCTTAAGAAAAAGAAAAAAAAAGGGAGAGAGAATGTTTGCTTCCAGGTGGGTCACTTTTAAAGGATGGCCTCCAGGTGTATGAGATTCCTTTGATGGCAAGGCATCCCATCAATGGAAGGCTGGAGAAAGCCTGATAATGATAAAAGTCAATCAAGGAGTTGTCTGCATGTAATACTTATACAAAAAAAAAAGTCTCTAGCACTTCAGGACACTGTCTGTGTCCTACAGGACAATAGCTGTGTCCAACCAGACTTGCAGCAGTCTGGCACTTATCTATGCTGTTCTTCGTTGCTTGATTTCATGCTTGTGTTGTTTTATTCTCTGATGCACGTCACTTTGGATAAAAGCGTCTGCTAAATGCCTGTAGAATAGAATAGAATAGAATAGAATAGAATAGAATAGAATAGAATAGAATAGAAAGAACTTCCTTCGTCAGTCTCTGCTGACTCAAGATGAATAGTTGTTACATACAAAAAAACTTAACAAAACAAACAAACACACAAATAACTATTGTTATACTCTGATAAAGTGTAAACGTATGCAATGTAATGACCAAGCTGCACACACAGTTGTTTTCAATCACTTTTTCTCGATTTCACTTCTGTACTGTGATAGAAAGAAAAGCAGTTGATCTCCCTCATGTTGAGCTTTGCCATATAACGAAAAAAAAAGCGGAATTTAACATTGAATATAATTTATTTTGTCATTTTTTCATTTGCATCCAGTTTCTCTCTGGTTGGTCACTCTTAGCCAAGGACGTTGATTTTTAGCAAGCTAACAAATTGGCAAATTGTTGTTAGAATATTTTTGCAACTGACAGATTAGCATGAATATTCCACTTAATTCAATCTGCTATATTTGAGAAAGATCAGTTTCATTGGACCATACAATGGTTTAGGCACAGAAAAAAAAAGAAAATAGCATCTTTTAGCTACATTTTACTTCAGTTACAATGATGGCAGTGTACTCTTTTAATAGGATTTGGCTCTTGTACAATGCTGTTTATTTTTGTGTTATTTTTGTTATTATTACTTTATATTGTGAACATATTACGAACATATATTGTGCTTAGACTCAAATCAATCTAGTTACAAGGTGGATCTGCTATGTAATAGATTTGGGTTTGCAGGCCTATTGAGTCTGTTTCAATGAGTGTTCAATCAATAAGGCTAAGGCTAAGGCTAGGTCATTTTTTATCCTGGCTATTTATGTAAATGACAGATAGGCAGTCAGTAAGGCAGTCAGACAGAGAACAGGTGAGCTGTTGTATAGTGTTATGGTGAATGGTAGGAATGATTTGCTAAAGCATTTCTTTTATTCTGACAGCAGAACTGAAGGACCCTGTTGGTGATTAAACTTCCCTGTCTCTGTACTGCATCAAATGGCTAAAGAAGTTATAGTCATAGGGTGGGTTTGTTCGTGATTGTGAACAGCTTGTTCAATTTGGGACCTCCTGTCCCTCACAGACTCAAATGTCCCTAAAGTTTTCTCTGGTTGATGACTTGATGACATTTCATTTGAGTGACAAAATAACAACAACCTGCAGGAACCTTGAAAGCCAGAAAGTATTTTGAATTATAAAAATGAATAAGTGAAAATCTTTTCATGTTTTTAAACTTTCTTTATCCAACTTTCTTTATAACTTTATACTCCAGTTATGTCTTTGTTGTCCTATTTTACCTTAGGCAAAATAGGCTTTCCATTAATAGTATCTTTGTTTAGATTGAATTAGGCATGATGGTTTTGTATCAGCCAGTAACATTGGGTGCAAATGGCAAATCTTTTATCTGCTTTCACTATAAAAAAGACCTCAAAAACACTTTCCTTTAACATTGCTCATTTGATATCATAATTACATTTCCTTTTGTTTTCCATATTAGACTTGTCACTTCTAAACCACAAGTACAAAATTTAAATTAATAAATAAAACAGTGAAATTCACTATAACTACAGTTATAAATGATGGCTTGGCACTGGTGTGTATCAGCTCTCCTGATAATTGCTTTGGTGGAGATGTTGCACTCTGGAGCACTATGAAATAGATTGCATAATTCTTTATAGTGAGGGATGCTCTGTTTATTAGAGATCTATCAAGTGAGATGAGGTATTTCACTGTAACTCCACACTACCTAAGTTTATTTATTACCATAGCATGATGCTTTGAGAAGGCTTCTAATAGAACTGATAAACTGGACAATTATGCTCCGAGTGGATTTAGCTTGTATTGATAAGGACATTTGCCTCTGAAATATAGAAGGTGTAACGTTCATTTCACACGGCAAGTTGTTTATCATTGTGTCACACCTTCTAAACCAGTTTGCATATGCAACCAATTAAGATTATTACGCTGAAAAAACACAAGGGTGATGTTTTCCACCCTCCAGTCTATTTGTTCTGTCAAATGTTGTTTTTCCTTTCACCCTAATTCATGCAATCTTAAACAAGCTTGTCTTTCAGCCCATCTGCTTTGCCAATGACTCAGTGGCTGACATTGTCACATCACTGTTTGTTTTGCTTTCTGCCAATCTTTGGAAGTTCACAAAGTCAGTCATTGAGAAAAGCTTTCATTTTTCCTCAGAAGCCACAGGAATGAAAAAAAAATCTTGCACTTTCCAAGTCAAACCCACTGTGTTTCATCCATCGTTCAGACAACTAAGCAATGATAAATAAACTTGACCTGATGCTGACATTTAAATCCTTCTTTTTTAACTGAAAAAAGGAGAAAAAAAATCAAACAACTGACATATCTTCTTTTTGTAAAATCTTGTCCCAGGCTCGTTGCATTTGCAATGTAATATTTAACAATAATGTAACAATTAACATACATTAGCATGAAACAATATTTGGGTATTTAATGTCTAATGTGTGATAATTGGTAATTGATTGGACTTTTGATTGTACAAACAAATACTAGTTATTGTACCAACAAAGTAGTATAGATGGGGTTGTCAATCCTGTTTTTAACACATCTTTAAGACAGACAAACTCACTGACTGTTGCCCATGTTTCTTCTTGTGATTTTGTGTCTTGTTAAAAAAAGTGACAATGACAAATTATGTTTGTTCTGATGTTAAAATACTCATTTAAGTCTTATGTCATATTTCTCCCCTGCTGCTCTTGGGGGGCTAATATTTTACAGGAAGCTATCATAGGTTATTTTTCAGGAAACCCGAAATGCTCATTTAATTTTGAACACTCACTGTTCTGTGTGGGTGTGTGTGTTAGATTGGATGTATGAATCCTGTGAACATATTTTGTCAGCTCTTCCGACCTGCATGTGCTCAGGTAGACATTAAAGAGGGAATCAAATGACATACTACATATTGAAACAACCTCTAACTGCTCACAGCAAAGGTTAAATTCATCTCAGCTATTGAGAAATCAAGTAATTTTCTGTTTCCTTTAGTTAGCAGCAGCAGTGTGATGGAAAAACTGTATCCTATTACATTCTGGTAATTTTTCAATATCTAAGAGATGGATGTGACATAAACTCAAGAAAAGGAGCTGATGGAAAGGAGAGTAGGGAAAATGACTAAGAAGTAACAAAGAAGAACCTACAGTAAATGTGACCTTCTGGAGCAGACTAGTAGAGCTGCAGAAGAGAATCCGCCAGTCATGAGGGTAATTGTTTTTTTATGTTAGTTAGGTATCAGCTAGATTGATTGTAAATGCAGTAGCAATGTGGCACATATCACTTTTCTGCTTACAGTCAAATCTTGCCTGTATGTGTGTATTATTCTTGAGCATGTACCGATAGTTATGCCAAGTTCATAGCTATCTTCTGAAAACTAACTTTGTCATGTTGGTAACTTTATTCTCCCTGTGGCTCATATAGATGATTTTATTCTAAAGTTTATATCACCATACAACACCACAATATCACCATTATCACAGATCAAGGAGTGCTTTCTGTGAAGCGCACATACGTGACATGACTTATTCTCACTGAGAATGCTGCACACTGTGGAGGATTATGTTCATTAAGAAGAAAACTATAAGTTCCTATGGGAATGATGTCTGATTTAGTCCCATGTGTCTATGGGATACCAGTTGGGTGTGGTCAGACTGGTGTCCTGCAGCAATAAAGGTCCAGACATCTTAGATTTATGCACCTCCTTATACACTTTGGATTCAGCAGTGTGTCTTTAATTTAATCAATTATATACACATGTGTGTACATTATCTGCTGGAGACCCTGCAATAATAACTGCAAAAAATTGTGTAATACTTAAGTTACTTTTGAATAATGGTTCCATTATTTCACAACAACACAGAAACTCCAATATATCTGCAAAACTATTCTATTTAAATTAGTCTTAAAACAGTTAAACTCTGTTAGGATAATGAACTCATACAAAGCATACTCAGCATTATTCTATCATTTTCCCACGTCATCTGAAACAACCCTATGCAAATTAAATGAAAAGACAATTTGGAATAAAACTTAATTCCGAAGTAAGTAGCAGGTTTATTCCCATTATAAATCCAAACTGATTAATATCTTTATCATGTACAGTGTTTTCAAAACTATAAGTTGCACTTTTAAAAAAAAAATAAAAAAAACATTTGGCTGTTCCTGTGACCTATAGTCAGGTACGACTTGTATACACTCTCAAAGTATATATTGACAGCCGCAAATCCTTGTGTGGGGAAATCACCTGTCTAAACTGTATAGGCAAACACTTAACAGCATTTGGTGTCATGTTTGTTACGACCCCTTTTTAAAAACTAGGGGTATGGAGTCTATAACAAAACTAACCAGAAAACAAACTTAAGATTTAACAATGATTTATTTAACAAAATTCCCGGTTCCCAAAACTTTATGCAAGAAACAACAAAAAGTGTCCAAAGGTCAGTTATATCTTATCTGGTACTAAATAAAAAAAACAAAAAGAGACCTCAATGAGCTTTATCAAAATAACAATTACAATTAATTCTAATATTTACAATTATTTACAAGGAACCAAAATACTCTCAAATCTACTAAATCCAAACTAAACAATCTAAAAAGCCATTAACACAAATGAGAGTTCCTCTTCTCAAACTTAAAAAGCACAACCATGCATTAAAAACAAAAGGGAAATCTAAATTGACCACTAAGGGTATTCTAAAGTTTTATCCAAAGTCCAAAGTTAAAATCTCCAAAGTTCAAATCAACCAAAGTTGTCCAAATCTCCAAACCAGCGCTCTCAATCCCAGAGGCAGACTGAACCCAGGAGGACACAGCTGCCCTCATTGCAGGAAGTTTCCTCCTTTTTAAAGTCCATGTGGTTTGCTGATTGGTTAGGAAGGAGGAAGTACAGAGTTAGTGAGTCCAATTAGAGTGCCGGTGATAAGATCTCATTGTCAACAGGTGAGGTGAATGATGACTTGATAGGATGATTGATGAGACGTTGATCCGGATCTGCTGGTAGGTGGAAAGTTGGTGTCTTGCAGAGTATTAGTAGAAGTCATCCTCATGCCACAGGCTTGGGGATGTAACAGGCAATTTTTGGACCGTTTCAATCAGACCTTTATAAACGCAAACCGGACCACTGCAACAATGTATTGTATGTGCTTTGGATCAAATCAAAGACCTTTTGGTGTGAACACGACACATTTTACAATATCTTCCAAATTGGTTACGCTCAGCAGATCTTTGTCCATTAGCAATATCTAGCATTAAAACAACTTTTTTGTGCCACACTGAGCTTTACAGCAACATGAAATGCAGTTAAGTGTTGAGTTGAAAATTTTTCAACATATAGTCAGGTACGACTAATATACTTTCAAAGTATATATTGACAGCCGCAAAAGGGCGTTCTGGGCTTGTGACAAATTGCACCAGTACAGCTAAAAACTGAAACAATATGCCGCCAAAAACAGTAATCGAACAGCAGAAATAAAGTTTAGAGCGTATGAAACATGTGTGAGATTGATAAAAAGCACTCTTTCTGCAATGAAGAAAACAAAGAAAGTTACTTGCAGGCTGAAGGAAATATGTGCTTGAACTTGTGATGCATAATGGGGCATTTGAATATACCAGTGCAAAGCACAAAATGTACCATCTTGTTGCCAGTTACCAGTTTTACTCTGTTCTTCTCTCTGTTTTCAGGCCAAATAAACTCAACCTTCCTTTGGATATTTAGCATGCATTTAATTAGCAGCAGATTAGGTTATGTCATAAATGTGGTTCCCATGGGTTAGAAAAAACTGACTTGTGCATCACTAACCAAAACAGTGTGCTGCCTGAAGACATTTGTCAACTGCATAGTTACGTCTCAATGCTCTGGTAGCTTCCAGGGACATTAATATAAATAATTTTTATGTCTGACCTTATGAATAGATGTGAGTTATAGTCCAATGCTACTTATATATGGTTTTATCTTCTCATGACAAATTTCTTACTGATGGGACTTATACAATAAAACGACTTATAGTCCAAAAAAATATGGTAAACGTTCGTTTCTCTCTAAGATAATTCTACACATGCTCAGTACGTTGTCCAGTTCTGATGACATAAATACATACTGTTTTTGGTACTCTATCTGTCTTTTCTTTTCCAGCTGGTGGCACAGTTGGTTAGCACTGTGGCCTCACAGCAAGAAGGTTGCTGGTTCGAGCCTTTGTTGGAGCAGGGATCAAACCGGAAATCTTTCTGTGAGGAGTTTGCATGTTCTCCCCGTGTTAGCGTGGGTTCTCTGCGGGTACTCCGGCTTCCTCCCACTGTCAAAAGACATGCACCTTGGGGACAGGCTGACTGGAGACTCTAAACTGAAAGGAGTGAGTGTGTATGGTTTTTTGTCTCTGTGTGTGTTGGCCCTGTGATGGACTGGCGACCTGTCCAGGGTGTACCCCACCTCTTGCCCGTTGTGAGCTAGGATTGGCTCCAGCCCCCCCACGACACCATTTAGGGAAAAGCGGTAGAAAATGGATGAATGTTTAGATGGTACCTTAAAATTATATAAAATTAAAGCGAAAATGGTTCTTACAACTGTGATATTTATGATATCAATATTTATCAGGTAGGTGGATATATAAATTAGATATATAAAAACAAACTGGACCAATTGAGCATTTTACAATATCTCCCAAATTGATAACACTCAGCAGATTATTGTCCATTAGCAACAACTTACAAAACAACAACTTTTTGTGCCACACTGAGATTTAAAGCAACATGAAAATACAGTTAAGTGTCAAGTTGTTGACAAATTTTTAAACCAGGCGAGCCTTAATTAATAATTTTTTTAATTAGGTATTTTTTTGCTTTTTGTATTTTTTTTTAATCATTTAAAATGTTTTCACCTGTTTTTATTATTTTGATTATATAGTTATTTTATTGCATATTATTTAGTGATGCCTGACTCTGTGCAGCACTTTAGAGATGTTTGTTTGATGTTTGTTTTTTAAAAAAAGTGCTTTATAAATAAAGTGGATTTTCTTTTTTTCCAAGGAAATGACATTTCCTTGTCATTAAGCAGTATGCAGTATCTATCAAAAAATTAACTGATTCTCAATGTAATTACATGTTACAGACACACAAGTACCACTGTAAAAATGGCAACTGCTTTTGGCATTTGCTTGATTAGTCTACACACTAATTATACATTTATGTTTATTTGCTTGATTTTTTTTACTTTAAATGTGTAGATAACCCACCAACATCTGGTTCAACACCCACTATTTTTCATTCAAAGCACAATTAAGTCCTTTTGAACCCATCGTTGGTGTACAAAATTGCAAATACTTTAATTTTGTACATACTTGGATAAATTTCTCTCCTGACACTTTCACTTCTAAATGAGATATTTTCTGATGCCTTTTCAGTAACACGATAAAAGGAAATTCAATGTAGCATTATTGTAAATGATAACAATTTTCTGTTACTTGCAAAGTGCAACAGTCTCTACACCAGCAGAATAAAGTAAGGCAAAAGCTGATTGAAAAGTTGTTGCCTGCTTTACAAAAAGATCCTGTTTCAAAGAGGAGCATCTGTAATATTTCCAAGACTCCATCTCAAAATGAGGAAGAGCAGGAGATTAGGAGAAAAATCTTGTTGTAGACAGAATTGTAGGACAGGTTTTATAGAATACTTCTTTCCTAGTAGCTGTCAAATTAAAATTATTTAACAAAATGAAATAAATGCGAACAGTATTTTTACAATTCAATAAAAAACGTATAAGCATGAAATTGACTCTACAAATTATTATGTAAACAAGCTCTATTATGTCAAGGTAGGGCAGAGAATTATAAGCTGGATAACAGTGAAGCTTTAAATTGTACGTACACTGCTTTTTTCTTATTACCTTTATAACATCATAAGAATTCCACATCAAAAGCTTCCAAAATCTGCTTTGTAAATTGGCAAACCCAAATATTGGTTCTTATCTTTGCTATGTTTTAAAGTCAGGATGTTTATCTTGAAATAGAACATTTTATTTTATTTTGCTTCTTTCAACAAAGCCACATATCCAACAGCTTTAATACAGCTATTTTGAACCATTTCCTTTATTGATATTCAAATATGTTGGTAGGATCCAGTAGGGAGCTCTGTTATCTCTCCCCCTCTTAACAGTCTGTCATGCACAGTTCCTGTTTCTTGTGCCCTGGCAGTGAGTACCTTTAGGAATCATTGGTTGTTAATAGGAAATTCACTATTCCAGTCACAGCGGGAGTTAAGGAAAGGGGCAGCTGGGAGTCCCAGGGAGACCCAGGCCAGTGGCAGATCCATTATTCATGATTCACCATGGGCTTGTAGTGAACACTGACACTCGACCTGCCCAAATCAAGCAGGACCAGTGAGTTTAATGTCTCCTGGGAAATATGAAGCTCAGGTAAAGGTGGGGGTGATGGGGTAGGTGAAGATTAGAGGGGTTTCAGTTATGGTTAAATCAGTAGGGATATGCGGATGTGTGTGTGTTTGTGTGTGTGTGGGTGGGTGGGTGGGGGGGGGGGTGTTCTTGTTTTTATCAACTGGGTGTGTTGGCACTGTGGCTACCAAACCTCTCTGTATAACGTTTCTATATTCCGGTTCACCTTTTTGTTAATGAAATCTAATAATGTAAAGTAATGTAAAATAATGTAATGTATTTTGTAATGTAAAGCAGCATTGATCCAAATAACACTACAGACACTGAGGATGATGATGGCTGGGTGTATTGGAAAAATAAGAAAGTGCATCGCAGGTCAATCAGACAGTTTGATGAGACACCGGGTACTTTTGAAACTAAGAATTGAGTTAAAAAATAAAGGTAAATTAAGTTAAAAAGAGGTATATACTAAACACACATAATTTAAATATATGTTAAGTAATATTACTGCCATCACAAACTCTGGTTCATATCTGGTTTAGTATTGTCTCATAAACGGTCTACTTTAAATACTTAAATAAACGCTGGCACCTAAAGGGTTACATTTATTTTGGCTCATGTTTGCAAAGACAACCAAACAACACAGAGTTGGTTCCAAAACAGTGTAAAAAAGAGCAGTAAGACCACATAAGTGAACTTGTAATTGCTATGCAGGAGTGTTAACAGCGAGGCTTCACTCATGCGCCTGAGCCAGAAGGTGATAGCGAACTGCAGCCAAGAGCTAAATGGTCAACAGCGAGCTGATTGCCATCCCCACAACAACATTAAGATCAGTTGCAATCACAAAGAAGTGTTCTTTCACATGTTCCTCATATAATAGTCCTTTGATCATACATCCAACAAGCCTATGCTTAGCGTAACATTACTAGTGAATAGTATTGGGTTCACTTGTTTAATAATTAGAAAACAACATAATCATTTTCAGATTTAGATGTTGCATCTCTAGAGATAAACATCCTTATCAACAAATACTCGGCAGAAAATGTTTCGTGTGCCTCACTATAACATGTTATTATTATTATATTCAATTCCACAATCATTTAGCAGACACTTTTCTCCAGAGCAACTTGCATCTGAGAATAAGAACATTATTGCCTTGCTTAAGATATGTCTGGTTTAACTTATTTAATTGTTGAAAATCTGCAGACAGAAATACTATTGCACACCCAGATAACTATTCTTTTATTTATTTTCTGTTTAGCTGCTGGATCTAATAACTCCACATACTGCTTTACTGTGTATGTACATGAGTCATTTCCCCGAGACAAAGAGCCCCTGAAGTCCTTCATAATTACCCACAGTGATGCTGAGCTCTTGGGTTGCATATTTATCGCCATCTCTCGACACATCCCATGGGCAGCTGTTTTCCTGTTATCACTGCAAAATCCTCAGTAACTTGGAACATTTTCTTTGATCCTGCAAACAGTTTTAATTTGACGGAAATTTTTTTAATCTATTAATTGGATAAACGCAAGGTTATTTACATATAAACTGACATTGCAATCAGTAATGTGCTTAACATAGGTTCAGCATAATGCTGTGTGTTTGTTTGCATACCAAATGTGTATCTAGATATTATTCTGTGCAATAGTCACAAGGTTGTTTGGACTTTTTAAGTATTTGTGCTTTTGAAAAATGTGAATTTTTTTTGAAAGGGGGTGGGGTGGGGGTTGTGCTCAATCTTTGATTGAATATGCAGAATCACTTTGAACTTGTTAGTGCATTGGCTTGGTTGCCCCTATGAATATTGTATTATTTATTGCTCCCCTATTGATTGATATATTGACAGGGCTTAAACAAGTCACAGTCAGGAAAAAAAGCCTCTAAAGTCCCTTAAACTTTGTTTCAAACCTTTCATATACCATGTAGCCACAGCACAGCAGGTCAAGGACAAATTCTAAAGGAAATTCCTTTAAATGCACTTCATTTTCAACTACAGATTATTCCTTTAAATGAGGAAGGAACTCAAAGGATAGCGGTGCTTTTGGCTTTCAAAGCAAATTTGGTTAGTTGATAAGGGGTCCGTCTACAGAACGACTTTGGCACTACAGTGGTGGTGGTCAATTACTCACGTCTTAGTTCTGGCTAATCGAGATAATTAGCCCAACAACATATGATAAAATGTCTTCCTACATTTGTTTGTTTTTTAATCTTTTTTTATATATTTTATAATCCAAGTTTTTTCCCCATCCCATGCCTCTTTCTGTTGCCAAGCCTCAGATTAATGCATTTGACAAACCACTGAGCAAGAAAGGGCATTAATAGCTACTCAAAGCAGAGAGCTATCATGGGAACCCTTGTTGTGAGAAAATTATGCATCTTTAGACCCGCAAGGCTGTATGCGGGGATAACAGAACACTACACACTGTTTTCTAAACACTCTCTTGGCCAAGCCTGAAAATAAAGCAGTGCAGGAGACTTGTGCTTCAACTGGCAAAACGAGGCAAGGGAGGAGATGGCAATGCTGGGCTGGGTTCCCTTGATGCAGAGTTATAGGTCTCAGCTTCTTGAACGCCTATCCACAAAGGCCTAATCACCAAATGACAAGATGAGCTAGTTTACAGTGTCAGACTGACAATGAACCTCCGATGTTTTCTTTCAAATCCTCTGTTGATCTCAATCTATATTCCACACACTTTTTGGTTGTAAGAGAAAACGTCTGAACCATCTGTTCATGTATGTCAGTGTGCACGCTCACACATTTACACATTTCCTGATGCAACTAGCTGGATTAAAGAGATAAATACTCGCTCAATTCTCATATGATTAATTTGCATGAACTTAGGAGTAGGCTTTGTTGTTTGATATTCCTCTACAATTTCTTTTGACAAATGACCACACAACGCAGCAGGGTTTACTGGTGTCCAAAGACTTGGAAGTGTTTTGACAACCTTTTAAACTCATGCATGTTTTTTTTTCCCTCTGGTGTTTTTAGTGGCGGAAAGTGGCAAGGGTAGAGATCTGAGCTGGTAGAAACACATTTAGTTCCAGACTTTGAGCAAAAATAATGCTAAAATTGATCTAAATACGAAATGCTTGACAGAGTTAAGTTATTGATCTAAAAACAGTAAGCTAATTAGCTTTCATGAGAATACTATTCCTACTTTCTATCATTTCTTAAATAGTCTTGTTAGTCATTCATTATCCATACTTGCTTTATTCTGTTCAGGGCTGCTGAACAGAATAAAGCCTTAGCTTATCTCAGCTGTCACAGGGTGAAAAATGCTTTTACCCTGGACAGGCAGCCAGTACATCAAAGAGTGCATTACAGAGATCCAGAAGGCATGCTTTACAACCACACCCATATCAAGGACTCACTAATTAACGTTAACATCCATGATTAGTGTCTGAGCAACAACCTACCCATATAATGCATACTTATTTTTCTATGCACTGTAAATCCTTAAGCTTAAAAAAAGAACCAAACAAAAAAAGTAGGTGTGCGTGTAGATATTTTAATTAGTTTCATAGTTCAGGTTTGGGGCCTCCCAGTTGAATATGACTGGAATACCTCCCCAGGAAGTCATTCTAACCAGATTCCTGAGACCATCATCTGGCTCCTCATTATGTGAAGGAGCGGGTCTACTCTGAGGTCATTGGAATTGAGTAATTTAATGTTTCAGTGAGAGTTCACATCTCTTTTACCTCTTGTTTTATGCCTCTTTTTGCTAATTTTGCTTTGCTTTAAGTTCAATAGTAATAGCAATCAAGTTTTATTTAATTACTTTTTTTCTATGTTTTCCTTTTTTTTTCTTTCAAATTTTGGTAATTTGACCCAAATTTTTATTACAACCGTTTTACTTTTTTTGAATAGTCATTACTAGTATTTCACACACAGTATCCTTATGTTACCTTTTGGGTATATCAAACATTCTCCCATTGCCTCCAGTTTAAATGATTTGTAAAATACATTTGTGCATTTCCTCTACTCCAGGGGTGGGGAACCCTTGTCCTAAAATTTTCAATGTCTTTCTGTTCCAACACACCAGATTCAAATAAATGAATCATGGTACATATCTTAATAATGTGTTGAATCCTTTTGATTTGAATCAAGTGTGCTGAACCAGGTGTAAAACCTGCAGGAGTCTGGCCCTTGAGAACCAGGGTTCCCCTCCTCTGTTCTAATCATTCATTAGGGACCATTGTATCTGTGAGATTATATATTATTTCAAAACAGTTTAAGTGAAATCAATATGGAAAACGGTCTTATTCCCCATCAGAACTATAAATTAATTAATATCTTTTAAGATGCACATTTCCTGCAACAGTTGTGACTGCATTAACTGAGAATCAACTTCTGTATATTATAGTAAACAATAAAGCTAAGACATGTTGATCGACTGGAGTCTGTTTGTATGCGTATGCACAGCATCTTTACATTTCTTGACCAGTTTGCATAAATATTTTCTCACGTGACCTTATTCATAAGGGACCCATCAATGTAAATATTAATTACAGTTATGATTGTGGGCTGGGACTAGCAGAGAACCAGAGTACATGCAAATGAATTAAGAGATGGAAGGTTATGTTTCTCAATATAAAAAGCAACTGAGCTATTGGTTCTGGGAAATTGAAAAAAGAAAAGATACTCAATTATCTGTAAATAACATGTTAGCACAGACATGCTAATGCAAATACAGAGCACAGCGTGACACATGCCATTTACACCTAAAAAGAGCGGTGCTGTGTGAAACCAACATTTCACAGAATACTTTCAGTTAGTCATGCATGCTGTTGCTATAAACATAATTTTACTCAAAAACTCTTGCTGTGTGTGTTTGTATACGTGTGCAAGATAGAAGAAGTGAAAGTGAAAAAAAACCCAAAAATGCTCAGAATGGCTTTGGGCTGTTGGAATGGGTTGTGAAAAAATACTTTTTTTTGTATGAAAATAACTGCAAATCACACATGCCCTATGACACACAAAATATATATTCATACCGGCACACAGTAACATATGAACCTGTACAAATAGAAATGCAGATGCACCCACACGTAAACACACATCTCACCACTGAGCTGACAGGTGAGAATGGCTCACAGCAAGGTTAAAGGGGATGCACACCACATAAGCAGGTCACCTCTCATGGGACACAACAGCTTTTTGCTGTTGAAAAAAATAAATAAATAAACGATGATGATAAAAGCACACACAAGGATGTCTAAAGAATCAATATGACTTGGTGACTTTAGGTTGACAGTTTTGTCCATTTTTTTTTGTTCAATTGTTTGCAGTCCTGTTGTCCATGCACATCATATCAGCCTTTAGTTAAAATGTAAACATGTAAAATGCATTAGAAAGCAGGATCAAGTGTTCTATTCTTCTATTTGTAACACACTGTGGGTACAAACTTTACTAAAACATAACAAAAAACAATATTAATCTTGTCCCTTTAAAATAGTTTAGAACTAAAAAGTACACAGTTAATAGATTTTTTTCTTTTGTTTTGCATTGTATCTTAAAATATCCAGTTGCCTGGATAAACATCATAACATAAGATTTGTGGAATACACGGGTTAATAATTTATTTTTTAATCCTTATTTTATTGTGTGTCTAGATAAAAACATTAACAGAACCACTAAAAAGGCCAGATAAGTTTTTTAAATTTGTGGTTTATCAAAGAACAAAAACATACATAAAAAGCTGCCTTTCCAGCATTTACATAACTTCAGCATCACAGTACGACCTTTTGGCTTTGCAGTTAATTGGTTTGAGTTATAGCTTGGATCTAGGAGGTCTACATGTTGTCTGTAGGTAACAATAGACCAGAGTGAACATTAAAAAAATCATGGGGTTACCCAAGATGGAGCCACTGCTGTTCAGTATCTACATGCTTTCACTCAAATAATGATAAACAACTAAATATGTTACTATAATAATGCTGATGGCATTATTAAAAAAAGTTCTGGCATATCCAGTATTTTTTTCAAGTGAAATTAAGTCAAAACTGAAATAGTTTTTTGACCCAAGAAAGAAATACTATGAGTAAGCATTCAACCTCAACAGCTAAGTTAAAACCCAACTGAAAAGCCAAAAATCTGGGAGTAGTCATGAACTCAGACCTGAAGTTCAGCAGTTACATTAGGACTGTTGTGAAGTCAGCCTATTATCAGCTAAAGACCATACTAAGAATATAAGAACCAATGTCTCCGCAGGTCAGAGCATTTATCTTTAGCAGACTAAACTGTTGTAATGCTAGGTCTCTTACAGGTCTCCCCCAAAGTGTCCGTCAGGGAGCTGCAATTAGTCCCAAATACTGCTGCTTTAGGTCTCACTAAAATCAAGAAAGTGGCTTGTGTGGATTTAGCTCTCAGATTTTTACAGCTTCCTGTTTGTCAAAGAATTGACTTAAAAAATTCTGCTTCTAGTTTACAAAGCATTAAATGTTTTATTACCAAATTACAATTAGGATATTCTGATTTCTTACTAAACAAGCACATCTTTAAAGTCATCAGAACAAAATCTACTTTCTATTCCCAGAGTCAGAACCAAACATGAACAGGCAGCATTCCATTTTGTGCTCCTCTCATATGGAAGAATCTTCTGGAAAACTGCAGGTTTGCTGAAACTCTCACAAATTTAAACCAAGTTGAAATTCTCATATGATTAGTATGCATAAACTGAGGAGTGTTTTTGTTATGGTAGGTTTCTCAACAGTTTCTTTTTTCACAAATGACCACAGAAAGGCTGCAGTGTTTTTGTCTTTGTGCATATTTTTAATCCTTTTTCTGCCCCCCATCAATACTCATCTGTGTAGAGTCGTCCATCTTTCAGCACTACTCAGGAGAAAATCCTGTATTTGATCATTTTATTCATCTTTCAAATAGCTGATTTTAGTTTTTTAATTCCACTTTAACTAAAATGTAGTTTAACGTAGCCGCTAATGCTTTAATTTTATTTTATGGTGGTAGGGGCCCTTCCTGCTCCCTTTGTGTCCACCTTCCTAAATTCAACATAGACCACAGCATAAACCATGAAAGAAGCATTTTCAAAGAAGCCTTTTTTAAATGCTCAAATGGTAACCTGCTGTTTGAGCATCAAAGTTGGACTGTGAACTTTCCATGAACTTTTTGTGACTTTCTTTTTTATCTGCACTGTGTGCTAAGATTAAGTAAATTAATTGGCAACCCTATTAACAATTCAAATCTCCACTTCACAATGAATTCAGTAAAATGATCTAATTACCACCAAACAAGTTTTTATATTTAATCTTACATGAAAGTTGCTTGATTAGAAAATATCTGTTTTTTTATCTCATACAGTTGACAGTACAACACTTTGTGTGTCAGATTGCTTGTAGTATTTATTGTGTTCCATTTGTGCTAAAAATATACTCATCTACTGTTTGACTCTCTTGATTATAGAACCACTGGTCATGTGTGCCTGCACTAATGGGTAGCATTTAGTTAGAACATGGTCGAACTGGCAGGAAAGTCGAAAAGACCTTTTACATTACAGCTATCATCTTCCTCATAATGTAGCAGCCACAGGAGCTGCAGTCACTTCAGAGTTTTCCTCCTGAACAATGGTTCCATTTGGACGGGTCGATGAATGGTCATCACAGCAGTGCTTTTTTTTTCTTTGAAAGGCTAGAAAATTTGAGATCCAGGTGAAAAAAAGGAAAAAAATCCTATATCTGTTCTCTTCACATTGTGAAGATAAAAGCCTCACATCTCAGCTGAGATGCATTTCAATATCATGGACAGTTTCCTGGAGAGTCGACACTTTGAAACACCAGTAAAACAGCGTCTGTGCCTGCTTTGTGTTTCTTTGGTTTGAGTTCAGTAAAGTCTAACTCTAAGCAAAAAGAAAAGAAGAGAAACTTTTGAATGTTCACTGTTGGTCATTAATATGCTCTGCTTAATTTACATTTTGGTTCTGATGTTAATTTTCTCATTTGTAATCTTCGACGCGTGTTTTGGAGTTCACATTGATACAGCAGCCGCCACGAGCAGCTGCATACTTTGTTTGTTGTTCCTTTAGAAGAAAAACTATTTCTAATTTAGGTTTGGAAGAGTATTAAAATTAAATTAAAATAATTTATTATGTTGTTATTTATCTATTTAAACTACAATAGCTAAAAAAATAACAAAAAGGTAGTATTTTCAAAGAGTTGCATGTTCCATCATGTTGTTATTAATAATAAGACACGCTGGACCGATTACATCTCACGGCTGGCCTGGGAACGCCTCAGGATCCCCCCATATGAGCTGGTGAATGAGGCTGGGGAGAGGGAAGTCTGGGCTTCCCTCCTTAGGCTGCTGCCCCCTCAACCCGACCTCAGATAAGCGGTAGAAAATGGATGGATGGATATTAATAGTGACAAGAATCCCTGGAATCTGTTAAATATTGAGTGAAAACACTATAACC
>JBAMHV010000003.1:13828540-13851148 GCA_037177535.1 Pseudomugil gertrudae | reverse complement strand
AGTGATGGACAGGAAGCAGAGTACAGAGAACTGATCAGTCAGTTTGTTAAATGGTGTGGTGACAATCATCTCATCCTTAATACCAACAAAAAAAAAGAGATGATTGTTGACCTCAGGAAGAACAAGAATACACATGGGACTGTTTCCATACTAGGAGAGGAGGTGGAGGTGGTGAAGAAATACAAGTACGGTACCTTGGAATTCTGCTGGACAACAGACTTGGGTGGAAAAGCAACACTGAGTAAATCTACAAGAAAGGTCAGAGTCGACTCTACTTCTTAAGGAAGCTGAGATCTTTTAACATCTGCACCAAGATGTTGCACATCTTTACAAGTCTGTTGTTGAAAGTATTGCAGTGATCTGCTGGGGCAGCAGCATCAGAACCAGAGACTTAAAGAGAATCAACAAACTGATCAAGAAAGCTGGTTCTGTGCTTGGAGTAAATTTTGGAGCCGCTGGAGCTGATCATCCAAAAAAACAATACTGCACAGGCTGATGAAGATGATGGAGGATTCTTCACACCTTCTCCACAACACAGTGATAAAACCACAGAGTGTGTTCAGTGAGAGGCTTGTTCAGGTCTGATGTAGGACTGAGAGGTACAGTAGAGCCTTGCTTCCCAGAGCCAGCAGCCTCAAGAACAAGACCCTTCACTAATTATTTTTGTATAAAAAAAACACTAATACAATCTGAATTCCCCTCTAGGATCAAGAAAGTATTTTTCATTTCATGTTCATTAATTTCATTTAATTTCATTCTTAATGTGAAAACATCTCTAAATTCAAGGTGTTCCATAATAAAATGGCATATGGTACTATACTATACAGTCATTTGGCAGATGCTTTTATCCAAAGCAACATACATGTTATTTTAAACCATTTTAACCATGGCTATTATAACCTAACATGCATGTCTTGTGGGTGGGAGGAAGCCAGAGAATGGGGATAACATGCAAACTCCACACAGAAAAGTCACTGGGCAACCCTCCCCAGCCTGGGCTTGAACCAGCAACCTTCTTGCTGTGACGCCACAGCGCTAACCACTGCTCCACCATGTTGAGAAATATAAGCACAAATTAAAGGATTAAGACAAGAACACTTTAGTCTAAACCTTTATGTAATTCTTTATTGGGACAGAAAATAAGAACAAAGTAGGTAACAGTGAGCAGACATTGTATAGATAGCAGCTCTGGATGTTTTTTTCCTTCTTGCTTTTTCTCATGTACTGAATTCCACAGCTGTATTTATTTATTTATTTATTTTAGGGAGCAAAAAGAACTGATGTACATGTTTGAGTCTGTAGCTTTAATGTATGGTGTATGTTTGGGTCTGTGTTTACCTTGCATCGGGTAACTTGTCCATGTGTGAATGTTTTGGTACGAGTGTGTGATCTACTATAGGCCTTTGTACCACAACAACCCATTGCTCTGTGATAAATGGTATGGTTCTGTGGTGCATGTGTGGCCCTAAAATGAAATGGTCGACTGGACCCCGCGGGAGCAGTTCATTCTGTGGTTAGACAGATCATTACTGGTATGGATCTATCGATGGTTAGTCTGTGCACTCTTTTATACGTTGCTGTTTTGTTTTCTGAATGAGCTGCAAACACACACACACACACACACACACACAGACACAAAACAGCATGCTGTATATTGCATTCAATCAGCATTAATGTAAGTTATTTGCAGATATGTGAAACTACTCACACTGTTGAAAAGAAAACTGTGAATATACACTAAAATTAGGTTTCTGTAACATGCATAGGCTATATTTAAAAGTACATTCTCATGGGTAACTTAACATTTAAGGATGTAAAAAACTGTAATGTTTTAAACATAAACATAACATAAACATAAATATTTTTTCTGCCAAAGAGATCAGGACTGAATGCAGTTCCTCTACTGTTGAAAATGTCTTGAATACATTATATTAACATTACATTATAATAAAATTTTGTATTCAGCTGAATTAAAAAGTCTTTATTAGAATATCAGTTGTTTGTGACATAAATGTTATGTTTTCTTTGTCTTTAGGAATTTTAGGAATTTAGGAATTTTTTAGGTATAAACAGAAAAGAAACTAGTGTAATTGGTCTTTGTTGCAAGTAATTTATTTAAAATGAGAAAAAAAACACACCAAACAAACAAAAAGCAAATGTCATCATGCCCTATGTTGCAGTGAGCAGCAACATAGCTGAATTAAATCACAGTGATGTGCACGTGTCTCTGTTGCTACCACTTGACAGCCATTTCATTCATTCATTTCAAACTAACACCAACACTCAACAATATATATATATATATATTGCATTTAGTTGCATCATGGAGTCCCATCAGGAAGGTTTTGCTTGTACTTGCTCCAACTCCTTTTCAGATATATAATTGGAATATGTAATTTATTACTTATTTATGCATTTATTTATGTTCATGTTTGTTCAAAAATATAATTATTTTGTTTGCATAATACATGTTTGGAATAAATTATCTAAACTATTAAAACTAAGCACCAAATTGCTCAAGAATTCTTTCTTAAGCAAATCTAGTGGATGTTTTACCTCACAGCGGTGTGTTGTCAGCAACATCATGGCAAACCAGTGCTGTTTTTAATGAATGAGCACAGCAAAAAAAATACCTACCCCTATTTGAAATACAGAACTCACTGACATTTGTTTAATTAACTTGTACAGCATCACTGAAAATAATCAGAAATGTCTAACATTATTCTTTTTAGGTTTTCTGCTGACTCGTTGTCTTAACATCAGTAAATTAATTAAATAGGTCATACATAACAGTTTATCCTTTAAGCAGAAAATAAGAGGAAGTAGCATTAAAGATGTGTAATCAGATTAATCATGGACATCAATAATAATTCCTTAGATCAACATTAATTAATCAAACACCATCCATCCATCCATTTTCCACCTGCTTATCCGAGGTCTGGTCGAGGGTCAAACACATTGTATCTATTTTACTGTTAATGTAAAATGGTTCTTTATGTGTGTTGATTGTCTGTAAGTGTTGTCTTGTCACCCATCACAGATCAGAACGCTGCTTATATGAGTAGTATCCAGTCACTCTCATTCTCAGATTGGAAATCAACCTGCACACACATTAAACACCTGAAGACCACCAGGACCTCACTTTCTTCATCTTAACATGGAGGCTTTGAGTTCATAAATCATTCTATTTTACTTGAGTGTATGCAGTTATTTAGCACTCTGAAGCCATTTTTCACTATATGATTAAACATTAACAACATTAAACATATGCCATTTAATATTTTTGAACATTTTATGTAATATTATGCAATTTGGAATTGGTTGCCGTTGGAAATAAAATGTGATTTCTCTTTAGACTCAAACATTCTCCTTTCGTTTATAAGTGTTGGTACATCCAAACTTCTTTGTCCAAAACGGACCAAAAATCTTTAAACGTGACAACATTTTTTTTACACTTCCAGCATCAATCGACACTAACAACCCTGGCCTACATGTGACGACATTGCCATTCGTGTAAACTACCAGAAACAAGGCAGAGCAGAAGTCCTGTAAGAGTATCAGCAAGTGCTTGTCTCTTTGTTTTAAATCAGCATCATGCTCTACTTGAAGGGGTAGTGTAACCAAAATGGCATTTTAGACATCTTACAGTACTATCACTTAATTGTGATAAAACCCAACTATACTTTATTTTTTAAATTGAAATAATCTTTAAAATAAAAATTAAAAAATGTGATTTGTGGGTCAAACATAACCCACAAGTTGGATTTGTGCTTTTGAGAGTGTATAAGTAGTCAGTAGCAGCTCAGCTTGAAGCGGCACTTCCTTGAGCCAGAGCCTGATGGAGCCGTTGCTACCCCCGGCTCAGACTGATCCGGTTCAGAACCATCTTTTCCTTCCTCCACTGGAGCAGCGGAGGGGATTCCAGAAGAGGGAAGCTTTTTACCTGATCACTCTGTGGCACAACTGCTTTTTGAATCTGTTTCGGTTTCTATCTTGCAAGTGGCTGTTGAGTTGCTGTATGTCCCTCTATATTTTAAGCCTGCTCACTGTCCACCACTTTATCTTCCCCAAACCTTGCACCTAACACCTGCAGTTTCTCGTATTATTCAAAATTTGGTGGCTGGTGGAGGTATAAAGAAAGCAATGGGTGTACTTACACTTTAAAATTTGTTTTTTTTATAAAGTATTTCTCTGAGTGTTTTTTTTTAGACAACTTCAACATTTGACCTCATAATTAAGACCAATCTATATATGGCATCATTTTGGTGACTAAGGAAATATGGAGTCTCTGATTGCTTGTGTCCAGAACTCTACAATGTAAAAATTTATCTTCAGATGTGCAGAGGAAGTTATTAGTACAGGTTCAGCAACACGATATCATCAATTCAGCAACTGAGTGGTTTCACTCTTGCGCTTTCTTTCTTTTGCTCTTACCCTTACTCTATCCTGTATTCTGTCCCTGAACTGCTTCACATTACACTTTAGAAATTAAATTAGAGCACGTAAAATCTTCAGACATGCTTATTACCGGGCTGGCATTGTTGTAATGTGTCTGACCTTGACCTGTTAAGGATTAATTCAAACAGACAGGGTTGAGCAGGCTTTCCAGTTGATTCCCTTGCAGAGCACAGACACACGTTATGTTTACCAATCTGAGATGGGCCGAAAGAACAAACAAGTACCAGCTCCTTACTCAGTGAGAGCAGTACAGACTCAACTCGCTGCCACATCAGGCAGTGGAAGAGAAGTCTTCAATTGTGTGCTATTGACCAGTACATGAATCCTAAATTTTTAAAGGGTAAACCTGAAAAACAAACAATCAAAAATACCATTTACATCACAGACCAACATGTAAACAGTAACACTGAAAAAAGCAAATGATGTTTGCATCTTTGTAATCAAACCTCCCACTTTTATAAGGTGCCACTGTCACTGTGCCAATGTCAGAGCTTGTGCTGTCGTTTGATTGATCTTTGCTCTCATCAGCTATGATTGGGAAATTTTACTATAATACAGAGTCAACTATACTCACCGTTTTCGGGATGATTTTAACCTCATCTACAGAACTATCTTAAGCCAAAAGAGCAAAAGACTGCTTCGCCTGAGATGGAAAAGAAAATGTTGAGCAAAACATGCCGGCATGCAGATGAAGATTTTTTTAGGGGGGAACCAAATTTAAACAGATGGAGTTCTGATCACGTGGAGATGATTAGATTGAAGCATTTGTTTCAAAGTTACCATTTGTGTTCAGCTTCTCATACTTGTTCCATTTTCAAGGCTTTACTGCACATTAATTTCTGGTGTGTGATTCAATAAGTTTGTCAGCTCATGTGGGTCACTTTTCTCATGTATCTTTAGTTTCTCAGTTTACATTGGAGCTGCGGAGACTCGCACCATGGGGCTTTTTATTGAGGTGCTGACACAGTGCATTATGGGACTTGTAGTACAAGTGGTGCTGGAGGGGACCTTTTTACAGCTTACAGAATGACCCATATCCCTCATGAATATCTGTTCTTTAACAATTGGCTGCTCAGTACCCGTGTTTCACATGTTGGTAAAACGTATGTTCAAACTGGCCGGGAAAATGTAGTTTCAAACATCTGCTGGATGCTTTTTTTTTCTGCATTGTCCTGTGATTTTTCAGCGTGAGTATCACTTTGTGACGTGTGGCTGTGTGAACAAGCTGAAATGCATGTGTCTTGCCCAATTTCAATGCCAATAAGAATTGAGAGCCCTGCCTATTGGAAGTGACAGACTAGAGCAACACAGTTACTAAAAAGTTACAGAAATATTTAGCTTCAGGAATTAACAGACACCATGGAAAGACAGAAAGAATGCTGAACCCTAACTCTTTTTTTTTCTTTTTTTTTTTCTTTTCTTTTCTGAACCCTAACTCTAACATGACAGTTAACTGGGTACTGCAGATGCAGTAATAAGCAGGTTATGAGTCAAAAGTAATTTTATAGAGAAAAGTACCTCAGGTTTAAATTGCAGAATTGCGTAACACGCCACAATACACAAAACAAATAAGATATTGGTGTCATTAACTGTCTGTGGACTATTGGAATCTGACAAATAAAAAATCAAAAGAGAATTCTTTGGTTGCAAGTTAACAATTTTCAAAAAGAGGACTCATAACTTTCTTATATGTAGGTCAATAGTACTTCAAATCATCTGCTCTCAAAGTGCTAATTGGTTGCTTAAATTTAGTTATCCTGTTGGCAGTGAAAGCAGAGATTCTCTGAGTCTGGCTTCTGCAACACTTCTGAAGAGCCAACAGAAATGTCATTTGACTGGTTTTGCAAGTTCATCATCTTCATTGCAAAAATAGCTTGATGGCTTAAAGTTTGTTTTTCATTTCTTTATTTTTTGGTTGTTTGATTGACTTTCCAATACACAATATATAGAGCATCTGAACTTCATAGATGCTGTTACTGGGTTTTTTTTTTTTTGGTATTAGGAAATAATTAATGAACAAGAAGATTTATGATTTCCATCATAACTTGGGAAGCAAGGTCTCCTGAGAAATAAGATAATGAAAAAAAACTTAAAAAAACTATATGTGTGGTGCAGGTAGATTTTCATGTTTTTGACCTGACATTGCATGGCTTTTTGTGCCACATCTATATGTTTTAACATGAGCCTTATTGTGTTGTGTGTATGTGTGTTATGAAAAAAACAAATGGTCATATGGAGAGTAAGAACTTTATATACGTTTGTGTATCTAATTCTGATAATCAAATAATTTAATGTGTGTTTGTCTGAGTTTGGTGGAAAGGTGAAAGAGAACCGAGTAAAGGTGGTTCGTTTTACAATGATTCATAATCCAAGATCCTGAATCTCACATGAGGGGAAAAAACGTAAAATGTGGTCTTTACACACAATCAATTACAAAATAATTAGATGAATATTACATTTTAAACTTATTACATTTGACAGTATACACTTTACAAGTAATGCTAAAATGCTAATGCTATAATATGTTTGTTGGTGTTCTACAGGTTGTTCAATGTATGCTTTTACTCATGAAAGCATTTGATCAGATTACAGCACAGTATATACACACACATCCACTATTTCCAAAAGCAAGAGGACTGTATTGTCTCACTTGTGTTGGTGTATACTCTTGTTTTTAAATTGATCATAAATACCAATACATTTGTAAATAAAACATTACTTGACACAAACATTTTTCTATGAGCTGTTTTACTGAAATAGGCGAATGTAACGATATTCCTTGATATTTGTACACTCTTTAGAAGAAACATGCAGGTCACATTTTTTCAGTCATGCAGTTAGCTTAGGCTCTTAATTCAAGACATCCCTTGAAGAAAATGCTAGAAGTCAGCTTCCGTGCTCTTAGCATGATATCCAACCTTCAGGGGAAAGTTTTAAACAAGCTTTGTTTTGAGATGAGAAAAACTGGCAGTTGCACAGGCTTTGCAATGGATGAGGGAGTTACCTGAGGCTACCGATTTAAGGCTACCCAAGACAGAAACTGTTCCAGGTAGACAGTGTCTATTAGCACTTAACCTGCAGTTAAACTTACAGACAACTTGTGTGGAGACTGCAACAGTAAATTACAAAAATAAACTAAAAGGGGAATTCTGCTTTTATATTGCCTGACAACATTGTGTTCAAGTATCCTTTATCAGTAGAAGGACATACCAAGCAGAATGCAATGACAATTCTCAGAAAAAGGCTGTGATACATCCATACATCCGTTATATGTACCACATACTCCAATGAAGGGTCACAGGTAGCTGGAGCAATCATTGGACAAGAGGTGAGCTGCCATACACTGATAAAAAAAAGAAAAAAACATACCGTTACATTCTATATTACACTGTGTAAAGAAATACATTATATGTGAAGGCAGAGTTCATAAAGTGCAATGAAATTTAATATAGTATACTATGGGGCTTGTACTATATGCATCAGGACCTTAGTTGGTGTTGTTTTAATGCAATGCTTTGAGGATCTTGTTTATGAGTGACTGGCTTCCTTTATATTGCAAAAGTTGTGGATTTTTTTTAAAATAAAGTACACTGTATTGCTTACTGCTTTGATGTAGATGTGTGATTAAATAGATACATTGAGAGGGAAGTTTAAAAACCCTTCCGACTCTATATATGCTTTAGTAGCTTGCTAATGAAGAACAATTTGCATGTAGGCCACATTTATTGTATTTAGTGTTTTTTTTTTTATCAACAGAATTGTCATTACTGTGGGTAGAATCACTGTGTAATCAATTCATTTATAAATTAACATGCCGCTGCATACACACACAAACTTGTGCATCATCCAATGTGAATTGAGTTTTCTGTGTGTAGTTTTCTATCCATCCCCACATGGTTTCAGGATTTAAGCTGTCTCCCTTTTCTTAGCCCTCAATTTGCTGTGTTACCTGGACTGCAGAGAGTCTAGAACAGGGATGGGCAACTCCGGTCCTCAAAGGCCGCAGTCCGGCAAGTGTTAGGAATTTCCCTGCTGCAACACACCTGACTCATATCAATGGGTAATTAGCAGTGTGTGATGTGAAGCTCTGCACAAGTGGGCTAATTAAGTCTGATGTGTGTCTGGTGTGTTGGAGTAGAAACATTCCTAACACTTGCAGAATAGTGGCCCTCGAGGACTGGAGTTGCCCAGCGCTGGTCTAGAGAGCTTTCACACTATTCTGAATCTTTTCTTTATTACAAATATACAGAAAATTAGGAAGTAGTTAAGTTAGTATTACCCCAAGGAGCCAACAAGCTTCTGCTTCTGACCTTTTTTTTGCACTCTTGGTAGGCCCTGTAGCCCCCATTAGCCCTAAAAGACTCTCTCTCTCTTATCCCTGGGCAATAATTTTTTTCATATTCATTTCCTTGCTACAGTGATTAATCCTATGTCTTACTGTCTTTTTAGTATTTCATGACCAGATTTTCTTATTTCTGTGTCCTTGTGTCTCTTTCCTGCTTTCTTTCCTTTTGTGTCTCCTTCTCTTTTCTCCTTCAGTAATGTTTTGTGATTGGCAGCTGAAGCTTGACTGCAGTAGAGTTAATAGAGAATAGAGAGGAATACCTAGAGGATTTACAGCTGAGTGGAGACGCACAAATAAGATAATGACTTGGGAATAACAATTTTGCTGCACAGTTTGGAAAAGCAGTGGAGAGAGAGAAAAAGACTGAGAGGAAGGAAAAAGAAGAGAGGCAATAAGAAAGAAAGGCATAGACAAATGAGCTGATTCCAGGTGCGGTCAACTAAACATTTGGCTAAATTAAAGAAAATTGTCAGAATCCTTTTTGGTTAACTAAAAAGATAAAGCTGTGTTTTTTTCAGAAAAGTAGCTCTGATGAGCTAAACTGGTGGTGAACTACAGACCACAATCAACTATACTTTTGTTTCAAATGACATACAAAAGACTTAGAATTTTAATACCTATGAGTATTTAGCTCGGGCCATCTACATTTTCTGAGTATTTAACTTTCTTTGGATGTTTACAATCGTCATGTGAAACAATAGATAAGTACCAATATAAAGGCATTTTTTATCCCACAATAGAAGTGGCGCCTGGTGAGGAGAGATAACCCACTAAAATTCATAATGCCCAAGCATCCCTTTAACTTTGCCAGGCAGGAGTGGGTTACCCATCAAAACCATAATCTGTAGTCATTTTGTTGTCAGAGTTGTTGCTTGAGTTATAGAGGCTGGCAGTACTCACAAGACCTTCTCAAGGGATCTAATCTCAGACTGAAGACAAGGGCTCTTGGTGATATCATTTCCTCTCTCTTGCTTCACTGCTCTGTCCCTCCATCATCTCTTTGACATCACTCAACGCTCAACAAAGTAGCTAATGAAGCAGAAGAGGAGAGAATATTTGCCTGGTAATTAAGAAAAATGAAAGGAAGTGGAGTTTGAAAGCTGACACAGATGCACTCTATAATTGTCCTCTCCTTGATGTGGGAGTGTGGCACAGCCTATACTTTTTCTGTGCACTCTCTTAAAGTGTTTGCAGACCTAAGAACTCTGTTTTACTCTTTTCTCTTCACTGCATTTCCCAAAGCTCCTGTCTCTCCCTGTTCCGCTTCTGCCAAAATAGCCTTTATTTATTGCATTTATCGATAAAGCCAAGAGCTTTAATAAAAGAAAAATATTACTTATAAAGTTACTTTTTTCTGCTCTTTCTTCATGCTAAATATTACTTAGAATTTTAGACAATACAAAGCTTCATGTACTAAATATGATATATTCATTACTTAACAGTTCAGTTTATAAATATTCAACAGCACTTGACAGGTTACTGAGTTCAAAACTTCTAAAAGCAGTTGTTTAAAATCCCCAGAAAGGGACGGTTTTTTGATCTCAGATTAATACAAATATCCAATATGGCATATCCAAAAATGAATGCATTTGCTTGGAGGTGTGTTCAATTGCATGTGTACTATTGGAAATGTCTGTATAGAGCTGGAAGTCTTGAACAAGTAGTTTTGAAGTTTGTTACTAATAAGCTTTAAAATGAAAATAGACCAGTCATTTCCTTAACCCTTAATCTGATTAAGGGTCGCTGGTAGCTGAAGCCTATCCCAGCAGTCATTCAGGTGAGAGGCAGGGTACACCCTGGACAGGTCGGCAGTCCCTCACATCACAGGACCAACACATAGAGACAAACAACGATTCACGGTCACATTCATTCCTCGGGGCAATTCAAAATGACTAATTAACCTAACATACATGTCTCTGGATGGTGGGAGAAAGCCAGATTACCCGGAGAGAGCCCACGCTAATGTGGGGACAACATCCAAACTCCTCGAGCCGAGGCTCAAACCAGAAACCTTCTTGCTGTGAGGTCACAGTGCTAGCCGACTGTGCCATCGTGCATTTTACATCTGAACTGATTAATTTCTCTATTATGTAAACATTCACTGTTCTACATTTCAGTCATTTTGCGCATGCTCTTTACCTCTTTTCTTTTTTCATTCGCCTACAAATGACATCTGCACGATAACTGTATCTGATCTGCTTTTTATTACTTTGTTTTAATTTATGATTTTTTTGCTGGTTTTATTCTCCTGTACATCTGTAATGCTTTTACTGTTTCAATGTAAAGCACTTTGAATTGTCCTGTACCTGAAAGGTGCTATACAAATAAACTTGCCTTGCCTATTCTGATGACGCACAAATTACACGCCGCCCGTCTTCGTTACTCCTCAGCTGCTGGAAAAATTTAGGTATGCTCATGATGAGCTGGTACTTCAAAATTATAATCAAAATTAAAGTGAAAAAGATATTTATTTGCTGTAGGCAACATTCACCTTTTTTATAATGCTAACATGATTTTCCCTGTTGAATCTTTTCTTTTTTTTATAGAGTAGTATTTTTGGGGGGCACCTGTAATGAGAGGATTGTACAGAGACAAAACTATCATTAGTGTTTGGATAATCAACACAATTAATACTCCCTGAATGCATGATTTTATCCAGCAGGGGGTTTTTGGCATTATTATCTCTATTCTGAAGAGGTTTTAAATTAATGAGATATTTTCTATTGAGTACTGGATTTGACCCTTAGTTTATTGATTAAAATATCTTCTCATCTTAATTTAGCCACATTTTACTCATCATATGGTATTATTATGCAAATTGTATTGGAGCTATTTTTTCCTATTTGCAAACACTTTACTAAAAAGCACACATTTTCAAATAATTCTTGTTTGATGCAAAACTTCAATACCTGGCCATTTACAGTAACATGAGGGTTCTTTTTGTTTTTTTCTTTTGCCATCTTTTTTTTACACCTACATTTTTTTAAAGAATTAAAATAAATTTCATTAATTGAGAGCATACAATAGACTAGAACCCCCTTATTTTCTATTTTAATAAATACATTAAAATATAATAATTCTATTTGCTGCCTGAGTGTGTAGCATTTAACTCAACATTGTTACTAACACTTCCACTATCCTCCTGCCGGTCCATTTCTGGCCTCATGTTGTGATTCTGATTTACTTCTGATGGACATTATTCTTTTTGTGATAATAATAATAACTTCAATGCCATCCAAATGATAGTGATCATAATACACGGAACTCACTCTTCCTATACTGTGTTGATGGTTTTGTGGCAACCTCAGCAGGAAGTATGAGCTACCTTAGGTGTGATTTACCTCACAGTGGAGTTTGGAACATTGCAGCACATGTGGGCAGCTGACACTTTCCTGGTGAACTTTTCCTATTATATTTTGTATTTCAGTATCAGTGCTCTTCTCTGGCACTGCATTTGAGCACTGAAAAAGTGGGCCACAAGTCTTCAGAGCCTCCCCATCCTCCTATTTTCTTATCTTTAACTTGTTTGTTTTCTTCATGTTGTGCCATTTTGTCTATCTGATATCACCACTAGGGCCAACTTGGACACATACTTGAGTGCCAGTTTGTAGTAGAGAAGTTGCACAAAGCTCATCTTGATAACATCTTGATTAATATTGATCATTTCACCAGTAAGTGCAACTACTTTGCTCATCTGCAGAATTAAACCTAGCGCTCTCCTTCTCTCTCCTTGGACAGATTCTTGCAGTGTCGTGGTCATTTTCATGCAAAAGCTGGCCTTTTCTGCATTGTGAAGAATACAATGAATAGATTGATTAGGTAATATCGTAATGGGTATAGGATAATGAGTCTGCCAATCATGTGGTCAGAGAGAAAAGAATATGCATATGCAGCAGAATTACAAAGTAAAAAAAAAAAACGATGAGTCAAATAAGATTGCTACAACTGAAGCCCTTGAGGCAAAGAGACCTTTTAAATAGATATCAGTCAGGCCAGCCTAAACTGATTGGGTGTCTGCATTCAACCGCTACTGTACTTTGTAAACATACATTTAAATGCTTTCCCACTTGCCTAAACACTAAAACTCCACATTTTAACTTGATGTTTCTAAATTCTCTCATGAAAGCAAACATTCCCAACAGGTTCAACAACCATTAGGACTGATACAAACTGACAAGCAGGGAAAAAGCAATACCCAGAGATTTGCACTTTATCCTGATTGCTTCGCTGTTATCTGGGAAGTGAAAACTTGTTTAAGATTAAATTTGAGTCAGGAAAAAAATGTTCTAAAAAATTCTTTTCATGAGTAGAATACTATTAGTTTAACGTTTCCTACACTTCACCAGACACAAGAGCCAATGAAATTATTTTCAGGATATTTACCGTTCAATTTGATTGAATTTAGAGAACAAAAATAAAAAAGCAGCAAGCAATATAATACGAAAGCTTGTCTATGCTCTCCATGAGATATAGTAGAGTGAAAACATTCATGTAAAGTACCAATACATCAAAACTGTAAATAACAATAAGAAGAAATCCTTCTCTGTAAAAAAAACATTTTATTATAAATAGATATAATGATTTATTATACGATTATTCATTTAGCTTTACTATGGGCCAGTTTGGCTCTTTAAAGTTGTCAATTCATATAATAAATTTATTAATCTCAAGAGGCAAGGCAAGTTTATTTGTATAGCACCTTTCATGTACAGACAACTCAAAGTGCTTTACATTGAAACAGAAAAGCATAAAAACAGCAGAAATCACAATAAAATGATAAATTAAATAAAAGTAATTAAAAGCAGATTAGATAAAAATGTAGAGTGTAACATCTATCAATGATCTTTTGTTTAAGTAATAAGTTTGCTATTGCAGAGATTCTGAAAGTTTAAACCTACAATACACACACACTACATGTCATATAACATGTCATAAGCACGCTTACCTACCTGAAATGAATGGGTATATGTGTCCAGACTTTGACCTGATAGTGTATGACTGATAAAAAATATATATTGTCAAGTCATTTCCAGTGTAACATCGGCAGTATAAACCTAAAAGGAAAGAAACTGGCTTCATGCCATCACATTTGTTTTGCTGTCGGGCATTGAGAGCAAATTCAGTTGTATCTGAAGCTGAAGCAATTTGTTTTATTTGGCTTATTGCCCTGTAAAGTGTCAACTCTGTTTCTGCTAACTGAGATTGGGTTTGCTGGTAAAAACAAATGGGCACCGTAATGATCCTCACCAGCAGAGCTCAGTTTTGGATGGGATCTATGTATTTAGCAAAAAGCGTTTACTCTGTTTATCTACTGGGAGTGTAACTTGTGAGTTTTCCACTGTGTGCTGTAATGTTTGTCCTTATATAGTTCGATGAATCTTCTTATGTCCTGAGAGGTCTGTTTGAAATTGTTACCAACTTAAATTTCCACATGGCTTTGAAAAAGCTGTAAAAAAAATTCAGGACACTTTTTAAAGGTGTGTTTTTCAGATAATGACTTTAGTGCTGGATTGTCCGTGTGTGTCTTTGTGTGCTGCAGAGAGACAAAGAGAACAAGAGACTGGGGCTCTCTGTAACTTTGAAGAAGTGAATGTTCAGCCAACTATTGATTTTGGAAAAGGCGCCCACTGAGATGATGAGGAGGTGTGTCCCGTGAAGTGGCTATTATGTGAAATCAGTTGCCGTTGGCTGATTTCTGCGCACTCTATATTCATTGCTTCCATCTCTCCAAAATAGCCTGGGCTGTATCTCCTTAAGATGTACCCAACTGCATTAAATCCCCTCATTTAAGAAGCACTACACTTCTTCATAATGGTTTGCATGTCCATCCAAAACCATAAAAAAAAAAAATAATTCCCACAGGCTATTGCAAACATATGATTTGTTACCCCAGTTATTGGCAGGATGGCAGATTTGATGACAGATTTGAGTTAGAAACTGCAATCTTGTGAATTTAATTCTTCAAAAAAGTGTAAGATAATAAGTTCCTGAAATAATGATGATGTGCAAGTGTTTGCACTCAGAAAAACATGTTTGTTGTTAGATAAATAATGTCAACACATACAAGATACTAGACTCTTTCTTAAAAAAAGCAAAGAAAACTATGAATACATTTTCTTTGTTGAAGGTTCATCCTGTCTTCTTTTTAAACTTACTTTTTATGGTTCTTTTTGTAACACAGAAAGATTTTTTTTTAATATATATATATATATAAATACATTTTGTTTATGAGATGATTCCATTAAGTTTGCACTATTTTAAGACATGGCTATTTTATCAGATAAGGGTATGATACCAAATTATAAGTGCCACTTCAGCATAAGCATTCCTACAAAGTAGTAGATTCATATTGAGCAATCAAAACGTTATTAAGAGATAGAAATGATAAAACATATCAGAAATTTAATTTATGACATTACTAGTAAAAAATAAACAAACAAATAAAAAAAGGAACATCATGACTGTGAGAAGAAGACAGGAACAACTTGAGAACATTAGGAAAGTAATCTTATTAAAGAAATCTCTTTTCTTGTGTAACTTCCCTGATGCTGACCTTTGAAAACCAATAGATGAGGATTCAAACAGCCTTTGTTCTGACTGTTGACATTTGACATGAAGTTATCTCTAATTCCTGAGCAGCTACATAATAATTGCAGCAGTTATACAACCTGTCCTCGGGCTTGGAGGCTTGACCTTTCTGCAAATAACATGTTCATCTCCCTTAATGTGAAAGCAGGGATGTCATTTCCTATTGTGCCTCCGAACACAGCAACATGGACGTCATCTCACATCAACATGCTTGTTCTGGCACTACCCTGATTGCATATAAAATGTGGCAGAAATATAACTTTTTATGTTTAAAAAGCAGCCACACTCACAAGAAATTTTTGTAGTGTCTCAGTTTATTAATATTTCTATTATGGACTAAAAACTATCTATTCCTAAGTACAGGGGGTGCAAAAATAAGGCATTTGGGGAGGTTTTCACGCATAATTTCACAAACACACTCACACATAAACAATAAGTCATCAGGGTTGTGAAGAGAGAGAATAAAATGAGTCAACTTTGATCCTGTCTGACCACAACCTGGTCTAATAAGAATTGCATGGCTCAATGCACCACACAGCAAACAGAGCCTGGATGTGAGGCCACCTAGTGAGAGCATTCCACCACAGAAATAACACACTAAGGAGCAAACAAAGGTCATATGAATGTGTGGCGTGGTCAAAAAAAGGTCACCTGCATGTCTCTTTTTAATAGACACAATATAAGTTCATGTTTCATTAGCTGTATGTGATCAATGAAATGATCAAAAACTGCCTACTGATCTTTACATAGAAGAATCTTAATACATAACAGAGGAAAATTGCTCAAAATAAGTCTATTATTTTATTCTTTTTTTATATATATTTTGTACATAATGTCTTGAACATATTTCAATATTTATCTATTTATGAAATAGCTTAACAGTCATGGGTTGTAAATTAGGACATAGTAACCCTTATGTTGTGTTTCTAACTCTTACACTTGGAGATGACAAGTCCACTTAAGCACTTAAGCTTACACTTAAGCAAAGGTAAGAATAGCAAGTAGCTGAGTAAGCAGAGAAATTAAGCAATTGATTAAAAGTGAGAGTCTCAGAACAGAGTTTATCATTAGCAAGAGTCAAGCAGGATCAAACAGTGTGCAATGTGTGTATGTTGTCATTTGACAAAGGTATTGCTTTGCAGCAACAAACATAATTTAAACATCATTACCTTGGTAAATTATGCATTTTGACAAGGGAAAATAGTTGTTGGAAACTTTGTCATTGCCCAGTTTTGGAACTATTTTTTTTTCTTTTTCATGAAACAGCATTATCTGGCATTGTGCAGCAATGTTGATATAGGCAGGCCTTCAACATAGAAATTTCACTTACCAGCTGTCACATTCACTTTGAATGGGATCAGGTTTTGCATTACCAGGTGCTCTGACCTTTTAGTGTAGCTTTTAGTGGAAAAGGTGATAGTCAGCTTTTTCAATCAGCACTATCTAGCAAATCAAATGCCTTATGATTCCATGATTGGCTGCTAAAATATTCATGGATCAGGCCTGTACATGTCAAGCTTTAAACACTTGTGTGGAAGCTGCATTATACATTCCGCTGTAGTATCTGTTCACCTCTAGAAATCTGCCTTCTCGTAAATAAATAATTGCATTAGAGTTTGGAAGATAATTATGAAGAAATCATAAGAAATCAAAGTTAGGTAGCGAGTGAACAGAAACACTTGGCTGCACATCCAAAATCAGACAAAAAAAAAAAACATTCACAAGGGACAGAAAAGGTAATGGGTAAACAAAAAATATTACATGGATTAAGGGATTTCTCCAGAGCAAGAATTTTTCATACGACAGCCTACACACTTGATAGATACATAGAAGGAAAATGAAAAACATGAAACACCATCTTTACACTTTTAAAGCTTTTCCCATGATTTTATTTCAAGAGATATTTTCTTTGTAAATTTATAAAGAATTAATCTTTCATATGATTTTACTTCTCTGTGCAAAGAGCAAGCGTTCATTTAAGTTTCAAATGCTGATAATGTCTAATGTGTTTTTTTCCGATATGTTAATGCTTGAAAATTATTAAATGCTTTATGTAATTTACATAAAATTAAATCTGACAGCCTGTGGCCTTATCATGAAATAATTCACAATTCAATTGCTACGATTTACTCCTGACCCATGATAACCCATAAAAAGAGCAAAGAAATCTGTCTTGCTATGAGGGACATTCAACTAGTTGGCATCATGGCTGTCCATTTAACTGGCTTTGTTCTACATTTGCATTGGCTGGAAGCAGATTTGAAAGGTGTGAGTGGTCTCTGGTTGTCCGCAGAGGTTCCTACGTAAAGTCAGCCTGAAGGGCACAGTCAGAGCAATGCTTTGACAGACACAAGGGCTCTTCTACCATCATAGGCCCATGAGCACTGACAGCTGTCAACTACCTTAACCATCACCTGTCTTTTACTAATACAGCTATGTGTGTAAGCCGGTCAACTCACGTCACAGAGAAGTAAACTAGCACAGGCTCTTAGCCAGTCTTTTTACTTTTTCTGTATGTTTCATTCATATGCTACCGCTCTTACTCCTCCTTTCTCCCTCCTCTTCAAGCCAAAGCCAAGGATACTGAGCACCAGCCACCCATGAGATGAACGATTTAGTAATTTTGCAGCTGGCAGCCCAGGCATGGGATCTTGCGCAGTACTAGTGGACATTGTGTTGTTTATGAGCAGAGATACAAGTCCAACGATGAGAGATGAAAGATCAAGAGAGAATGAGAGAGACAAAAGTCAAAGACAGAGAGGCAGAGGCAGATAGACAGAAAAATTAATGGAACAGAGGGCAATTCTTGAAAAATAAATTTAAGGAAAATTAATAGCTAGAAGGTCAGAGCAAAAAAATGAGCAGAGTGGGTGCAAGTTCATTGTGTTATGTGGGTGGAAGCTTCTGAGTTTTTGAAGAGTAGCAGCAATATTGGCACGAGAAAGAGGGCACATAGAACGATGAGAAGGAGATTTGAAGAAAAAGCAAAGGGAACAAGGGATGGTGGTGGAAAAGCAGCAATTAGTGTAATTAGGAGAGCAGCTTTAGCAGGGCACTGACAATATGTCACCTCTCATTATAACCCATAAGCAAACACTGCAGTCTAATTCAAGGCAACACCCATTCTCTAGACATTTCCTTGTGTCAATGCAGATTTTGTTCTCTAAAGTCATGCTCGGCTGCATATCATTGACTTGCCAATACAACAATGGGTTTTAGATTCTAAGTTTATAGTCCAGTCAGGGAGAAAGTAACGGAATGAGACGCCCCAGCAGCAAAGTCAAGCAGCAGACTGCAGAAGTACAGGCAGCAGAACAGAGTTGATTCCAAATCTTTGTTAATCTGTCTTGGGATCGAATAATTCAGAGGGATGAAATGTTTTAGATTCTTGTGTTGAGGTAAGTTAGGGTTACTGCTAGGGCAGCAGTGCTGTGTTTATATATTTATTTATTTATTTATTAGAAAAGTCTTGTTCTTGAGGCTGCTGGCTCCGGGAAGGAAGGACCTACTGTACCTCTCAGTCCTACATCGGACCTGAATAAGCCTCTCACTGAACACACTCTGTTGTTTTATCACTGTGTTGTGGAGAGGGTGTGAAGAATCCTCCATCATCTTCATCAGCCTGTGCAGTATTGTTTTTTTTGGATGATCAGCTCCAGCCGCTCCAGAGTTTCTCCAAGCACAGAACCAGCTTTCTTGATCAGTTTGTTGATTCTCATCAAGTCTCTGCTGCTGCCCCAGCAGATCACTGCAAAGCTGATTACACTTTCAACAACAGGCTTGTAAAGATGTGCAACATCTTAGTTCAGATGTTAAAAGATCTCAGCTTTCTTAAGAAGTAAAGTCTGCTCTGACCTTTCTTGTAGATTTACTCAGTGTTGCTTTTCCACCCAAGTCTGTTGTCCAGCAGAACTCCAAGGTACCGTACTTCCTCCACCGCCTCCACCTCTTCTCCTAGTATGGAAACAGTCCCATGTGTATTCTTGTTCTTCCTGAGGTCAACAATCATTTCTTTTGTTTTGTTGGTATTCAGGATGAGATGATTGTCACCACACCATTTAACAAACTGACTGATCAGTTCTCTGTACTCTGCTTCCTGTCCATCACTGATACACCCCACAACTGCAGAGTCATCAGAGTATTTCTGCAGATGACAAGACTCAGAATTGTGCTGAAGTCTGAAGTGTACAGAATGAAGAGGAATGGTGAAAGTACAGTTCCTTGTAGTGTTCCAGTGCTGCTGACCACCATCTCAGCCACACAACCCTTAAGTCTCACAAACTGTGGTCTGTTTATGAGTTAGTCATAAATCCAGGTGGTTGTGGACATATCCACGTGGAACTTATGGAACTTCTCACATAGCAGGGCAGACTGAATTGTATTAAAGGCACTTGAGAAGTCAAAAAACATGACCCTGTGAGTGCTGCCTGACTGGTTCAGATGAGAGTGGGCTCTCTGAAGCAGGTAGATGATGGCGCCTTCAACCCCAAGCCCATTACGATATGCAAACTGTAATGGGTCTTGAAAGGTGTTCACTTACTTACTGAGATGAGCCAGTATGAGTCTCTCCAGGACTTTCATGATCAATCAATCAATCAAACTTTATTTATAAAGCGCTTTAACACCAAAGTGCTGTACAGGTAAATAAAGAAATGATGTGAGAGGTCAGGGCAACTTGTCTGTAGTCGTTTGGTTCAGCTGGTTTGGGGTTTTTTAGGCACTGGAACAGAGCAGGGTGTTTTCCATAACACCAGAATTCTTTTTTGACTCAGGCTGGTGTTGAACAGGTGTTGCAGAATCGGACATAGTTGTCTTGAGCAGGTCTTGAGAACTCTGGGACTGACACCATGACCTGCTACCTTGTTCATGTTCAGTTCTTTCATTACTTGATTACAGGAGAAGAACAGAGTGGAGGTGGAGGCAGAAGGGGTTCCAGGAAGTCCAGATGTGGAGGGAGATGAGGCTGTGTTCAGGTCCATGACTGAGGTGCAGGGTGACAGAGTGGAGGTGTAACAGGAAAGCTGTAGTCTCCTAGAGGGTGTGTGGTCAGTTGGGTTTGAGGCAGGAGGTGAGCTGAACCTATTAAGATTGATAAGAACCAGATTATGGTCAGATCTTCCTAAAGTTGGCAGGTCAGAGGAGCTGTATGCATTTTTAAATATTTGCATAAAATAAGTCAAAAGTTTTATTTTCTCTGGTGGGGCAGCTGACAAACTGTTAGGACGTTAGTAGAGTAGCAGAGAGGGAGATGTTGTTAAAATCTTCAGAGATCACCGATAATGCATTTAGACATTGTGTTTGGAGCCTGGCCACTACAGAGTAAATGACATCACAGGCTGCGTCTGAAGCGGTACCAGGTATTATATAAACCACTACCAACTGCTACGCACAGATGCATTGCAGTCTGGGATGTGTTCATGCAGCCATGTCTCAGTAAAGCACATAAAGCTGCACTCTCTGTATTCTCTCTGAGACCTGGTTAGCACCTGGAGCTCATACATTTTGTTAGCAAGTGATCGCATGTTATCCATCACAACAGTGGTTTAACTCCGTTGGGATTTGAAGTGTTACTTCACTGTTAATCTTGGATTTGGAGACAATGGTGGTAAACAAGACTTGTTGCCAATGGAGACTCTAATATGACAGTTGACACAGAGCTACTACTGGTTGCTGCCACCTGGCGGCACATTCCATTCCAGATTTTGTGAACTCAAGTTGTAGTAATGTCTGATAAAGCTGCACCTAACCTTCATTAAAAAAAAACTGAACAGACCAAGAGATTACCTGCCATTTCAAATATTTAACAGCTCTAACTGTGTTTAATTAAGTGCCTAATATACAGTATGTTACAGTAGTTTTAACTTTATAAATATATTAATCCACACTCTTCACACACATTAAACCAGCACGGGATCACTCTTTTGCAACTTTACACATTTCATTCACAGTCTGGTTAGGAAGCAGAAATGAGCCCATGCCCTTCTTTAACTGCATATTGATGCTGGGTGCTGCGTGAGAATCAAGCCTCTTGTGAATGTTTTTGGTTGGATTTAGAGCTTTCAGTAGCATTCTTCATTGATGAGAGTGAAAAAATGTACTTTATTTCTCATTTCAGTCACTAAAAGTCATCAAACAGCCATAAAAACTCAGCAGATTTGTCACTATTTAGGTTGACAGAAGAGGGCTTTGAAAACCTGGAAAATACAGAGCTAAGGCTGCTATATAATTACCACAGCTTCATTGTATGTACCAGTGTAATCAACAAAATGCAGTAATTACTTTAACATGGCATGTTTTTATACATATATACATTCAATTTAAGCCAGGATTTTTTTTCCTCTACTGTGTTGAATTGCAATGCAATTAAATCCATTTTCAAGACATTGCGAGAGCTTACAATATTAGGTTACAATATTAATGTCTGTGTCCATTGCTTGATTTAGTCTTCCACTAAAATATCAATATAAATAAAAATATATGGCATAAACAGATATGCCTCCTAAATTTTAATAGAAAAATTTCTATGCATAAATATGGAAAATGGATGATTATCTCAGACTTGTCGTTACGACCCCCATTGTGTCTAGGGGTTAAAAAGGGGTCACAACACAAAATAAAGATGGCAATAATTAAAAGTTAACAGTGATTTATTTACAAAGTGAATAATGAATACAACAGAAAACAATCTGGATTTTAAAATATACTGTGACATGATATCATACTAAATCAAAAACCAAATCACAAACCAAAATCACTGCACACTGCACAACTGATGGGAATTGCCACAGACTCACTGAGTTTAAAACAAAAGCTCTTAGAGTGCTGTTGATCTTGTACAGCATATCACAGTCCACTATGATGTGCGTCAAGAACTCCCATGTTGTGGAGAAAAAGCATACTTCATTTTTTAAATTTTATTTGTTCGCTTCTGGTGATTTTTCAGTATTGGGATGATTCATCTCTTGGTCAGCTGTTCATGCTAGGTCCCATCTCTCAGCAGATGGTGTAATTGTGTCACTAGGCACACATTGTAGGAAGTCCACATCTTTAGGCACTAGACATGATAGACATTCTCATCCTCATACTAATCCCCATGTTAGCTGAACAGTCCTTCATACCTGAGATTCTTTTCTTTTCTGGGTGTCTGACATTGTGAAAGCAAATAAACTATTAAACTATGTTCAGGGAGGGTGCTGTCATCCTCCCTAAGCTGTCTT
>JBAMHV010000003.1:13714594-13747921 GCA_037177535.1 Pseudomugil gertrudae | reverse complement strand
AGGATCCCGGTTGGAGCCCCGCTCACACCAGGGATCGAACCGGCAACCTTCTTGCTGTGAGGCCACAGTGCTAACCACCGTGCAGCCCCACAGTCGCCTATCCTTCTCACTAAAATATATACTTTTCAATTATTAATAATATTTGAGTATTTTGGCACAGTCTGGTTCTTTTAATGTAGAAAATATTAACTGCATATGATATGCCCACTAAGTATGTGTGCTTTAACAGTAATACTTAAGATCTTTAGCTGATTGTTATCTTTCAACTACGTTTTTATTAATGAAAACATGACATATGAACACCCCAGAGGCCTGTACTACAAAGTGTGATTAACACAGCCAGGACTTGTCTCCGTTCCCTGGATTGACCTAACCAGACATTCAGGAACTGGATTAGTTGTACTACGAAGCTGGTTATCAACTCACTAACTCAACCCAGCATTTTCCTTTAAGTTTAATGCACATTCACATAAAAGAGGTGTTTGGAGGTTCTGGCCAATCGCAAACATGCAAACCCTGCAGAGCAGTATATTTTTACATGGAAGAGGACACTATTATTCTTAAAAAATATAAAGAATGTAAAAATCATTATCATTGAGGCTAAAAGCAACATTGTTTTTGCAGCAAAAGCCAGGAAGGAATGCTGGAAGAAAATTGCAGACTCCTTTAATGCCCAAATTTATCAGATTATCCAATACTAATTAATGAGACAATATAAACTGTCAGCACTCAGATCACTGTATTACAGCTCAAACATTTCTAGGAATGCTCTCTTTAAAGGATCTGCTCCTATGTGAGTTATGTTTTTGAATATCAATTCTTCCACCATGAATGCACGGAATAGTTATGCGTTCCATAACTCAGTGGTTCAGTACTTATGTCATGTGTGAAAAAGAATTATCACTATTCTGAACCTCAATTTCAGAAGCAACCCCAGTGAAGCTCAAAGGACTCAGGAGCAAGTAAAGACCAAATATAAAAACATAACTCAGTGCGGTTAGTGACAAGGCTTTATTACTGTATTTTTTTGTATGGATGAAAGAAGCACAATTCATCTACAGATCCTCCAACAGCTGACATATGTATCTCAAACCATTTGCTGAAAATCAGTACCTTTGGTAGCCTATTGTATGTCATCAGGTAAGTTCAACAGGTTGGATCTGTCCTCAAAGACTCTTTCTTTCCTAAGTACTTCTCTCACTATCCATGCACCAACGTCAAAGGAATCCTCTAAAAATGGGCAGACCATTATTTCATGCGATTTGGAGGTGGTGCTATTGTACTTGCTGATCTCTAATCCAAAACACAACCTGCTTCAGAACAGCTTGATAAAAAGCAAACCAGCATCGTAGTACAGGAAAGCCCAAAATAATCCTGAAGTTTCTCTTATAAGAAAAAATCCAGCTTTGCAGGCCTCAGTTAAAATTTCATGTTTTTTTTTTGTTTCTTTTTTTTGTTTCAGTATTACAGTGGGCTTCTGATATTTTCAGTTTAGTTTTTCATTGTATTCACTGTCCCCACAATAAAGCTCTGGAGCCAGACCCCTTTTGTCCTTCCACACTTCTGTAAGTTGCTAAAGGAGAGTAGATATATTTTGAAGACTTTAGATTGATATACAGTAGGCACCCAAATTGCTTTGAATGGACTTCATTATTTCTTCAGTCTACTCACACAGCTGTACTCTAAAATAAACTAATGGAAATGAGGCAAATAATGCTCACTGGTAGCCTCTCAGATCACCACTGAAATATTCAATTACACTCATACATTAGCAATGCCAACATTGTAGGCAAAGATGATAACATGTATACCCAGAGAAACCCTTTAAAAAATGGTGGTTCAAATCTTTTTTCACAAATTACTATGAAAGAGGTTAGGTAAATATTATCAACAGATAGTTCTCAGTCCGAGACTGATCAGTTGATGCTACTGATTTTCTTTGTCTCTACCACTTTTGCCCCCACCTGGCTGTTATTTGCAGTTGCTCGGCTTGTTTTCCTCCAGCTGGTGTCCATGTGTGAAAGTCACTACTTTAACGGAGCTTTGATTCTGGGGTAGCTTCTGCTTCAACTCGCTTCATCCAACTTATGACAGTATCTCCTCAGGGCCAGAGGTTGAAGTTTATACAGCTGGGGAGAGCAAGAGAGATGTCTGTCTAAAAACAGAATAATCAACTAGGCTCTGGTACATCCCACTACATCTCAACCCAGAAGGTCAACAGTCGTGTACAAGTGATACCTGTTTTTTGTAGAGCTGGGGGAAACCATGGTGAGCATCCTAATGCAGCAGTGACTATCCTGGGATCCAAACAATGCTTAAAGAGTAAGCGCAGTACACAGAGACCAGATAGAGGAGAACAATCAGGTGGAGGAGAAAGCTGGTGGTTTACAGAGAGTTCAAGCCACCTGCTGCTCAAGACCGAGTAAAATCAGTTTTCCATTTTCCCTCAGTAGCTTCAGAGTTTTTTGCTTTGAAACCAGCATCACCTGTCTTTAAAATGTATTTACTCCCCTTAAGGAGCCCACAGTAGTGTGGATAGGCAGGTGGCTATCTGCTCTCACATTAATTGATATAATTATCATTACATTTTAAAGGATATATTTTAAATGCTAAATCTAAATCTAAATATTAGGTACACAATATGTTACCTCCTCAATCTTGTCACTACACATCACTGCTGTTTTCATCAAAGCAGTCCGATAATGATGAACTCCTGTGCGTTTTTTTTATTATATCAGAAATAAATCTTAATGTCCTTTATACTAACAAACATCATCAACATGTAATGTGTTTTGTCCTTTCAGACTTTCCATAGTCAGTTTAGTCAGAATATGTCAAAAGTTCAGATGTTTTTCATGTCATCTTTTATGACTAAGAGATGTTTCTCTGCAAGTATTCTAATCAATGTGTAATTGAACACAGAGAATATTGTTGAGGTAAACAGCTGTTGATGGACAAAGGATGGACAGCATCAGCTCTTTTTTTTTATCTTCAGAGCTGTTGCAGCAGGCTGGATCACATCACAAAAATGCAACCCGTGATAGAATACATAACATTATTATAATCAATTATGTTTGGTTGCTACATCAATGCATAATCATTCTCACTGCATACATTGTATACACAATTAATATTCAACACCAAACCTCTACTTCCTGCAACGACTCTTGCAATACACATGCTCTGTTGTGGTGTGAGAGGGACAGGCCTTGCTGATAAAGCATGCCTGAGTCTGCATTTGTGATTGATTTGGAGGGAGCAACAACTGTAGTATGAAGCCACATGGCAGTCTGTAATGAAAAGGAAGGGAAACTGTGTTGTTCAATTAAACTCTTTATGAAGCCTTTTTGGTGCACCGGATTTTTATCGATCAATATATATTGTTATCAAATTAGCGTCCAGCCAGCCCTAACTAGCGCTGATTAAATGTGGGTTAACCTTCTGAGGTCTGTGCCATTTTCATCTGTGAAGGCTGATTGTAATTGTGTGAAAATCTGTTTTAGAACAGAAAGAAACTGGCAATTGGCAATAAAATGACAAACTATTAAGCATTGGTTAAGGATTAATTAAAATCAAATTCATCATTTACAAAGACAGTACTGTTGTATATATTTTACTCATCGTTTAAAGGAAAGGTGATTTTGAGTTAATGAACCCTGAATTAATCAGTTATAGATCACGTTTTTTGTCATTAGTACTCATCTTATTAATAAACACTTTATAAACATGTTTATTAATAGTTTACTTTTCATTAGTAAGCTCATCTACAATTAATTAATTATTGTATTTTCATACTGTTAAATACGGACCGAGAGAGAAAAGAGAGAAAGCCACGCTAACCAACTGTGCCACCGTGTAGCCCAGTAGTACTAAATACAAAAATCGTAAAATAAGATAATTGATTTAAAAAATACAATTTTCAGTATTACAAAGTGAAACAAATATGACATTGATAAAATGATAAAAACAGATACAATAAACTCAACATAATAGTTTTTCAAAAATGGCTACAGTGACTGTATAGTTTCTAAAAATGCCACAATACAGTCTCAATCAATCAATACAACTAAAATTTTTGATTAAAAAAATGAGTTTGATCACAAAAAATTTAAAAATGCATGTTAAAGTTAAAAATAATTCAGAATCCTATCTTAAAATCGATAAAATAAACCCAACACTATATAAAATAATAATACAGAAAACTGTCATAAATATGTTCCACAACAGTGATATGGACTAAACCATTGCCCTTCTTTTGCAGACAACTTCCTCCTGAGCTTCAGCCACCATTAGATGTAACTTCCCCTGGAAAATGCAAGGGGTCACAGATGTCTTTTGGCATGGACAAGCAGTGATAACCATACTATATTGGCTGTTGTTCTGTATATTGGCTATTGCACATTTCAAATGTCATGTTTCTTCTCGTGCAAATAAAGCAGTGAAATATTACCCTTTACAGCATTGCATGCCAATACCCAGCAGTTCCTTATGCTGTAGACTGTGTCTGTGAAATGTTCTCCTTTATTTAAAGTGACAGGTCTGCTGTAGAGGTATGCTTAAATTTGGTAATGTAAAGATGGTGTCAATTCAATTGTTTGATACTCTGGCACGGAGTAATCAGTTATGGAAGATTCCTCTCTAGGGTCTGTACGCTGCAAATTCACTGCTGCAAAACTAACAGCAGTCAGTTATTAGAAGAATGTCTCTCACAGTCTCATTCCTTGCAGGTTTCATTTTTGTGACCATCCAGACTACTATGAATATGTCTTCTTTAAATTATTACAATATTTAGTATAAAGCCACTGGTTAGTTTTAAGAAGACAGGAGACATAACTTTTGATCCATCCCAAATTGATCCATTTGGGATGACTCCCTCAGGAAAATTTGGTTTCCAGCAGCTTATACAAAAACAAAGAATCTAAATATAAAATACATAGAATGCATATTTATTGCATAAATAGTCAGAATAACTATATCTTTACCCTTAACTACATAGTTGTTTCTATCCAAACCGAATACTAATAAAGTGAAAAAAAAGTTAAGCGAGTTCAAATTGTGCACCATCCTGCAGCAAGGCGAGGTCGTGGGCTATGCCTCTGTTCAGGATATGATGTCACGAGAAGACATTCCCCTCAGCTGTTTGATGTAAACAAATTGTAGTCGGAGCTTAAATATCATTGTGTTTGCACTGATTTGTTGCAAAATGCTGAAGCGTTGCGTGGCTGCAAGATGTTTGAACTGCCCCAGTGAAAGTGTAAGCCTCTTCACATTCCCAAAAGATGCAGATCTGTGTGAAAAATGGACTTTTCCTCTTCAGACCCACACGTGTCATCATCGCTTCCAGACCAATAAGGCTCAAATAAATATGGTTACACACCTTCCTCAGCATTAGCACCCCTAGCGTCTTCACTGGATGTACCTTCATCCTCCAAAACTATTGATAAATCGCTCAAATCTTCACTAAAATCACTCGCAGGCTCCCCTTGCTTGTTTACATCTGCGAGTTCCTCCCATTACGTCACAACATGGCACCGGCATTTGACCCAAATAAACTAGCAAGCATCGCAGTTGTCTGCATAATGAGGTATTTTTGGGTTGTATGTTGAAATGATACATTCTTATTTTTTTTGCTGATACAGAATAAATACACAGTTCGTCTTCTTTCAAATTATATATTTTTATTGAACTATGTCGCAGAACCTTTAAGAGGTAAAGACATTCACTTTTATTACATTGATAGAGAAATGTGTACCCAAATATATTGTTCGTATTCTAATGTATTGGTACACACATCAAACGATGTAGGTCAAGTGGGGGGACATGGTGTCTGCCCTTTTTGGAGTCAGCAATGAGGTCAGGTAGGGAGGAATTCTGTCCCCTCTCTTGTTTTATCTGTACATCGATGAACTGACAACAAAGCTAAAAACCTGTAGAACTGGTTGTATGACTGGAAATCTTGTTGTAAACCATCTCATGTATGCTGATGACTTGGTTGTTTTTATTCCCAGCACTGCTGGTCTACAGCAACTGCTCAGCATCTACTCAAACTATGGTATGCAACATGATATAACGTATAATACCACAAAGAGTGTGGTAATGATTTGTAGGACCAAGGAGGACAGTCACATGAGATTTCCAAACTTTTATCTGTCAAAAGTTGGGTTGAGAATCGCAGATAAAATCAAATATCTTGGGCACATCATTACTGCTGATATGTCTGATGATGATGATATAGACATATAGACAATGCAGAACGCTCAAGCAAATAATTTAGTTCAGAAATTTGGTTTGTGTTCTGATAAGGTGCAGGTGACTTTGTTTAAATCATATTGTACAAAATTATACACAGCTCACTTCTTGACTCAATACAAAAAGGCCAGTTTACAAAGGCTTCAAGTGGCTTACAACGATGCATTTCGGCCACTTATGAGGAGGCCAAGATGGTCCAGTGCGACTGAACTGTTGTGTCAGCACTTGTCAACACTCTTCACACTGTACTGAGAAACCTGATGCACAGTTTTATTTGCAGGCTGAATAAGTCTGAAAATGAAATTTTGGTGTCACTCTCAAACATACAATTCAGTGCAATACAATACCAGTCCAATATGTGGAAACGTTGGTTTAGCTGTCTTTTAAGAAAATAATTGTTGTTTTTAAGTGTTGTTTTTTATGTATTGTTTTTTATTTGTTGTTTTTATGTGTAAATTTTATGTGTGGATTTTATGTATTGTCTGTTATGGTATTTTTATATGGACTTTGAGTCTGCAATAAAGTTGAATAAATGAATGAATTGACTAAATATATATGTATAAAACAATAACACTCCCCTCTCCGTAAAAAGAGTTGAAAGTTGGAAAACAAAAAGGTTTAGAAAAAGTTAAAATAGCTCAAAAGTGTGTAGAACTACTGCAGAGGTAGGTGTTGACCCACAGCGCCAACCTGACCTGACCTTAATGAAGCTGTGGTAAATCAATATCCCTTAACAACAGAGGTGTATATTCCTGGTCCAGTAAGTAGAAATTCTGTCTAGCAGCTGTTCCAACTAGTCACCAAACCAGCTGAATTTAATGAGCACACTTCATCTGCCTGGTTAACTTAGTGAAAACACCTGTTCTGAATGTACAGGTAGATCCAAAAACATAGCAGGACTTTGACTTTCTACATCTACTTTGCTGTACTCTGCTTAACAAAAGAAATAAGACAATGGTTCAGCAATAATATTAGGAAAGAAACATGTCATGTTGCAGGAGTCAACCACTTCCAGCTTGAGTTATTCCAGCAACGTCACATGAACTAGCAAGATAGCAACTGCTGCTGCAACCAAAGGTGTGTGTCAGCTTCCTCACACATATTATTGGGGTGCTGGGTACATTGTCTGCAGCTGGATTAAACTCAGTCCGACACATTTTGAATAATATTTGCATTTATTTATTTTGTGTGTGTTTGTTTTAACGTGTTGAACTAAGTTGCACAGTATTACACAGGACAACTTTTACTGAGTTCTGGTAGCCATTCTCTATAATAAATTTTAGAGCTACAGGTTAGTTACTAAGCATCATTCCACAATTTCTACTTGGCAAAATGTAGAAGTGTATTGTGAAGTAAGAGCATGATGAAAAAATTTGCTCAGACCTTCTTTGTTTTTCTCTGTGAAATTCATGGTGCTAAATGTTTCTCTCAATATTTACTGATCTCAGCCTCAGGCAGTCTGTCATTTCATGTTTAAGTCTGATATTTGGTCAAACTGACCAAATATAGGCCCTGCGATGGACTGGCGACCTGTCCAGGGTGCCTCTTGCCCGTTGTGAGCTGGGATTGGCTCCAGTCCCCCCCTGCGACCCCTTGATATGTTGCTGTGTTCTGGCACTGCGACAGAACAGAAAAAAAATTCTATCCATGTTAAACTCATAGTTTCTAAATCCATAAGTGTGTATAACATAAACCTAACTTTTTTTTTAGCTAAGCCATTAGTGTGGATTTTCAAAATCACTTGTCAAGGCCAACAAATATTTGAGATGCAGAGCAAGAGGATTTATAAGCAATCACGACAGCTGATTCAGAGCCCAATGTCCTTTAGTGTGTTGATCAAACAAATAAGCACAGACACTGAATCAGTTCCAGCCTCACATCTGTCCTTCAATTATTTACAACTTGCGTGAGTTCTATTTACTTGCTGTATGTAAGTAAGGCAGCGTGCAATCATTTATTCTGCTTTGAGCTCAACTCATCACTGTCATTGGCTATTACAGTTTCACAACGTATCCACCCCAAGCCTTCCTCCCAGGGTTGCAGCATGGGAAGGAGAAGTTAGGAAGATTTCAAGGGCTCATGCCTTGATAGGGGCCCCAAAAGATTTATTATGATTATATAATACTAGATTATAAATAGTAGAGTATTCTCTGACAAAGGGGACCAGAGGAAACCAGAGACAGTCCCTTCTGTACTTTATTTTGTTCCAGTAGTTTTCTTTGTGTTATTTGCTGATTTTCCCCCCTGCATTGATTTGTTTTTTTTTTTGTCATAAATAAACTAACCCATCAAGAGGGTAATATTAATAATAAAAACAGTAGGTTAAAAAAGGAATAGATTCCTTAGCACGAGTCAGTGTGTTATTGTGTCAGGCGACAGATGTTCAGTGAGATGAGGAGATGGGGCGGCTGGTTGAGAGCCAGGGGAACCTTTATAAGGCAAGGTAAGTTAGTTTGTATAGCACATTTCATGAACACGACAATTCAAAACATTTTGCACAAAAATATTAACAAATCAAATTAAATCAAAATTTAATTATGAAGCATTTTTCCTACAATAAATGTAGCACAAAGGGCTTACAAATGATTAAATTGAATGCATTACATCAGCAAGCAAGAGGCATTGAAAACATACTTTAAAAGAAATTAATTAGGTGGCAGCACATAGAAAAGTTTTCAACATCGATTTCAAACAGTTGAGAGCTTCAGAAGACTGGCTGTTTTCTTGGAGTTTGTTGTAAATGTGAGGAGCATAAAAACCGTACACTGCCTCCATGTTGAGTTCTGACTCAAGAAGTTTTAACACTGATGACAGGGATCTGGTTTGTTCATAATGAACCAGAACATACTGAATGCATTTCTCCAAACCCATTCAGTCCTTTAAAAGCTAACAGCAGGGTTATTGAGTCGATTATTTTGACAGACAGGAAGCCAGTGTAAAGATTTTCTTTGTCAGTTTCTTCCCCAGTCGGATCTCATTGTGTAAACGTGCTGGACATTGACTCTGTACTGGCATTTACAGTGGAAATTTTGAATCAGTTCTTCAAAGAGATAGATACTAAGCAAAGATTATTCATACTTTGTCATTCCTTCCATCTATTGTATTTATCACCCATGGGCTGTTTGCTACTAAGCTTTTGACTAGGTCTTCAAGGAGGTCTTATGTTATGCCATAGCTGATCTCTACATTGCTTCCTATTAGAGTAATAATTTAATTCATGACTCTTGTCATTACTGTTGGAGCTATACATTGTCAGACTATCAGAAACCCAATTCAGCTGTAGGTCTCTGAGGTCTTCAGGTTGCAGTTTGTTGCTTTTGGATGGTGGCCTATAAAATAATCTCCCGTTGAATTGAATGTTTTTAAGAAAGCCTTATGCTTACAGATCTGTTCTTAAAATACAAATGCAGTACTTCCATAATCTGAGCTACAGTTTAATCATAGTACATAGAACAGTTGATCTCCCAACTGGGAGGTGTTTTAAGCATGAGCTTCTTGTCCCACAAGTGAGAAAATTGAGTGTCTTATGGCTTATGCCATACATACAGCAACAGTAAAAAGGTGTAGTCGCAGCTTGCATCACTGGAAGCAGAAGTGTTTTTTCTCTCTGACCTCAACAATTCTTTTTTGTCCCTCTTGGTTCAGTTGTCTCTTGAATGAAGATCGTAATTTAACTCAGACTTGAAAAAGTACCAAGCTCATCAAAGACAAGGGTTGTCCTTTCTTTTTCAAAAGTTACCTTTGATGTCTCTTGGTTCTGGTGAATTGATACATTAATAATACCATTTCCATTGTTGCAGAAACCCATTTTTAAGGGTTACTTATATGAGTGAGTACTAAATGTGTATTAAATTCTATTTGTCTTGATTTACTATTCAAGCATTCAGAGTAACTGTAAGTAACAAGACAACAACCAATCCTTTGAAGTGGTGACTGATTAATTACAACAAAGATTAGCTGTGGTGATGGCAAAAGAACTGGCACTACATGTTTTATTAGCTTGCCAGCACTTTGTTTACATAATTGTGCCAAAAGTGTCCATAAAACAGCATTTGAAACAACAGATGTGAGACAATAAAGGAAAACTGTAATGAACAGGGTAGATGTTTTTCTGTTTCAAATTTAATGAGCATTCTTTTAAATAATAGAAAAAGAAACTTTCAACATAAATTCAACGTAAATACAAATGACACTGCAGTTATAACACATTGCTATTTATGAGCAGAGGATTTTAGAAGGTCATCTCAGTAAAGTGTGTGGTCTTTGCAGGTGCTACTTTAACCTTGAACATTAGAGGATAGCCTTCATCACTCCCATTCTGTGATTAGATTGCATGTGCTTGCATTAATAAGAGACAGCCTAATCCAGGTATGGTCATTCCTGTGGCTGAGCAATAGGTACGTCTTTTAATTAAAAGAGGACGAGATGTTCAGTGAAAATAAATAGTAAGATTCAAAGGGTTCCTATAAGGTTAATCCTCCACCTCATACAACCTACTTTCTGTCTGGCTTTTATATGTTCTCTCTTTTGTTATTTTGTACATTTAAAGGTATGCAGATAAACACTTGCAGTAAAAGGTGTAGTGGAGTTTCACCTTTGAAGTACAGAGGCTTATGTTGGAGCAGAAGTGAAGCAGCTCAAACGAGTTCCCCTTCCCACGCAAATGTTAGACTCAAAACATAGACAAACAAACGTATTGTCAGAAAACATCTGTCAAAATAAAACATAAAATATTCCCATGGTTGATATTATTATGTTTCTTAAAAAAGGGCAGTTAAATACCTTTACTGATGATGCACAATGCAGCCTTATGGTTGATCAGCAGAAAATAAAAGATTTATGCAAAACAAGGTTTGCTGGAAATAAAATGTATTTATTTAATTTTGTTGCACATTTTAGGAATATTTCCAATTTATTATCATCCTTAATTATGACAAGATTTAAATTATTTCACGAATTGCATTAGCATTTGATAATTCAGTTAAATATTGAGAGTGATACAATCACGATGAAAAATTATCAGCAATTTTTATTTATGAAAAGTTATAAATTATATAATTTTGATACTATATCAATATTAAAATTGCTTATGTAACCCCATTTTTCTTACGCATGAGCACATTAGGCATCTTTTTGCCTAGCCTATTTACACTTTAACTCCCTGCTCACTTTTCCAAACATCAAACAAACTTTTACCTGTGAAGAACATGTCTGGTGCCCAACCTTGATCAATTGGCCAAAAAGCAATACATTTATGTATTCATTCATTTTATATACTGCTTAATCCAATGAAGGTTTGCAGTAGCTGGAGCCTATCCCAGCAACCATTGAGCAAGAGGATAGGCACACTCTGGATAGGTTAGCAGTCCATCACAGAGCAGGTGAACACCGAAAGGCAAAAAACCAGACACACACATTCACTCCTAAGGACAATTTTCTAAAGACCACTAAACCTAACATGTATGTCTTTGAACAGTGGGAGGAAGCCAGAGTACTTGGAGAGAATCCATGCTAACAAGGGGAGAACGTGCAAACTGCACACAGAAAGACAACTTTCCGAGCTACAGTTCAAACCAGCGACCCTTCCTGCTGTGAGGCTGCCACCACAGCAATAAATAAACAGTCAATAAATAAATGATGGTCATGTATTTTTGTGGTAGCTGGGTTGGCAAGATATTTTGCAGGTGGTGTAGTCTGTGCTTCTTCTTGTTATTGTATCACAGCCTTTAGCTAAGACATGGAAGAGGAAGAACTACTTTTCCATATTAAGATATCTGTTAATCCATTTATCTATCTTATATACCAGCTTGATTGTAATGTATAAAATTGCTATGGCAGAAAATTTTTGATTATAAACATTTACTTTTTTGTAAAACATAGGGTCAACATAACACTGCAACTGGCATTAACCAAATCAATCAGAGTTTACTAAATCTAGCATGAATGGTGCGGTGCTCAACAATGAATTGTAAAAAATCTAACTGTTCAAAAATTATTAAAGAATTTAATAAAGAAACAGTTAACAGAAAAAGTTGTTTACCTAAGTTATTTAGTTAATGGAGTGTTGATGCACAATATCAATCTTCTTTGCTATGTTTATGTCAACATTTGGTGGATATCAAACCCAGTGGTATTCGAATCGACAGCTTTCCACTGAACAGTACCCTGGACAGAGATATAAAGACCAACGGAATAATTAGATGAGAGTCTTTGTTGAGGATTTCCAATCATTACCATTATAATAAAAATGTAATTAGTAATAACACCTAGAAAGTGGAGGCTGTCACAAGGGTTAGTGACATTCTAATTCCCTCTTTTCTTTTTTCCATTTTTTTAAACCAGTGATTAGACGATTTGTGGTTTTGTGAGGCTTGCTGTGGCTTTGAATAAGCCTTTATAGCTTTTTCGAATGAAATAATGGGAACCGCCTATCTGGGTATTTTTGTACATGCTGGAATTATGGGTTTATTGAAGCTGCATAATTGCATTTTATTGTTTCTTTTTTTCCACCTCTCTTTTTCTCTTGTGGCTCATACCCCATCTGCCCTCAGAGGAAAGTCTTTCTTCATTTCTGTTTTACGTCTGTACCACAAATTTGATCTCCTTTCATTATGTAAATCAATTTAATTCCAGTCAAAACCTGGAGAGGGTGAGAGAGGGAGACTTGAAGATGAATTAGTAAAAGATCAGAAAAGAAGACAACAAAATGCATTTGGAATGAAGCCTTAGACTTTCCCCGGAGCTAATTTTAATAGATTGAACCTTCAGTTTTCATTTTTTTCCAATTTGGCATTTTTATTCGTGTTTTTTCTTTTATACATAAAGCATTCTGACTTGATTTAAGGTGACGTCTGCTTTGGCCTCAAACAATTGCACTCTTTTCCCAATGTCAGAGGGTGAGAGGCTGATTGAGCTTTAGGATAAACTGTATCAGTGATTACCCCGTGTGTCTTGTATAGTAAGTCAACATTATAAATCTCAGCAGATATGGTGGGGCAGTATCCGCCAACTCTAAAAGCCAATTACTTTTTCAATGACCTGGCTCATGTAATATTTACAGCCATACAGTAAGTTCTACTTAGTCCAAGTCTATGAAATTGTGCTGAGGAAATAATTAAATTATTACTTTACGTTTTATGTATTGGTCGGTATCAAAAAGAGCTGCGATTCCTCTGCGAAAAGATTTGTTGGCAGGCACTCAGAGATGAAGCAGTTTTAGTTTTTAACATTTTATTTTGAATATTTTTCTCAGAGTTTGTTTTTTTATTTTGCTCACAAGATTTTCTTAGATAACATTTTCTTTAATAGCTTTGATGTTTATTTTATGAGGACCACACATACTCGGACAGTCTGACATGTTTACCAATATAACATCTTATAAATCAATGGTCTTATTTTTGCCTTTTACCAATTTAATTACTGTTACCAAAGAGTTTAAAATCGCTTTGCTGTGTGATGTGAAGGCAACAGACCAAACCCCATAGAGAGAAGGTTGCTGCCCCTCTCCACATGAAGTCATCCAATGAGCATGTGCCTGCTTTGATGAATATATGTGTGTGTGTGTCTTGGAAGTTAGCGTGTTTTTAAGTCTGTGTGGGACCACACAGATGCCAGGGTGTGTACAAGCTGTCTCAGCTGGCCCTGTCTTTGCCCACTCTAAGCAAACTGCTGCCTGTACACACACGTACCCCACACACATAAGCATACAATGAATGCCACTGGCAAGGTTATTACTCAGTCTCATGGGTCCTTACAATCCCCCTCTGTTCTCTGCTTTTTGATCTATCCTCTATTTTGTGTGAAAAATAATGAGGACGTCATTGCAAATACTTAAACAAGTCCAGCGTCATTGTCATGAGTGGGGGAGGATTTGTATTTGAGCTGAATAAAATAAACACGGTAAGTATGTTGTTATATTTGACATTGTATCAGGAAATTAGAATCATTCATTCATTATCTTGTGTTAGGCATCTATTTTCAATGGAAGACCATACCATCAAAATATCATTCAAAATTAAGCTGTCCTAACATCCAGTCATCTTCTATGCGTCTTGTTTCTTCTGGTAATTTTCAATCCCCTAATGCTGACCATATGCTATTTTGACCTATAAAATGCCAAGTGATTTGTCACCCGGACATATTGTACCTGAACGCTGTTTATGGTATTAGTGGCCTTAGCTTCAGCCAAGAACAAATGCTGCCAACTCTTGTCTCTTGGCTTTCACTTGACAAGCTTTTCTGACCAGGCCTTTTAAGTCAGCAGAATGTAATGCTTCCTGATAAAGGTAAGGACTTCTCTGGGTCACATGAGTAGTACAAATATAAATTTGATGCTGCTGTTACCCTGTTTGACTTGTAGCATGGCGTGCCAGGGTTATTTTCAGGTGAAAGATAAAAATTTCAAAGAAAATTGATCTGTTTTGAAGATTAAAAAAAGCTCACTTCTTAATATTGAAATATTCTAAGAGTAAACAAAACTGTCAAAAAATAAACCTTACTTACTATATGAAAAATATGTCAACAATTTCTCTTATAAAAATAATAGTTAGTCTGTTTATGTATATAAATACAACACAAAAGAGCATCCTACAATTCCTGGTAACACAGGAGGGAAATACAACTCATGACCAACTAATGTTTTTATTCTCAAGTGTTTCTCCTTTTAAATGAAAACAGTGGGGGCTGGTTGGATGATACACTCTGTTTTTTTTTTCTTTTTTAACGTCACTTAGTTGTATTCATTCAGAGACAGGATTTCCTGGTTGTGTTGGAGCAAAACCACTCACATGTAGAAAATAAAAATACTATTTTTAGAAATATTTTCTTTATAGTATGTCACAATTTCCTTAATGGATATTAATATGCATTTTTTAGAATAAAATGTTTTTACATGTTTTTCCAAAAAAATGAAAGAAGAAAAAAAGAAAAAATAAAGACTTTTAAAATCAAATTAAGCCGAGGGTGGAATCTTGAAATCTACTAACTTTAAGATGCCACCCTTCACCAACACCCCTGAATTAAATGTTATCAGGCCTCTACAGAGCTGAATGACGTGGATGTGGAATTCAGATGTGTTGGAAAAGGGATGCATCTAAAAGTTTCAGGTTAGTAGATCTGCAGGACTGGACTGGTCCTAGACAGTAAGATAGAGTGATGATGCTGCTTCTGCAAATCCTTGACAACGTCTGCATTATAGTTGCAGAGAGTTGAAAGTCAGCACAATAATATAAACTGTTGTCCCACATTCAGCTTTGCAGCTGGCCATGGCCATCCAGTAGGCAGACCCAAGGGTATAATTTCACTTGGTGGAGACATATGCCTAAAATAAATCACTTCTACAACAAATAATTCTCACAAGAGCAGTTTGTTTTACAATGGAAAACTATTAATGTTCAATATGCACTCCACATATGGCTTTTCATTATTACTACTCATTGTATTACAATGCTCACAGAGATACACACTTAGAAAAACTTTAAATCAACACTGCCTCTATTTACCATATCATAAATGTCACATTTATAATAAGACTTTCAACCTAACTGCTACATCTGTGAAGAAGCTCTTGTTTAAATTCAAATATGAGAAACAAGTTGATTATTAAATATTTATTTTTGTTATTGTTTTTCTGATGGTTCTGTGGATTTTAATTGTTAAGATCAATGCAGTTGCATTTTTTAACGTTTTTTTTTTGTTACTTTTTCCTTAGGTTTTATTTTTGTCCCTGAGTAAATTTAATTAAGCATTAAACACAAACTAGCATATGCAGCATTTGCCCTCTGCCAAGTAAGCTGGTTATGCGGGAAAGCACATATGCTACGCAATTAATTATCACTGTTTGTACGTCATTAATTTTTATTAAAGCTAATGGCAAGTGTGAGTTCACAGATTTTTACCATGCACTGATTAAACAGTTAAATTTCCTTTTTTTTTAATTCCAGAGGGAGAAAAGTATGAGCTTGCAGAAAGGTAAAAACAACATATTTTCCTATTTAAAGACATCTTGTTATGAAGAAGAGCAGAAATATGTTTGGAAAAAAAGAACATGGCTTGAAAAGATTAGAACTCTTAAACTCTGTGTAGGCAATCAGTAATAAGCTTGTCAAAGCAGAAGAGCTTGTAGAGTTATTGATGACTGATCATTAACATTAAGTGTGTGGTTCATTATTCACGATGCTCCATATAGTTTTATGATTTTCAATTTATCTTAACAGTGCATTTATTTGGCACGTTTCAGTCTTGATTGAAAGATATATGACTGTTTCTATTTGATATAAAGTCATCTGACTGTGCATATGATTTTTAGTGTATAGTAACACAGTAAAAACTACCTCTAATCATGATCTTTGGAGGTGGCTGACCATCTACACATTGGCAATGTATCATTAGTTTACCGGTGTTCTCAAACTTTAGGAGAAGCTGTTGCTTTATAATGCAAATGGATTTTTTATGGTGCACTGATGGATCATCTGCTGCAGAGCAGGAATTCATTGCTGTATGACATCCAAGGTATAACCAAGATTAAATCCTTTGAATAATTGCTTTACAAGCTTTAGTTTTATGAAATACTTCGAACTACATTTTTTATTACCACAGCACTTAAATCTGAGCACCCAGCATTCTATGTCTCCTGCTGTATTTTTTATGCAGGGTGCTACATGTCTTTGCTGCAGTAAGAGCAAATAACAGCAATTAACAGAGCTTGGAAATAGCTTGTTCTTAGTCTTTTTCACCCAACATTTTTCTTTCCTTTCCGCCTTCACTCCTCTTTCCTTTGCCTAATAAACACATCATTGTGTTCTCCAGTATCTTGGAAAAGAAAGACAACAGAAATAAATAACAGTCATTAGACAGTGATCCATTGACATAGTACTGAGAAGTAACTTGCTTATTTCCTGTCTATGCAAGCCGAACGCTCTGGCTACTTTGGTTTGATTACTTTGTTTTTTTATTTTTTTATTTCTTCATTTTGTTTAGTTTGGTTTTTCAGAGGGATTTATAGAGGAGTTAAAATTGCTTGTGAATTTGATTTATCACAACAGAGCTTTCTGGCTTGGATCTATGTGCCACAGAGCCTATGGTCCTCTCAGAAGAGCTTCTCCTGGCATCAAGCCACAAGCACCTCCATCTTTTTCTCTGTGTTTTTATGGTTCTGTGGCACATAGCTAATTTCAGTTAATTTCTGCAAAGCACTGAAATGGGTCTCCAAAGATGTTGAAATGGAGAACGTTTTTGGCTGATGAGATGGTCTTTTATATGTCACAATATTTGCAAGGTCTACCGTAAGCGGAAACCTAGTTTGTTGTCTTTCTAATTTTTAATTGTGTCAGGAGTTACATAGTATATAAGCGCCAAAAAAATGATTAATAAAAGACTAAAACTAGACTAAACTAAAGATAATGTTGGCAAATCCTAATGACAAAACTGTGTTAAACTGAAAACTATAATCTCTACTAAAGCGGGTTATCAAGGTGGGCACACTATTTAAAACCTCCAATTTTTTTTTTTTAAAAACCTGTGTAAACAAACAAAAAATTAAATATAAATTGACATAGTGGAATATATCAGGGCTACTCAGATCACTCCTATAAAAATCATGAGTATGATGTTGAGGGTAAAGATAGCTAAAACAGATGGAGATATTTCATTAATGTGTCCATTTCTGAACATAGTTTACAAGTTATGCCAAATGTTGTGTCCCATATTAACCATAATAAATAGAGAAAAAATGTGTCCCATCCAGAAAATATGTCTAAATAAGATCATAAGCCCTTACATGCCATGAGGAGCTGTTGGCACAGGCTGTGATCTGGCATCTTGCGTGTTTATAGAAGAATAACTACAGCATGTGTGCAGGTTTGGCCACACTCTCAAAATTTGTTCCAGCTGCATATAGAGCTGATTTGTACATGTCAACATGAACTTTGTTACTACAAACTGGTGAATCAACAGCAGTATGAAGGTTTACAAGACAGTCCTCTATAAAATCAACCACACTTTATATGTGTCACTAGCTATTATTATATAGGGTTAATAATGAGTGAGCTTTGTTAGGGAGAGTTTACTAAATGTATAATGGACACATCAATCAGTAAAGAATATGCAGCCTTAAAAATTAGGTGAATTAACAAAAGAACAAAAACAAAAGCAATGACTATCTTTTAATTTTCCAGATACTGTACTTTTGTGTCTAAATGTAACAAAATTGTGTTGCCTAAACTAGACCAACAAAACATCTTATCTAAACCAAGCCAAAGAGTGAACAATTATGATAATAAAGTCCAGAACTACAACCAAAGAGGATCCAGAAAAAGTCCCACATGGCTGTCAAAAAAGATGTTGCAATAAAGTCCTCCTTTTCAACCTTGTTTTGTGAACTTTTTGAACCAATGCAAGGCTGTTGTTGCAGCCAGGGCCAAGGTCAACACAAACAAGTGAAAATGGATCTTGCTCATAAAAAAAACTCAGGTGAGAACAATAACTTTTCTATGTTAACACTGAATTGACTGATTTACTTAAGTGCACCTGTGTTTGTTCTTACTTTTGTTGTTTTTTTATTTCTTTTTCTTTCTTTCATGTTTTAATGTGTTTCTGTTAAATCTAGATATCTGAACACATAAAAAATTCATAAATTTTTCATACCACTTCATCCAATTCATGGTTCAGGGTGGCTGGAACCTTTTCCAGCAATCAACAGGTACACCCTGGACAGATGAACAACCAACAAACAGTTACTTACACAGTCATTTCTAAGGACAATTTAGAATGACCAACTAACCAAAACATGTGAGTCTTTGGATGGTGGCAGGAACCCAGAAAACTTGGAGAGAACCCACGTTAACACTGAGAGAACATGCAAACCATACAAAGAAAAGCCACTGCCCAAGCTAAGGCTCAAACCAGCAACCTTCTTGCTGTGAGGACAAGGCATTAACCACTGACCAGCCACGCAGCCCCATGAAAAAAAACTAAACAAAAAAAAAAAACATATTTGCATTAGTTTAATTTACTTTGAATTTAAATGTAATTGCATGACACTTTTCTTTTTCAAATCTTTTTGTAGTATGTGTTCACTTATTAACAACAACAAATGCAGTTGGATCCATATGCTGACAGAATACTGTCACAATGTGCTGCAATTCCAAACAGTAACCAAAATCCCACAGAATCCCAACACATCACATAGAATCATGTTAAGTTGTTTGTATTTCTGACCTCTCATTTTCTTACAGGGCTGATAAACTAAAACCTGCAGACAGCCATGAAGCACGCAAAGTTCACAGACAAAAAAAAACTGAGAAAACAGGATCTGAGGAGTGCAAAATGGTGCAGCCTTCACACAGTCAGGCTATGTGAGTGTGTGGTGCGTAAAAGCAAGAAAAGAAAAGACAAAACCTGTTGTTTCTGTGGTTCCAAAATCCAGCCATATGATTGCAATCACAATGCCAGGTTTGTTGATCCACATAATCATTTCCATTGACAAAATATAACCATGGCTAACCATGACAAATATGCTATAAGGGTATATTTAACAGTCAATACGTGGAGGTTGGAGGGAGGAAAGCAGATGAGGCGACCGTGACAATCCTCACTCCTGTGGAGGAGTTGGTGATGAGCATCAACTGGGACCGCTTTGTGGTAATAGGAATCCCAGCAGGTTACATCAGATGACCACAAAGTAGGTCTAAAAACTTCAGTGCCAGATCACAAAAATGGACCTGGAAATGGGGAAGCCTGCTTAAAACAAAAAGAAAGAAATTAATGGAGACATTGACTTAAGTTAAATTATTAGTTACACAAGGAAGATGCCTTTACTTTGCAAGGAACAAAAATTGATACGGAAAAGACAAAACAGAGCCTGTTTTACTGTTTTTTTATGTTGTTCAGCGCTATAATCTAAGAGGTGTCATTATTTATCATGAAAGGCTGCTGAAAAGAAGTACATGCTCTGCAGTAAAAGCTCTCTTTCTGAGTTGACATTAAAAAGTAGCTGCTGCACAAACACTAACTATTTCATCCAACTCTGTCTTCAGTCATCTGATTGTCCTTATTTGCAACAGTTTTTGATCATTTTCACTATCCCTGTTCTCTTCATGGATAAGGTAGGAGTTCAAATTAAAAAGGCTAAAGGGTAGACTTTGAGACACTAGTTGGAGCCAAGAGACTGCTAACAACCAGAATACGTCAACTCCCAGAATGGATAGCAACAATGGCAGCCGAGAAAAAAGTTAATGTGGAAATACCTAAAAATTAAGCAATGTTAAGTATTGTGCAGCTCACATTTTTTATGTTTATTTAATGAAATATATTGTTTCTCTTAAAACAAGGTCATTACATATGAAAATATGTTTGCTTTTCCAGTTGTTAAGGGTAAAGTAAGGAGACATCCCAGTGTGCGCTATGAGAGAATGTTTTGTCTCTACTGCCTGTCTTAGTTTAGGTTCTTTGGTTTTTGCTGACAAGAATCTTTGTGACACATATCTCAGTGGAGGGAAGTGCTTGTAAAGCAGAGACTCATTACTCCAAAGCTTGCTCTTGTTGCCTTTATAAGATTTGAGAGTAATGGTAATTTTCTACTCTGCAAAAATAACTGAAGCATAAACGATTTCTTGCTGTTTTCTCACACTCCTACAGATTGAGATCGTCTTTGCCAAACTACATTGGTGTATGTTATTTTTCAGAGATGCTTGGCAGAGAAAAAGTTTAAGGGAAATTAAACATTAAAGTGAACATTAAAAAAACACATTTAATGTATGCTTGCAAGCAAACCCATTCACACATTTAAATTTGGACGTTTCTTTAATAGTGCATTTATAAAAACCTTGATGGGTTCTAGTTTTACATGCCACAAGAAAATCCATGCAAAACCACCAGTAATTTCACATCAAGTAATTTGATCAAATGTTCTTCAAAAAAAAAAAGAAAATAGTGACAATAGACTGCAGTTATAATACCAAAGGTTATTATTTCACTCATGTGTAAGGATAAGTGTATTCACACATCCACATAGTCATTTTTTTATAGTATCAGATTTATAATACACTCAGCATGATCATGACTATCAGATAAGCCAATATTCAGAAGATAAGAGATTCATGGGCACGTTTACGTGGATGTTTTAATTCCTCTTCAATTCTGAATAAAAGTTAATTTTGCTATAAAGAGATGAAAAGTAGCCATGTAGACACTTAATTCTGAAAATTTAGAATTCAACTTAATTCCAAATAAAGTGGCTGATTTATTGATTGATTTATTTATTTTATTTAAGTGTCATGCACAAATGTGTCCAGCCCATACAGGCTACATACAACACTATCAACATTAATATCTTATTACAGAATTAGTTCATTCCTTTATCTTCATTACACTCTGTTAATTCCAGTCAATCTGCACATGCTCGTTACCTTTTTCCGGACGCAATGATGCACATCCACAGTCTTCTGCCTCCCCTTTTTCATATTCCATTTTTCTTCTTCCCATCTGCTGCTGGAAAAATAAAGTGGTGTCGTCCCCAAGTCAAGCTAGTAAAATATCATCAATATTGAAGCAAAAATGGTACTGAATATGTGGTTTCCAATGTTGTAAATAAACAGTGAGAAGAAGAAGTAGTTTATTTCTGGTATATGTACATGTGTCATAAAGAGAAAGCAACTAAACATGTTTCCATGTAAACCTTCATTCAGAATGACTATTTTCATGCAAACTCAAAAAAGAATATTTTCATTAAAGGAATTACTTACTTACTTGCTGGATTATTAATTATGAATAATAAAAACGCCATATAACCATATATGGAAGACTGGCTCAGGTAAACATTTGAGAAAAACTAAAGGTGTTTAAAAAAAAGTGGATACAGGTGTCCTTAATTGGGAATAAAGAACTTGTCTGGAATAGGTTAACAGATATCCAGGTATCCAGATAGCTTGTAAATAAAATAACAAATAAACAACAAAACTAGGGGCAACCTACGATTAAAGCTAAATTAACAAAACAATCATAATGCAAGTACTATTAGTAATTTATTAACAAATGGGTATTATCACATATAAGTTTAATCAGTAAAGCGGAGGTCTGTTTGTCTGGGTATAAAACAGGTTCACCTTCCCTTTTTATTTTCTCTTCATTTATAAAAGTTCCCCACTAAATCTTAAGTAAAGCAGAGGCCTACAAACACTTGCAATATCCAAATTGAGTTTGATGTTTGTGGGAATAAAAGAACCACTGATGCTTTATACATATTTATACACCGATCTTGTCTAACTGGACTGCAATAATCTCCCCCTACTACACTGTTTGTTGTGAGGGTAACTGGCTAATTTGGGACTTGAAAAGGACAAGTTGCATGTCACAACACAATAAGCTATGTGCACAATGCTCAAGTCTCTTTCTGGCCCAAGAGAGTGAAGCAAGGATGGATGATTATGATTATACAAGTGGTCTCCAAGCAACAAGGAAGCAGTTGGTTTGACTAGACAGAAGCAAGGGGATGAAAATGCATTAAGTAAATTAATTGAAAAGACCAACTAAAACACAGGGAATAGAGAGATGAGTGCAGCTTCTCCTGTGGGGAGCTGTATCAAGAAAACCAGGGAGAGAATAAAGTAATTTTCTCTCACTTACGTGTCAATGTGTTGTTCAATAGACGGTTACATATAGCACTGGTGGAAAGGGACTCAGTTAGAATCTCTTTAACCTGTGTTTTTCTTTTTTTGTATGCTTTTTGATTACATTATTGTTTTTAACCTTTGACAGCATTGTTTTATGTCATGTATCCATTGCAGTTACTCTGAAATTATATTTTTTCTAATTAAAGACAGACAAACCCAAACTTCAGCATCACAAAAGATGTTGATTAATCTATGAAGACAAATGATTATATATCAAGAACAGTTTGTTATAATCAAATCTATGTGCCATTATCTCTGTTTGAAATTGACTTTATCAGTAAAATGATTTTTGCGACATCCTTCGGGTGTTTTTTGCTCTAAACATTTCCCTTCAGGTAGATTTTTGGCCAGCTCTGTAAAAAATGGTTGTAAATAAAGGTTTGGGGCAGCAGCAAAGGTAAACAGAAATGACTAAGTTACAGTCATCTCAGTTTTAAGGCAAGTGGAAAATATAACTAATTGAGACTGTGGAAATGCAATTGGATGAGCACATTTCTACACTCCAGGTAAAAACATGAATTATAGTAATCCTAAAAAGCTCTTAGGCAAAAAAACATTTTTAGTGTTTCATGATAAAGATTGTTTGTTCTTCTTGAGTGGCTGTTGCAGCATTCAGAAGTAATATTCCCTGAAATAAATGGCAGTCCTTGTCATCTGTAATTTGTCTGGAGCCTTCGCATTGCTGTGAAAGGGACTTTCTTGATGAATTGATAGCAAAGCCATGAGTGTGTTACAGTGAACTGTGCAAAAGAATGGAAGCACTTTGATGTGTATTTAGTTTCAGAAGAAAAGTGCACTTTAAAAGTATACAACCACATGTGTGGGTACTTTTTCCTGAGATAAATAAGCCTCTCTGGCTATAATGCTGAGCATTAAGCAGATCTTATTATTATTCCTGTCTCTTCACTTTATCACCATAATATCTCATCAGGCTTTTTCCCGCATTATCTCTGTTAAGTTGCTGCCATGCTCTTATAACTCTCCCCACATGTTTTCATTTTCTTTTTCTGAAAAGTCCTCTGACATAAATGTCATTAGATTAAAGGCAACATGGGGCAAAAAGGATGAAATATCAGCCGTGAGCTCTATTATTATCATTTTCCAATCATTCTTAAGATTGATATGTTAGTGGAGAGAGTGGTTACTTCCCTCTCCTTTTCCTTTTGCCTCTTCAGGTTTTACTGACTCCTTAGACCCATGAAGAGGCTGGGTGGCCCCTCATTAAGCACATTCTGGATTACTGCTCCTGGCTAGAGCTATTTCCAACAACATGCTACTGCATTGTAATGAGTCTCTCTGTGTGCTGCGCAAACACACTCAATCTCCCACTTTAATCACTGAGGAGGAGATGGGCTACTTCTCAAGTCCTCAACAGGAGCTATGAAAGGAAGGGGGGATTTGCAAGTTCTTCCATCCTCTGATGACACATAATCTCCTTGGGAGATGAGTGTTCTGTCCCAAAGCTCTGATTGACATGTCTAGCATTATGATAAAGTGAGCTGGGAGAAATGCCACAGCCAGGAGAACTAAGGCAGACATGGTTCACAGGGTGAACAGCGATCCTTTAGAAGTCCGGTCTCTCTGTTAGCCATGTAGTTTCAGATCATTTCGATGTCAAAGAAAATGAGAAGAGATTCAGGAAGAGTTCACATTCATAACACACACAGCACTTGATTATGCCGATAGCCATTCACTATTTGGACTAAAGCCTGTTTTTATGTATTAAATTAATCGATTTAAAAATTCATAAGTGTAAGCTTGTTTTTATAAAACAAAGAAAAAATCAAACAAAAAAAAACACAGCCTGCAGGCTTGTAGCAGTACTGAGTGCTTTTTAGTACCTGAACAAATCACCCATCAACACTTCTGCAGTATCACTGTAACTACAAAAATAACACAAAAAATTTGCGTACAAGCCAAGAAACTACATTGAAAATAGTTAGAGGAAAAGAACAAAGCTTCAAAAATTAGTTTACAACTACTCCAATAAAAAAACTAGAAGACTACTTTTTTAAATGTTTCACACAATCTCGTGTTTAGAGACTGCTTGCTGTAATGTTGCTGTTGCTTTTTTTATTATGATAATTTTATATAAGCTATTATAATAGCATTATGAAACTGTTCCAGTAACAATCATTATAAGGAATATAAAGAAATTACAAGAAAATTTGCAAGAAAGTAGAGAAGAGATTTTGTTTTCATACAGCATATGCACTACCAGGCAAATGTTTATATTTATGTTTTTTTTTATATAGATTAAAGAATTATTATGATTTTTCTGCCCGCTGAAAGACAAACTGAGCTGTCTCCTAAACAGGAGCTCAAGTATCTTAATATTTTTGGCCTTCATTATTAAGAATATCAACTGAATAAATCAGAAACAATGCCTTAAGTCTGACTTCCCTTGATTTAAACAGTTTGGAGAGCGTAGCTGACTTTTGAAGTGAGTTACAGTGAAAACACCTGCTATGAGCATTTATTGTGATTGACGACTTGTTGCCATCTCTGGGAGGCTGAAAAGAGAAATACAATGTACGTCCATGTCTAACTCTACTGCAGCATGTACAACAAGAAAGCTTTTGGCTCTTTAGTGTGACACTTTATCCAAGTGGCAAAGCCACACAGCAAAACCTGGTACGGTCATTTTTTCATCACTTTGATAAATCTGTGATGATGGGTCATGATGTTCGCATAACTCTAGCCTTTTAGTGGATGTTAGGTAGAATGGATGGTACTATAAATAAGTGTGCAGCGGATAGAGGGAAATAGGATTGTGTGTTTTTTTGTAACAGATAAATCTAGCAACTCACACCTTGTTGAAAAACCAGAGAAAATAGAAAAAATAAATGAATTAATAAAGGACAAGACCGAAAACAAATGAGAACATGCTCATGTTGATTGCAGTTTGCTCTTGTGTTGACAGCAGGGTTGGAGTTCATTTACAACTTGTTATAACATAGCTGAGAATTGTGGGTTTTGTTTGTTGAGAGGAGTCCAATATAATCTGTCTTTCAAACAGGGAATGACACAGGTAAGAGAGCAAGCAAAAGCAGGTATGCAGCCTGACTAACTCGTGGCTGTATTCCACTCCACACAGGCTGCACTGCTGATGGATTGATGCCAGCTGGAGAGAGGCAGTCCTGAATCAATTAAAGTGGGTTCATGAAATTGAACAGAGCTAAAATGTGTATGTGTGTGTGATGGTGGTGGGGGGGGGGTACTTTTTCCTTTGCAGGTAATTTAACAAAACCTTCCTTTTCTAAACCCAAAGATCTAATGGGTGATAATGGACTGCTGTTGCATTTTTTCTGTCAAAGAAAAAGGGAAACATGCGTTCCAAAGTACATTGTTTTAGCTTATTACATCCATTACTGAAAGTTAACACAGTCTGAAGAAATCCTGATATAACCCCTGGTATTGATAATGATAATATTGAATGTGAGAATAGTTTATAAATTATTTGAATAAATGCAGTGACAGAATTATGTTTTGTTCTAATTACTCTTTCCCATTCATTTATGTCCTCTTTGCCCTCCAATAAGATAGCATTTGATTGACATTTGTTAGGGTCAATGGTTAACTATCAGTAACTCTTCACCTTTAATTATGCATCAGCACTGTTATGTACATGCTTATTTGTTCGGGACCCCAAATGGTTCAACAACATTTCTAATGCAAATTAGGCAGCAATTATCTTGACAATCACTGATGCAGGACTTGTTTATTCCTAACGACATTGTTTGGGATATTGAGCATGTCATTAAATCCTTCCCTGTAAGGATGCTTCAGGGTAACCATCCTTTCCATGGTCTCTGTGTTCTCCGGCACTGCACTGAGGAGTAAAGCCGCTGCTAAATCAACCTTTCACCAAGTGGAGGATGACCACAAGTCATGCATGTGTCTACAGCACAGAACATTTGCTCTTTTGTTTTAATTATTGCTATTAACTGCACATCATCATGGATATGTAAGGCTTTGTGTCTATAGAGGGTGTGCAGCTGACATCACTGAGTCACCTGACTTTTGTTTTATGCCATGTTCAAGTACGTAGTCCAGTCTCGGACCAGTTAAAATAGGCCAGACTGTGTGTGGAGTATTCTTACTAAAGGATGAAAAGGCAAAAAGGGTGATTTCATGCTTTGTATCCGGGTGTTGTAGCCTAATAGGCAGGGCCAAAAATACGGCATATCCTTCTACAGATATCCATAGGACTAATGGATTGAAGATGTGAAACGAGAGTACTGGGAACCAGCACAACCAGCAGATTATGTAGTCAGCACTTTATATCAAATTACTTATGTAAGGAACAATGCCCAATGAGGTATGCATAATCAGAAATTAGTGGAAAAACCAGAGGTGCGGTTGCTTCTGTAAACATGCTTCTAACATGCATGTCTTGTGGGTGGAAGCCAGAGTACCCAGAGAGAACCCACGCATATATGGGAAGAACATACTGTACAAACAGAAAGGCCACTGGACAACCCTCCCCAGCCTGGGCTCAAACCAGCAACCTTCTTGCTGTGAGGCCACAGCACTAACCACTGCTCCACTGCCCATATTAAATAAATTACTAATATGTTAATGTTTTTTTAACTGTTAAAATCATTAGTTTTTCATAGGAAGCGGCTGAGTGGACTATTTAATATCTGTCATTGTGACGTGTTGCCAAGCTAACGTCTGTGACCACGGAGCAGCCGCTCGGTTGACAACAGCTGTTAACGTATGTTCTGAATTTCTGTTGCTTTTGTGTCATGGTTTCACAAATACTATGAAATAAAATATAAGGTAACTGGGCACTGTTGGTTATTTCTGGTCAAACATTTCACATAAATACGGTACATTCTGGATGATACTAGATACCGATATTTAGCGCTTAGTGATAGAACATCAACTGAAATTCTGCCCAGTTTTGACTTAAACTTACCCGAGACATAATGAAATAGAGATTTATATTGGGTACCTTCACAGATATATGCTGTGTGAGTGTGTTTATACTTATTCCATGCTTTATCCTGTGTGTAGACACACAGTGGTTATCACTGGATGCTTGTTGTCCAAAATGGCAACTTCAACAATGGGGATCATGTGACTGCATGCCCAATATAATCTGTTTTTTTCCAAGAAATGTAAAGAATAAAATACATAACCTCACAGATTAATGTTGTTTTTTATGATTATGTTGGCAGAGATATGTTCTTTACTAATAATGTTTACTTTAGACAAAAAAAACAATTATTATTCTAATAAACACTTTAAATTTAGTAGAGATAGTTTGATATGTCTTGATATGAATCGCTTTTTACTTTATACAATAATCATGAGAAAGACTGCTTAAGGTTTGTTTGGTTAGTGCTAAGACTGATTAACAAATTTGTTGTCTTTTTCACCAAATTGAATCATCTTCAGTGATCCTTATTCGTTTTTGTTTTTCATATATGCATTGTATGCATTTTTTTCTGATGGAAAATAAAAATACAATATGTTCTGTTAGCAGTGAGGTGATTGATTTCACTGTTTTGATAATAATAATAAAATGATAATAATAAAATACATGGTTTGTCTCCCACAGGCAATATGTGGACATGGATGGCTAATTATAAATGCCAGTGTAGAAGCCTACAGAGCTTGCCAAGTTTATGAGAGATCACTGAGCCCTCAGCAGAGCCAGAGCAACTCACATTCTGCTCTGAATATAAAATGTTAATTCATGCTGCAGGGAATCCAGAATTGGGTGAGAGAGCAGTAGTATTACGATCATCTCTCTCCCTCTCTCTGTTTCTGCATCTGACTGCATACCATAATGGCAATTTGTGTTAATTCACCCAGTTTTGATACATTTCCTGTTTATTTCAACACTGGCAGTGACCCAGTCCACTCCCTCTCTGTATAACTGCTGGCTAGGCCGATAAACCCTTTTCAGCTTTGACATGCAACATCTGCAAAAATTCATAAATGACCAAATTTATCACTATACTACAGCAGCAAATTGCCACATGTCTTGGTAGAGTGAAGAGGCCCAGAGATTCCGGCAATGGTTGTCAAAAGCCATAAACTTGCAAAAATAAAAGTATTCTAATTGAGAATTTAAGAGGGTTTGAAATAAAGTTATTCAGGTGTGGACTGTTGGAATGCTTGCAATCACCACAGCTTACTATGCTTCTTCTGCCTCAAGCTTTGCCATGAGTCAATGAGACATTTTAGTAAATATATCCAAAAAAATCAATGCAATGTGTTCTTTTCTTTACATCTTTCTTTAATTTTATCCATTTGGTCAACCACAGATGAGAAGCAATGCTTCATATGATGACACTGGTGTTTTTTCTACCCTGCAATAACGTTTGTGTTACAGAGAAATGATTTATCTAAAGTGTTTTAAATTCAGGCTTGTGTCAATACTTGATTGGAACTTGTAAAGTGGGATTAGAAGCGCAAAGTCTTCCCCTACTCATCTTGCTATGAACACACACACACCCATACACACACACACACACACAAATCTTTGTGGCATATGAGCGTGTCGGATTCAACTCAATCCTGCTGGAAAAATTGCAACTTGCTAGACATCAGTGAAAGTGAATTTCATGGTTAACTGTCTGCCAATCTCACACCTCTTCCTCCTTTGTGCAGCTTTCATAAGTGATTGATGGGTTTCAATCAAGTCAAGCCATGTCTGGACGACATCTCTTTTTGCGGCTACATTAACCTTTATTGCAATTACTGTGTACAGGGCAAGGTCATGTCAATTTAATCAAGCATGTATGTCAACATCAGATCTACTTTCTTATGTCATGGCCCTTTAGGGTTACAAAATAATAAACAAATTAACAAATAAGTAAATAATACATATGCATCTGAATTGGTCAGCTACAAGATTAAAACATCTTGGTTATTTACAGACCACTGAAATTCTGAGCAGTGTGAAGACTTTTGCCACATATGTCGTTAGATCCAGTCAGACTTGCATCTTCACAAATGTAAAGGCCAGATAAGCATGGTTACCATATTTAGTGGGGGAAAGTGTACAAAAAAAGAGAGCAAATGTTTTAGTAAAATCTATCTGAATGTCTCAGCAGAAAGAATCACTGTAACTACATGTCTGTAGTTTTAATCTTATGGCTGCCTGGTGTATTTTGTCACTGTATATATGTTCATGTATGCACATCGTTTTTCCTTCCTGCATATTGATTTATCTTAACAACAAAATGTTCTCCTTTTTTTTTTGCTCTGTTGTGGCACAGAAACAATTACTGTATGTCCTGTTGATTAACACCACCTTTACTTTGAATGAAACTGTTCATAGTTTATGGAAGGAAGGGAGACTTCAGTGTAAACGCTATCAATAATGCCTGACAGACCTACACTAACTATGGAAGTGACAAAGTGTTGAGTCTGCAGTCCCCAGACAGTGGTAATCAGCCATTTGCTACTGTGCAAGGCTCATAAATTGCATCTATACATGGATGCTATTTGTGTGCAGAAGAGAGGACATTGCTGAAATTCAGGAATACAGGTTCATCCATCTAATCAGTCCATTTGCAATAATAAAGCTGTGTGGATCATGAAGGAAGTCATACTTGAGCATTTCTAATATCAGAGCAAGATTATCTCACTGAACTTTATCAGCAGTGTTGTGCTAGTTAATTAAAAAAGTAACTAGTTACTGTCACTAAGTACTTAATTCGAAAAGTAACTCTGTTACTCTTTGATGATTTACACCAAATTTACCTGAGTTACTGTTAAATGTAACATTTTAGTTACTTTGTGAAAGAATATTCTTAAACGTGCTCTCCGTAGTATTCATATATAATTGGTATTGTGTGAAAAACAAATCAAAACACATTTCTTTAAAATATATTTCTTTCCTTTATTGTACATTACTGTGAAATAATCATCAGGGTTTTACAAAAGGAGCAGAAGAAGCCAAGTCAAGTTAGCAAACACAGATCAGAAAAGAGCCCAAAAACTCAGGACAGACACTATTTACAATGACTTTATAGGAAAACAAACAAAGAAAATGATGCCATTTTGCTCCTGTGGTCTCGAGAACAAGACTTTAAGACCTGCCTACAATGGTAAATTACTTGGTAGAATACATTCTAGTGCCAGAATGATTTTCAACTCAGTGCTTGGCAACACCGCATCGTGCTGTGTTGAAGATGCTATCTGTGAATTACATTCATCATTATCGTGGATGAATGTTGCTGCTGGATATGCTTTGTATTCAGTATTGCATGTTTGCTATAGTAGTGAGAGAAAATACTAGCTGATAATCTCTCATCATTTCCTCATCCTACATATATAGCTTATATTTTCTACTAATACATTTGTCTCAACTCATTTCTTTTACTTTTTTTTCTAATCTAATTCTTCCCTCTTTTTGCTTAATTTAATGTGTTTTCTTATCCTCCTGTTTGCCTTCTTGTTGCTCTTTCTAGCTCTCTTTGTCCTCTGTTGTCAACCTTCCCCTGAGACAGAGTTGTCACTTCTCTTTAGTCTGGCCACTCATGGAAGCTGCACAGCTGTAATAGTTTTAGATTCCAGCTAAACCTTTGGCTAACTGAGATCAGGGAAGAAGGGATGAGAAGAAGGCAAATATGTGCACAAAGACAAGGAGGTGTGCATTTGAAGTCAATGACTTGGAGGACAAGGTTCTGTCTTCTGTTCATAACCCTGAGTTATGCTTTGTCATAATCCGTTTTTTTTAACTTATTCCTTCCCCTTGCTTTGTGTCTTAAGCAGGTCCCATGGGCCATGTATATGTTATTTAAATAATTTTCCTTTTTGCCTCATTATCTTTCTTTTATTTATTTATTTTTTGTCCTATCAAAAAAATGCATTAAGGGCAGTAAGCTATTCCTACTCTCACCCTCTCTTCTTCTTTCAAATAATAATTCCAGTGACAGTATAGACCCCCTTACAATGTTGCTTTTGGACATTGTGACGGATTAAAGAGCAAAGTCTGAATCATGGGATTTGGGCTTCAGGCGATGGATGGTGAGCAGTAGAAGGTTAGCGTGTCAGAGATATATCATACAAAAAGGCTTCCCCCTTAACACGAGTCTCTTCTCAACATTTTAACCCTTTGCATGAAGCTGTGAATCCATTATCAACTCGATTTAATGAGTTTCAGATTTGGAGTTTTGTGATGTATGTAATTTTGTGGTAATCTCTCTTGCGATTGTTGCAACTTGTGTTTGTCCACATATTGTGTGCTAACTCAAGGCAAGGCAAGTTTATTTATATAGCGCCTTTCATGTACAGGACAGCTCAAAACGCTTTACATTGAAACAGAAAGAAATTACAAAAATAAACAGAAAAATAAAGAAGCTAATTATAAGTATCATTAAGAGTGTCTAAATGTAGCTATCCACCACTAAAATAAACAGAAAAGAAAAACACTAATTGTAAGTATTCTAATTGTAAGTATCATTAAACATTGTAAACATTGTACTGATGTTAAAACAAGTTAGGAAAATGCATTTATATATGATACAATTGTTCATTGGTTCTTTCTGTGGTAACATTATTTGGTAAGGTTATTTTCTGAAACTACACTCAGTATATTCACCCCACTGTCCCTAACTTGTGTCCTCCAGACATTGGTTTTAATATGCAACAACATATAAAGCTTTTATAAATTACCATGCAATACTATAAAGTCCCTTTATTTAAATATAATTTCTTTAGAAACACTTTTCAAATTGGCCAAAGATTACAGAGAAAGTCCTCTGGTTGCACATGAAGGTAATGTTAACCAAGCTGTGAAAACAAAATTCATCTGACTCATTTCTGTCACGTCAGAGAGCACGCAGGAGTAGGATGCAGGTGCGAGTAGTGACCCTTTATTAACAAACGTAAAGCATCGCTGAGACAGCAAGATTAAACTAAAAAGTCCTCCTCGTCTGGTCTGGAGGAAGACGAGGATCTTTGTGGGGCATGCTGGCTAGTAAGCAGTGAGGCCTGCAGTCAGAGCAACGAAACCACACTGAGACAGAGATGGCTGGTTGAAATATTGGGCTGTGAACAGGTGAAAGTGATGAGCCGGTGCACAGGTGTTTTGTATCAGGCTGCAGACTGGTGATTAGTATACTGGTGATGCCGAGCGTTGGTGAGAAGGAGGAGAGGGCGTTACAATTTCCTTACCAAAAGCTGTGGGTCCTACCTGGTACTGTCAAGCTTTTGTACAGTGTAATAGTCATTTTGCAATTGCAGCACATAATTAATGTATAAAATAGAACGTGAAAAAAAGTGTTCAAGTTCAAATATGACCCTACAACTGGTTGTTACTGTAGCCAGCAGAGAGCCTTCGCATGGTAGGAAAATATGTGTGAGTGTGAGTTAAGGAAGAACAAAACAAGTTGGTATAGTTAGGACTGGGCAATATCGCCTAATGTTGATTACTGTATATATA
>JBAMHV010000003.1:13700810-13712406 GCA_037177535.1 Pseudomugil gertrudae | reverse complement strand
ATACATACAGTATATATTGAAATGAATAATTTTAGTTCAAGTACGCCTTTTACTGCAGACTTCTGAAAAAATAAAACAAAAAATAACAGTTAAATAACAATTATTGCATTAAAAAATCCATACACAATCATAAGAAAACAAACTGTGTATTTGTACAATCCTTAGTGATCACCTCTAAGACACTCAATTATTCACTCAAGACTGAGATCATGCCCACACACTATCCACAAGAGATCTCTATTGTAAGTAGGCAGAAGAAATTGATATTACTAGAATTACTAAAAAAATAAATAAACAACTTCTAAGAGCTGTTTATAATTCACCTTTCTACATAACAGTAACATGAAGCTCAGGAGGGAGACAGTGCTTCCCAACACCTTGATTGTTAAAAACAAACACAAAAAGCAGGCACAGTTAGGGAAATCAAAGCTCTTTTCCTTAGCAGTAATGAAAGTAATGAAAATGAGCCTTTGTAGTATAAACTCCACCAGGCTCAATGGGATGGACTCAAAATGTTCAGAATTTAGGAGGAATCACATGTTTTTAAAAAAAAAACAAAAAAAAAACAACCAGACCATTGAATGGGTTGGATGAGTCTCTCAGGTCCAAAACACAGTGTTGATCGGTACAGTGGCCATTTTAAGTCGTAAAATGCAAAGCTTTGATCCCTTGTCATAAAACTTTATATTGTGAATATGTAGAAAACATTTGTGGGCACCCAACTGTTCCCTTTTTAAGGGGAGATTGTTATTGTGTTGAAGTTTGTGGACTGAGCTTTTAAATGACATAGGTCTCTGTATCAGTCCATGAAATGCTGGTTACAAAGATTTGAATGATTAAAAACATTATTTAAACAAATTATTCAACTTTTACTCTAACAGCAATTTTGAACTGAAAGGATGTTTATTGAAACTGTTACTGTGCAATCTCATGATAGTTTTTGTAGTTTCGCATCTGCATCATGTCATATTTATGAGCAAATAAACTCCTTATTGGCTTCATAATAGGACCAATAACTAAAATCTCATCAATGAAGTTGCATGCTTTATAATTGTAAAATAAATGAAAACTAATTTATTTATCCTCAAGAAAAAATTTTATTTGATAACTCATAAAAATGTTCTCAACTTTTTACAAACAAATAATGTTTAGGTCGCATTCTGCTAAGTAATTTAATCATAATTAGGTGTTTTTTAAATGAATGTTTAACTATAAAAGCAATTGGAGAATACAATCCTCCACCATGCAGGTAATTTCTGCCAATATTGTGAGGAATCCTTTTAAACAACCTGCCAGAGAGCCTCAGGGGACACTGTTGATGTTTTTAAAAGGCTAAAAACCTACCTTTTTAACCCAAGACCCACTCTCAGAAGAAAAAAATCGATTTAAAAAAATACACCCAGTTTGTGTGTAAAGTTGCTAACAGACAGACAGACATGACCTCTTTTGTGAATGTAACTATAAGCTATTCCAAACTTCAAAACAATAACAAAGAAATATTTTTAAAGGGATAGGTAAAAGTACTCCTAACAGAAAATTGTCTTCTTTGTGTAGCTTCTCTTCACTGTTCATAATGTACAGTATGTGTTATGGCAAACAGTTTTGGCTATATGTTAGTGCACGTTAATCCCTGTCGGAGTGCGTCAGTTAGTTACAACAGAGTCTTAACAAGGAGGTGATATTACAACATAAAGATCTTAAAGCTGTAGAAATTAAAAGAAAAAAATGTCAATAAGACATTTCTACTGCACTGGGGCCAGTCCTGTTGCAGCACAATCACTAGGATGTGCCCTAGAGGTGTCCTGTAGTCAATGGCACTTGGTCATTGGTAGTGTTATCTTTGGAGGCTGTGGCTTTGGGAATAGAGCCTTTAAGAACATATCAATTTGAGATCTAGCAGCTGTAAGGGCAGAGGCCTGTGATAAAAAGAGTGATTAACATACCTGGGATGTGTCTCTGTTGTGGTTGATTTCCGCAACAATCATAAGAAGCAATACTATCAAGGTTTTTATCAACTTAATAATTCAACTAATGAATTTACAATATTCATCAGTACATGATTGCGGAAAATGGGAGGAGTTTGCAGTGTCTGATCAATCACAGATATTGAGAAACACTGTCGAACACATACGTCACCATGCAATTATTCTTCAAAAACATAAGGAAATCAAACAAGTTATTCGTTCCAAAAGAAACACTGTTTCTGCAGCAACAGCAGGAGGAACTGCTGATGCATAAATTTACAAGATTAGGCCATACGATATTAATTAATTGGACAACATAAACAGACTGTGATCAGTCATTTTGACTTTATGACAACATAAACGTTCTGGCAAATCATTTCCTCAGTGCCCTCTCTTAGCCTAATATTTTCCATTAAGATCTTCAGAGGCTCATCACATCCGTGTGAGCACATCTTGTTTTGGAGTATTAATTCCTCACCGTGGTGGCATGAGTAGTTGTGCTTTCCATTAATTCATGGTTCTGCAGGTATGCAATGTGAGACTTTTATTATTAACCACATTATTTCAGATCCAAACCTAGAGCAAAATGGACTTGGAAACAAGTCAAGGAAAAGTAAAAAAACATACTTCAGAGCTATTAGTCTCAGTTTTTTTAATCAAAAGTGTTGCATCTGTCCTTAAAACTTTCTCCTAAGCATTTCTCTTGCATTGAGATCCACAGAATGGGAAGGCCATTTTCTAAAAGAACTGTTGTTTGGGGGAAATCCCAGTCCCATCAATGAATTAGGAAAGTTTAACAGCGGTTTCTATCACCAATAGTGGAGTTGTGTCATCTGTGCTGTTGGTTTGGGAGAAGTATGTGATTATTTTTGAGCTGAATGAGAGACAGAGATTCAGCTGACGTCTTCATTCCATTTCACTTTATGCAGAACGCCTGTTATCATTATACAACTTTCAGCTGATTTTAAAGCAGTTGATCATGCAATAATACTATTTTTACCTTAAGTAATTCCAGTAGTAAATAACTTCTTCAACGTTGTTTGAAACACTGCAACTGTTATGATCATTGTTTAATCTGTCACAGTGGCAACACAACAGAGCAGTATGATTGCTGAACAGTCACAGAATTATTGTACATATTGAAATATTGTAGCAAACAATAGCATATGGAAAGACAAGGAAAATAACTGGTTTTGTTTGCTGGACCCTCCTGTAGGTGCTTGTGTTGTTTGCCTGGTAAAGCAATTCTCTCATAAACACAGCTAAACTAGATTTGTTCCTCTACCTGTTCAATAAAGGACACTAGATTTGAAAAAAAACAAACAAACAAACTAAATTTAAGTAAAAATCAATCATTTATGAAACAAACACATTATACAAATAACATCTCACACATATGACACTTTGTCTTCAGAGATACACTGCCTGGTCAAAAAAAAGTCGCCACCAAAAAGGTCATAAGGTCATCTGTCACCGAGATCTGACATTGCTAATGTTTGACCACAGCCTTCAGCACATCCCAAAGATTCTCAAAGGGTTAAGGTCTGGACTCTCTGGTGGCCAATCCATGTGTAAAAACGATGCCTGATGCTCCCTGAACCTGTATTTCCATAATTTGCTGGAGTTTGTATTGAGCCCGGTGAATTCTGGCATTGTAATCTTGAAATATGCCTGTGCCACCACGGAAGAAAAAAAATCCATTGATGGAATAACTTGGTCATTCAGGATATTCTGGTAGTCAGCTGACTTCCTTCTTTGAGTACATACTATTGCTGAACCGAGACCTGACCAACTGCAGCAACCTCATATCATAACGCTGCCTCCACAAGCTTGTAATGTAGACTGTAGGCATGATGGCTATATCACTTCATCTGCCTCTCTTCTTACCCTGATGCGCCCATTACTTTAGAACAGGATAAATCTGGACTCATCAGACCACATGACCTTCTTTCATTGCTTCACAGTTCAATCTTTATGCTCCCTAGCAAATTGAAACCTGTAATCACTGTCTTCCATAACTTCATAAAAGTCAATGTGAATAACCAAAATATTTCACATCTTTTCCCTCTTTTACCTGCTGAAACAGAGAAAAATACAACAAGAAAAAACAAAAAGTGTGTTTGATATAAGAAAGATCATGTCATCTTTGATGTCTTGTTTCACTGAATTAGATTTTTATGTAGAACAATTACTGCTCCATTACATGGCCTGATTGGTGTCCCATTAGTTTTCTAAATCACACCTATAAAATCTCATGTTTTTCTCCCTGTGAATCATTTCTAGTTTCTTTTTTCATTTTAATTTAGTTGTTTATTCTTTTGTCTCTGCAGACACCTTTACCCTGTCTTTTAAATTAACTAATACCGGCCCCAGAGTTTCCCTGGGGGTGTTTATTAAACGTTCCTAATCATGTAACAGCTACATTATTTCACAAGAGTGCCCTCAACATTTGGGTGGCTTGTTGTCTCAAAGTTGTGTGAGGAGGAAAAGGAAAAGCAACTGCAAAATTCAGTACGTTAAGGCTATTGAAGAGGCCTATCTATTGTTTGGCTTTTGTGCAGTCGTCTTTCACATGTCTAATATATTAGTACTACCTTTAACAAGATGTGTGTGTATACCACACTGTAGGGAGGAAACGATGTTCTTCAAAATTTTACAGGACAAAGCTCCATCAAAGATTAATAAAATAGATGCAAAATGTGCCTCATTTCTGATATGGTGATGAGATACTTTATCCCAGAATCAAACCATTTTAAGAGTATTGCTTAATCATCGAGTCACCATTAGAACGACCTCTTAAACCCGACATCTAAATATGATAAAATCTAATTTCTCTTGTATTTACACTAAATGCATAATTAGTATAAAAGTGTTTTTCCTTATAATAACATCATTGCTTTACAAAAATGAAAAGATCCAGTTAAATGAAAAGTTTGTTTGGAATATTAAAAGCTAAATGTTTAGCAACTCTACAGTAAACCAGTTCCTTCCCTCCTAAAGGAATTTTGAGCAACTGATAACCATCTAGACTTTTTTGATAAATAAATTTAAACACATTATTAAATAAAATTAAGTTATTGTCAAAAGACCTACACCTTTTACAGTAACTGTTAGCAATAGGTGAGGGAAGTTTGACTTGAAGATTAAGGATTTTCAAAACCTAAAATTAAAATCCAAACTTCTTTCTGAGCTCTTAGCATAGTAGTAATTCTGATGTCTTGGGATCTATATGGACACTAGCTCAGTTAAATAACAGCATGTTCTAAAATACACATTTAACAAGATAGGTCATCTTTTACTGAAACAGCAACTGCAGCCCAACTGCTGTTCTGAGAGGTGTGTGATCTGTCACCTCGAAACGCTGTGTGATCCTCAGTACGACTTAATTAAGTTGTGGAAAGGGTCCAGGTCAGGTAATTTCTAAAGCCATAGTTTCATGGTCAGTTTATGTTTTTACAGTCAAGTATGGCTGAGTAGTGGGGCTCCAGGAGGAGCTATTTTTTTCACTTGTTTTAGCAAGCTTCCATCTATTTATTCTGTAAAGCCTTTTTCTCAATGTAAATTGAGATTTTTCATTGGCAGCCTTCATTAAAAAATATTCTTCTGATCAGCTTGGTGTAAATACAATAATATAAAACTAATAAAAGAAGAAAATCAAAGAGTATTGACTTTCCACTGTTTTCTGGGCAGAGTGATATCAGTATAATTAAAAATTGTATGTGGATATACAGATGTGCAGCTCTATAATTCTACTATCAGCTTCATCTGTCAAACTCACTGATTTACATATTTTCAGAGACAGATAAAACCAAACAAAATGACAAGGTAATGGCATGCAAAGGATTTTCACAATTAACCCTGATTAATGTAAAACTGTGACTTCACAGTTAGAAAGTCACTTTAAAAAGTAAACTGACAACAAACAAATAAATATATACATAAATATACTTTTACTAAATCAAATGATCACACTGTCCTTTATTGAATGAAGAAACATACCCGTATTGATGCAGTAACTGGTTTATATGATTCTATTGTGTGAAAAAGTTCAAATGGAGCTCAGTTTGATTTACATATTTTTATTCCAGCGTATGCCAATTGCTTATTATTTTTATTTCAGTTGTTTGTTACATTATTCAAAACTTGATTAGAAGATTTTCTCTGGCTTAATTATGTCCTAATAGCCTAATTGTTTGGTTTTACATCTGGATATAGATTAAAAAGATAACCACAAAGCCTATATAATGAAACTTAAATTTGACATTGCATTTACATATGTTATGGAGGTCCATATTAAGAGTATAAAGCCAAGATCATTGTAGCACATGTGTCTATTGTTTTAATTGGTTTCTGTTTCAGGTCTTTCTCATTTCTTTTGTTACTTAAACTATTCTGTGTTTCATTGGAAAAACTCCTCTTCTCCCATATTCAATTACTTTATTTAACAAAGTAGCTTTCAATCACACCAGTCACTTGTTACCTGCAATTCCAGCCAGCTGTGAAATCAGAGACAGAAACTATTACATCTAATCTTTCAACCATAGCCACTTCTGTATTTTAACCATTTTTTACAATCACTGAACAGAAAAGGAGGTGAACGTTCATCAGTATGGTGATTTTAGAAGCTATTACTTGCAATTTCTTAATGTTCAGTATTATGAGATCATTAAGAATGAACTGAAAATGACAGTGTTCCTTACCACTTCATAAAAAAACAAATAATTTGTCAAGTCAAATTAAAGATTAGTTTTTCTTTGTCATTAGAGAAATATGTTGCTTATTGTATATCTTCATACTCTGCAGGGGGTTTAGATAAGCGTGACCACGTTTAATACCAGATAGGGCAGGGGGAAAAGATTTGTTTCAAGGTAGTATTTAGGAAAGTTTATCACTTGATTAATAGAACTCTGGTATGCATAGCCTATTAAATGAAAGGCTGGGAAATTGCTTTCTAACCATAATGGGCTGATAATGTGAATGTGGGTGGGTGGTAGAAGTAAGGGACTTTCATAATTCAGTCAACACCTCCTGTCATTACACCTTTGGTCCCTATCAGCCCAGTCAACTTTCTTATTTTGGTCTGTTTCAAAAAGCAATCAGGACTTCCTGCTTCTCCACAATGTTTTTAAATGGCAAATTAAAATATAGCCGCTTCGAATCCGGCTGTCTTCCAGTGGCATCAGCTTAATGTCCAACACTTTATTTTCACTTCTAGCTCATCATGTGCTGAGGCTTCACCAAGACCTCTCATCTTTAGAGATGCAAAGCTATGTCAGCCCAACATTGGTATGCACAAATAATCCTCCTTAAATGATCTATACTAGTAAATAGGACAACAATAACTGATAGCAGTGGTCAATATTTTTCTGATTTTTCCTGGCTGTGTGTTGTTATTATGTTTTCTGACCACATCTATTTAAACTCATATTCCTGATGTAAGAAAAACCATTGTAAAGGCATTTTGAATCTGTAAATTTATTAAATTAAGTTGTGTGTTACTTTCAAAAATAAATTGTACTCATCCAAAAACATTTTTTTTCTAATTGTAATGAGCTTATTTTTATGTAGAACATTTTGTATCCACAATCCCAAATCACTACTGTTTTCCACTAGTCATTTTATATTGTGTATAAATCCTGCGATTCTTTTGCAGTTTCACAGGGATGAGCGCCTAGACACAGGAAACCAGAAAGCCGACAGCCACCAATTTTAAAACTTTAAAAGCAAAGGTTTTATTTGAAGTTTTGGTCAGTCTGTCCACCAAAGTGGGTGCAAGTAAACAATGATGTGCAAAATATGATGTAAACAGTGTAAAAAAAACACTCAAACGAGTGTTAGCATGAGAAAATCTGTTAGAAAAAATTATTAATTAAATAATTAGTGTTTAAGAAAGTGCATAATGTTTGCAAATGAGGAAGCATGGCTATCAAAGTGATTAGCTGCATTTTCTCAATCCAATTAAGGGGGGTGCTGAAACAAGCATTTGGGTGAGAGATGGGGTACACTCTGGACATGTCACTGGTCCTAATGTATAACTGTCAATGAGTAATTTTTTGGTGATTTTTATGTTAAAAATGTGGGTTGTTTGTCTGTTTATAGTTTTTCAAAACCCTGTCTCCAACATCTGGATACATTAGATTGCTTCAATTACTTTTAAATTATTGGTCCTCCTTCCAGATAAAAAGCTTCATTTAGGAAATTTAAAGTAGACTGATATTACTCATTTTATATTACCTATTTTATGGCTTCTTGTCTGACCATGCAGCTATGGCTGTAGCATCCAGAGTATAGCCTTAAATCTGGTGGAACTTTTTATCCAATTAACATAAATCTTTAAACATGAATCATTGGCGGAAGCTTCACCTGCAGGCTACACAGAAGAATAACTTTTCTGCTTGAATGATTAGGCCAGGGCCTGATAGCCCCAGTGTCTTGTCAGTGTCTGAAAGCTGAATGCCTTGTTTATAAATAAAGATTTTTGTGAATATATCTTTACCTAAAATTTTGACAATGTCACTGACATAAAAGTCATTCATTCTGACAAGCTTGTGGTGACTAAATTAAAAAAGAAAAAGTTAGTATGTGCATGCATGTCTAAATCCCCATACCAAGCCAGTCACAATGACTTTGGTAAAATACTTATAAAACCAGATCATCTGTGTTATATTTAAGACTCTTAATTCTAAATCAGCTTCTATCTCTAACTTATTAATAAAACTGTCTTAATTATGTAATTGTCATTTTCGGCTTTGCACACCGGGTTGCAAGTGTACTGACAGAGGGTAATGTAATCTTATGTGTCTGCAAGCCTGGGTAAGAACATTAGATATAAATTCAATCATGGAAGAGTTGTGCTTGGACAATTGGATTTGGATTGGCATAATTGACAATTACAATGCACTAACATGTCACAGAGCCCATTGTTTACTGTGTGACATTCATTTTGTTGTTAGTACAAACAACACATTGTGGAACAGAACAGTGACAAACATCTGATTTGTCCTTGATTACCAAGAAGGTCTGGTCCTGAATGTGTTCGTCATCATTAGTATTATGACTTGAATATGTTTTAAAAAATTTTGTCCTCGGCTGCATCATCCTGAAAATGTCATTTTTATTATTTTTTATAAAAAAAAACTTTTTGTGATGGCTATACATATATTTAAAAATATAGTTTCACATGTTGGTAGTAAAGCAAAAGGACATAATATTGGATCTAAATAAATCAGAATACTTTCTGATTCAACAGATAGAGGCTTTACATCTTTCCATAGAAAGCAACTGACACAAATGTAGGTGAAAAACATTTTGCTATTTTATCATTCAGCTTGCATTATGTCTTTAAATTCATACAAAATATACAAGATGGGAAGGGGTTGTCGGGGTAGTAAATATGTTGTAGATGACAGAAGATTTTATGACTTCCTCTCCCTTGCCAGCTCTGATGTCATCAAACCATTTATTGTTCTTTTTTGTTTATTGGTGCTCATTAGTCTTGATCTAGTTTTGTTTTCTTGTGCATACAAAACGTGTCCAAATATTTGTCAGCCAAAGTCCCCTTTTCTTTCAATTGTGTGAAGTTCTGCAAGACAGTTGCTGATAAGAAAGCAGGTAAACTGAAAAACATGATTAATTATGGCCACAACTGCAATGTCAGCACTTCTCTGTTTACTGGGAAATTCTATGGGAACATCGTAAGATAAGTTGACACAGGCATACTTCTCTCTGCGTCTATTCTTGGTAGTCACTGGTAGGGAGGAACAATAGGTAGCACCTGTAAATGAGCTGATTCCAAACATCTCAGGACCAGACACTAGAAGACATCCCTATAGGTCCCACACTCATGCTCTGAATGGTCAGAGTGGCTTGTAGTACAATTGGGACATATGCAAAATCAAGCAGGCAATTTTAATGTTGTGCCTGCTCAATGTATTTTTTCCATGTCCTATATTATATACTTGCTCTATATTCCTTGAAATCTCTTACAAATTAGGCACCTGGACTGTGACAAGGACTAAGTACTATGTCTGTACGATACAAGATTCATAAACTGCACTTGTGAAAATTTGCATGCTAAATAAAATGCATTGTGTTCTATGGTATAGCATATTAAGTAGAAATAACTGATCTCTCTTGACAGAATCTATTTGTAACTCTGCTTCGACTGTGTTGCTTAGTCAGCTGCAGCTGAAAATAAATTTGGAAAAATCACAGTTGACTGCAGAAACCACTGACTGGGGGAATAGTTTAAAATATCCTGAATCCATTAAAGCTTGCAACCTTGCAATAAAGTAAACTATTTCAAATGTTTAAATTCCACCTTTGACTATAACATTTGATGTCCCTTAGAATATTAAAAGTGTTGAAATGCTCATAAGCTTGAACCTTGCTAATAGGTTTATTAAATAAACACCATGCTTGCAAGCTTTTCTTACCATATTGTCAGGATGAGCACGAGAAAATTGTGGCATCCAATCAAAAGTACCTGTCAAAAACCAGTTCAGCACGAAAGCAGGATTTCTAGCTTATATTTGAGTTAAAATAACTGAATATGTGGAACTTGGCTGCAGGTCAGCTATCACCTCTCTGTCCGACTCATCTACATGTGCAAGCTACAGAAATGATACTATCTTGAGAGGAAATGAAAGTCATTCTCACCTTTTACAAGCATTTTGAATAACGAGAGTAAGACCTCATCATTCATAATGACACTGATCATCTATAACAGTTTCGGATATGATAAAAAAAACTCAAGCTTATGTAAAAATAGCCTATTTTCCAATTCTGATTCCAATGATTCCCCTTTCACCTTGAACAGAAGCAGATAATAAGTTTGTCATTGAAGAGATGTTCCTTTCTACATAAAAAACCTTTAAAAGAGATATATCTCTGCCCTCATGCTGATGAAGTCTGCCCTGTTTGGGGATTATATCTCAATTCATTCTCATTTACCTTCCTGCTGGACTGTAATTTGAATGACTATAACAGGATCATTAAAGCAAAAGTTATCAACTCTGCCTGTAGATGAGATATGTTCCCAGACACTGAGACTTGGTCATCCTTTTCACATTCACAATTACCTGGAGACTGCCTCGTTCACAAACTGTGGGACACAGCACCCTCACTGGTGGGAGATTTAGTCTTTTGTGATCATGCCCCGTAAAGAGCAAGGATAGCAAATGAGAGAGCTGTGTCTATTCCTTACTGGTGTCCCATTGCTAGGGACTGTTGTCCTAAGAACACTTTTAAATGGACAGGTTCACTGAACAAGGTGTTTATTAATTTGTTTGTTTATTTATTTTGTGAACAGTTGAATCAGATGCAAAATATTTGTATATAAAAGTGAAATCATCTAGATTACCGTATGTGAAGTTCTTCAATAGTCTCTCTACTTAATACTTTGATTTTCTGGCACTACACCTACTTACTCACCATGCATTGACCACCATAGAATAACAAACAGTTCATTAGAAATTATTTTATCTGCTGTTTGAGAGATGCTTATTCATTACACTTCACCATTTACAAGTAACCCTCCAACACAACCTAATTCAGCTTAACCCTCCTGTTGTCCTCGGGTCAAAATGACCCACCACTGTGTTACAACCCCCCCAAAAATCCCCTAAACGATA
>JBAMHV010000003.1:13635048-13647334 GCA_037177535.1 Pseudomugil gertrudae | reverse complement strand
ATGGGATGGGGTCATGTAGAGAGCAGAGCGAATCGCGGGAAGGCAGAGAAAAAAAAACACGGAAGAAAAGTAGACAGATTGTACGTCTCGCCTGCTTATTATTATTCACATAAGAATGCCTGTATATGGTGCTACAACACACACAGGACACACTGCACCATAGGACGCGCCGCACATTTTGAACAAAACCACTCTATATACGCTTTTCCACTAGTACCTACTCTACCCAAACTTACACAACTCCACCTGGAAACAGAGCATTTCTATTACAATTTTGCCATACCTACTCCAGCATGTCAAGTTGTACGGGTAGTGTGATGTCCACAGGCTGGCGTCCATTGATTGGCCTGATGTGATTCAGGGTGTTTTGTCTTGCCCCCCACTAATGTCTCTTGATTTGTTCCATGAGTCTATTTCCAATGAATAACCATAACTGGAGCCCCAAGTAAAAAGTTACAGTGAGGTCTTCTATATTTGTGTTCGTCTTCTTCTGTGGTGTTCTGCAGTCCCCGCGCAAAGCGTCTAGAAAGTCATATTGTGAGGGGGGACCGGGACCCCTCCCACATTAGAAGATCACAACTTGCAATGGAGAAGCAGAGTAGAGTAGAGTAGAGTAGAGTACTGTTGGTCAGTAGAGTAGAATTGAGTAGTGGAAAAACGGCTTATGTAAATAAACATACAACACAATACTTAAAAAAATGTCTACAAATGTATATGTAAAAAAGTTTAAATATTCCCAGGCTGTTTTCAGAAGTATTAGTTTTTTGTTGTTGTTATTTATCTTTTGTTTGTTTGTTTGTTTGTTTTTTAGTCTTGGCCTTTAAAGAGTACTCAGACCATGGGGAGCAGCCTTTCCAGCACCTCAGACCACACAACACGATCCAGAGGGAGGGCCCTCTTCATCATGAAGGACCCCACCCATCCATACAAACTTTTTTAACCCCTCCCTTCAGGCAGGCAGCTGAGAAGCATAAGGAGCAAAACCACCAGGCTCAGAAATAGCTTCTTCCCTGAAGCTGTCAGACTGCTGAACTCTCGCCAGGCCTTGTAGACTCACTGTCCATCACAGAGTCCAGACCGAAACTCCATAGCGAAACTTTGGGGTGTGCTGCAGAAGGTTAAATTCTCTCACTGTCAATACATGACTAGAGAGGCAAACTAGGGCTTTCATTTGCTGTCAAACTTGGCACTAAAAGTAAGTTTTACTTACATTTTGGAGTATTAAATGATGCTTGCAAAATGCAAGTTGTTGGCATTAAAATCTACTGAAAGCAATTGTTCTGTGATATACAGCATAATAACCTCTCTCATTTAAATGTTTACATCTGAGAAAGGTTTGAATTCTGATTACCTTTTCCAAAGTTGGACATTTATTTGGCATAACTCTGTTGTACACAAAGTAAGGTTTTTTTCCTCATTAATTTAATCTATATATGGAAATGGTGCCCACAGTCTACTACATAGCAGTGAAATATTTATTAATGCAACTATGAAATTGTATGGGGTCAACACCTGTGAGAGTATGCCCAAGCTCTGACAAGATCAGCAACATAACATCCAAACTGTATTTAGAATTAAAATGTCCTCACAATAGCTTTCATTACATGTCTTAAACTCCTTTTCCTACTGCTTTCCACATTGTCAACTAAAATGATAAACATCTAGAATAAAATACTTTGGGCTTGAAGTCTTTACATGATTGTTTTTGTGTTGTGTGTATGAATTATGAATAAATTTAGTATTGTTAAAACTGATATCCTGACCTGCCCATGTTTGCATCAGAGAAATCATCACATGGCTTTGTCATTTGTGTTTACAACATTTATACAGCTGACTTCCCTTTACTTTCCCTCTACCCCTCTTTCAATCGCTACAATCTACTAAATATTTCATAGAGCCCTGATAGAGCCATTGGTTGCATCGCAAAGGCATTATGGGGTTTTTTGTCTCCTGTTCTAAGACAGTGTTTTTCCTCTACATTTTCCTGTCAGGGTAAGTGGAATGAGGACCCAAATATAGGACTGAGAGGTTGTGTGAATTAAGTGTCAAACACCTTTTTAGTGTATTAACAAGGATAGGCTCATTTATACTCTCCTTTATATCTTTTTTTTTTCCATAGTATAATTCAGTAAAGGGACAATTGGTGTGGTTACTACAGACTAACCAAGGCCTAATGTAAAAGTTCATTAAGCGCTTTCAGTGCTTTATAAATAAAAAATGCAGAATATGATTATTGTATCTCTGATATTTACATGCCTCATATCTACTGTCATTGCTGCACCAAATACATGGACTTGCATGAGAAAAAAGATTTTTACCATATTGCTAACATGATGAGATAAAATACTATTTTGAGAACATTGTCTACTAATTTCAGAAATGTTTTTTTAATTGTCATATTTTCCTTATTTTCTTCTCTATCTCTATTTCAAACAGTTTTTTCCTTATTTATACCTTTCAGTCATTTTCTCATCTCAAACATAGAGTAAGATCTATTCTATCGACACAACATAATAATGAAGCTTATTCAAACGTTCAATAAGGAAGATATTTCCCCTTACATCTCCTCTCATTATCTGGGGTTTGCCTTTTCATGCTGCTAAGCACTGCCATTTCTGGTTACCAGTAATCACTTTTATTTTCCCACATAATCATACTCATCTCATTTTTTTGTTATCACAACTTGGCCCACTGGTCTTCTTTGTGTTTTTTTTTTTTCAGGCACTCAGTTAGATCTATTCTTTAAAGCTATGCTTCACTCTTTCATCCCCACTTCTCTATCTCTACCTAACCCTTATACCAACGGAGAGTCACCTTCTACTTCTGGTCACCACCAACAAATACACTCCAAGGGGTGGGTCCTATTCCTTTCTTCATACACATCCTCACACAACCAAGATGAAGCACTGAATTTAAATGACAAATTAAATGGTTTAAGATTCAACTCTAGTACCTTAATGCACTTCATATCTGCAACCGATCTCTCCATTTTTAAATGTAGTGCATGTAACAGGTTGCATCTGCTTGTAGCAGTAATAGAATAATGCAGGCACATATTTAATGTGTATTATATCTTTTTAGCAACACTGTAACCATTGTTAATTTCAACTTTTGATTCCATGTTTGTGTTTGTCATCAATGCAATGTCTGTTTTTAAATTTATTTTTAGAGAGATCGGCTGCAGCAATTACTACAGTAATGGGTATTACAAGCAATTCTACAAATGTTCATGTTTGTTCACCTGTTTATCTGTATATATTTAATATAAACTTGCCTAAAGCCGAGTTACACAACACTTTAGGTAGAAATAAATTGTGGCAGCCGTAGACAGTTGGTTCCAATATAAACAAATTTAGCAGATTGATCATAGGTCAAAAAATCTGAAATTGCACAAAAGTAATCTGTGAGTGTTGCAGAAACCTCAGTTTTAGAAAAAAAATATAGCCTGCTGAATAATATAGTCAGGTAGGGATCAGCGGGTGAAGATATAGCAAAAAAAAAAAAAAATACAGCCAGCAGCAGCTCCTTTCACAGTCATTTTTCTACTACAAGACAAAAACTCTAAATATTTTAACTTGTGGTTATTGTAAGACTGTGCAACTTGTGACTTCCTGGAGAGATGGTAATGAGCAAAATGTTTTCTTTTTTTATTACCCCACACCTAATTTGTGTCACAACTGGCATGTAAAAATTCTCAGGATAAAAATTATTTGTTTAGTTTATTTATGGACAAATGCAGGTTAAAAATGGCACATTATTTTCTAATACAGATTACGAAGGCCTCCAGTAATTACTCAGAATGGCACTTAAAATCTAAATTACTTCTATGTTGTGGGCAGCAGTCCATCATTTCTGCAGGAATATTTTAACCCCTAACAGTTCAATGATCAATCTTCTTCTCATCCACCAAATTGCTCTTCATGCAAATTGCAATAAAAAAATTACAAAATTATTAATTGCATCACGGGAAGCTATATGAACAACAGTCTTGTAAATATTAACATAAGGTTACAAATCTCACTACACAAATGTTTTTGTCTGACTTTTTTTCTGCAATAACTGAGAGTTTGACCTGTATGTATTTAAAGGTAGGATATGTTTTTCAGGAGCATTTTTATACACATTAAAATCCACTTCCAACCCAATTGCAGCCCAATAATAAAGTTTTTAACACTTAAGGAGGGCCTCTTAAAATTGCGGTCCTGCAAGTGTTAGAGAGAGAGATTTTTTTACACACCCAACTCAAATCAATGGGTAAGATTTGAAGTTTGATATTGGCTGGATTTATCTCATATACCAATTTTGCTCAACTCTTAATTTCCAATACCAAAATCAACAGATACTCACCCAAGAAAAAGAAAAAGGCAAAATCATTTCAGGTAAATAAAATATATCCTCCACTCTGCAGCTATTTTAATTTGTGCTGACACTAAAATATTTCTAAAACATGTGGACGAGTACATTTCCAAGCACCTTATGCTACAAGTGATGATGCAGTTTAATAATTTTACAGCCATAGGATTTACTGGAGTTGTGCCAAACAATCAAATTAATCTGGAAAACTATGCTTAATATGTCTTATATTGTCTCCTTTTGAGTTAGATTAGACTTTGCTGAAGATTTTGAAGATTTTGAACAAGTACATGTTGTGTAAAATTTGTCATAAAAAAATTAAAAACTGCATATCTTGCAAAAATATTTTCCAACATAACATGTTAATCTCAATATCAACCAATAATATTGGAATGGCAAAAATATTGGACATGTCTAATAATTAGCAGACTTTTTCAGAGTCCGATGGCAAGTTTTTTAAAGCTCTGCTAATTAAGTCTAATGTGTGTCAAGTGTGTTGCAGAAAGGAAACTCGTAGCACTTGCAGGGCTGCGGTTGTCGAGGACAGTAGTTGTCCTGTTCTACTGTATATTTTTTCTTAACCTAAAAGTTAACAGGATACAGAAGCTGTTTTCACTGCCATTTCAAATATTTAACTAATTTTTTTTCTTTTTTTTTTTAATCTAAGAAAAGAGATTAAAACTTTTTTCGGCCCATTTATGTACCCGTATATGCATATGCAGACTATATGCATACAACTGTTAACGATAGTATGAAAATATGCAATATATAACAACACTGTTTAAAGTTGCAATTACAATATGATCTGTGATTAATTAAATTAGATCTCAATATTTTTCTAGACTTCCACACAATATGATAAATATAGAAAAACAGTGAAGGGTATATTGTATAGCCTACAAGGATTTAATATCCAGAAAACTACCACATGTGTTTGGCTTATAACACAGTTAGGCTCTTGACTTTTTCACTTGAGAAATCTCTTTGGCCTGGGTTTTTTACTGAAAATATGGTGTCCAGTGATTGTGTCCAGACCGAGGTGGCTGGGACTGGTTAGGGGCGACATAGGCCAGGGAGGGAGCAGCTTCTAGTACTTGGACCCAGTTTTAACTGCTTAGTTTTAGTTATTATTGTTGTGAATGATTTAAATAAATCTTAATTCAACATTGTAGTTTCCTTTTGAGATTAATGAAGTCTTTTTTTACCCATTTCATTTAATTTTTAAATGTATTGTAATAATGAACTTAAAAAAAAAAATGTATACATACTACAGCACCATTATTCAGGAAAACTGATAACTTTTAATCCAGTATCTTACGTGATGTCAGAACTACTAGTCAGTAGAAATTATTACAACCAGCCTTGGAAACTTAAGCATCTGAGTGACAACATCAACTACTGTCTTTGGTGAGAACTGAAGAATTGTGCCAAAATAAAACAGCTTGATAAACATTTCAGACTCAGTTACTCAAGAAGCTCTAACAGTAGACTGGAGCAGAAGACTCCTTTCCTCATTATTATGCATTTCCGCTTCTAAATTAGTCTTGTAAAGCCTGCCAAAAATGGATTACATCAAATTATGTCAGAAATGGGTGAAAAAAAATGATAGTTTTTTTGGTTCTCAGATTATCAGAGGTTCAATATATCAGTCCCCATCATGACTTGGCATTGTCTGTTAACCTTCACATTCACTAAGCAATGGCGCTGAGCCAACCTGTAATGAAGGAAATACGGCTGAATAGAATCAACCAAGGGGATCTTTTGGTTCTTAAGCTTTTTAGTGATACGTGTCCCTGTTATCTACATTATCATATGGGATCCAGCAGACAAGTAGGGGTCGCGGAACCCTAGTTTTAGACAGATAATTGATTTGTGTTCTTAAGCAAGAGGAATGGGCACACGGTAGAACAGAAAAATTGCCTAATTCAGAGCTAGAGCTTTTAGGCTGTAAGGCTATGTTATCCCTGACTCAAGAAGAGTCTGATCAGTTCTGGTACAGCTCTCTGCAGTGTTAGAAGTACAGTAATAAGCTATAGGCTACAAGAGTTTCATAGTTGCCACCAGAAACCTGGATAAACATTTAGCTCAAAGTGAATGAGTACATTTAAAAAAAAAGGTTTCTTACTTGTCCCATGGGACAATATGTGTCCAGGATGTAAATCATCTGTGTGTCTCTGTCTCTTTATCTCTCTCTCTCTCTCTCTCTCTCTCTTTCTCTCTAACTCTCTCTCTCTCTCTCTCTGTCTTTCTCTAAAAGATATAAATTAAAATAGGTGAGGCACTATATGTTATAATTGCAAAGAAAATTGAAAAAATGTTTATATTTTGTATAGATGAGAGATATGGAAGAAAACGTAGCAATTTCAACCATGCAAACAGTGTATCCTTGCCTTATCAGAAACAGTGGAAATATCCTCAAGGTTTCAAGCTCTCGAACTGTGAATCAGGAGAATGAGCATAATGGAGTTCACCCCCACTCCCAAGTGACAGAACGAGAAATGCCAACTAGAACAGACGAATGACCAATGAGTCATTTCCATTTATAAGGTTGAAAATGCTCTTACTGATCTGCCGTCATGTCTATCCATGATTAAAATGTATTTGTGAGAATGAGCTTAAGGGAGAGACAAAAGAACTAAAAGAAATCAAAGAAAGGGTGAGAGTGTGTTGATTACATTTTCTTTATCTTTTTATATTATTTTGGCTCTTTTCACACCCTCACTCACCCATCAATTTTAACTCCAAAGAGATTCACCATTACCTTATCACTGTTTTCAGTCAGTGTGCATGTTTTTTTAGCAGTATTGTCATATACATGGTATTTGTTTTCTTCTGTTTTTTATGATTTCATTGGTTTTTGCTTGTTTTTTTCTGCATAAGATGTACATGGTATTCAATGTTCCTCAAGGTATATGACTGCAATGATACTTTAACATACCAGAAAAGGGCCCTAAGTGCTCTTCTGTACATATACTTGGATTAAAACTACTCCAACAGATTGACATTTGTAGAGTCATTCTGTTGGTCTTTCTGCATAATTTCAGATAAAACATCACTCTCCGCACATAAAACATTAACATCATGGTAGCATTTGTTTTATAAAGTAAACGTCATGCAATGTCACACATAAATTGTGTCCCTGAAAGTGCCATGTTAAGTCCTGATTTACAGTTTGCAATAATGATATTTACTGAGCCAGTTTACTCAGTTGTAGGCTTTTCAATATTTTTAGACTTAATAAAATATTAACATTATTTTCATAGCTCACACATAGCAATTAATAAACCATCTATCTCTGTGTTCACACTGCTTGTGTGAAGTCAATGTTATCACCTTAATGAGCTACATGTTTAAGTATGCAACCAACACTCCATGTTTGTCATAGCACAAACAGCATCTTGTAGTATTTACAGTAGGTTAATTGCACAGTGGCCTTACAGTCCCTTAAAGCTGATATTGTTGGTAGCTGTGCTGGATGCCACTGTTAAATTACGCATTCTGTAATGATAATGCATTCTCTAGGGAATTTACAGAATTAATTGGTAAACTACTAAAAAGAAAAAGACATGGTCATGCCAGTCACCTGTTAGACTGACCTTTTGTAATAAGCGCAAACATTTTAAGAAAGGAGTCCATATTGATTGCAAATGGATGTTTTGTCAGTCCTTTAGTTCTCACAGTCACTTGAGGTCTGCAAACAGTCATGTGATGATCAAGTCAACAACCTGGAGGTTATGCACATAACCAATGTTCCCTGAAGGAGGGAAACAAGGTACAACACATATGTATGGGGATTGCGTCCTCACAAGACCAACCAGAAGACGTTTCTTTCAACAAGCCTGCCAAGCCCCAATGAGGCTGAGGTGCAGTCCCAGGGAGCCCAGTCCTCCTGGGGTATAAATATACTGCACTGCCTCATTACCTCAATCTAAACTGCACTTCACCAAGCAGATTGTGGTGAGGGGCTAACTTGTGGTGGACCTCGTTTCCCTCCCTCAGGGAACATTGGCTATGTGCATAACCTGTAGTTCCCTTTCGGTCGGTTCACTCAGTACAACACATACGTATGGTATATAACAACACAGCCTGAGACGCCCATGCAGATAAATCGAGTTACAGCCCTGGCAGAGCTGCTGCGTGACGGTGAATTCACTGACTGAAAAGGATTGCTTAGGGCAGTAAAACCTGACAAATGTATTTAGGGAAGCCCAGTTCGTAGCAGAGCAAATTTCTTTCACTGAAACCCCTTAAAAGAGAGCCCACGAAGTGGCTATGCTCCTAGTCGAGCATGCCGCTGGGCAAACCTTCGTTTTTGCTGGCATATGCCCGAGAAATCGCCTCCACAATCCAACACGAAAGCCGTTGTTTGGAGAGTGTCTTCCCTGTTGTTGGAGCAGCAAAACATACGAAGAGCTGGTCTGACCTCCGCTATTCCTTTGTCCTGTTAATGTGTGCGTAAAGCCCGTACAGGAAATAGAGCATTCGTATGCCGCTGTTCAGCTGAGGCAAAAGGAGGGTGCAAGAATGCTGATAACTCAAATGAAAGACTTTTATAAGACAAGTCTCGAACCTTAGGGATATAAGCCGGGTAAGGGCGCAACATCCTCTTAAAGTTATCTGGGGTAAACTGGTTGCGATAGGATGTCTACTATCGATCCTGTGAATGGGACCACCTTTCTCTCCCGACACCAGGTTTCAAAAACTTGCCACTTGCGAGCATAAAGGTTCTGTGTGGATGCTGCTCAGGCACTCTGAATAGTGTCAATAATGTTAGCTGGCAGCCCTGTAGCCACTAAATTCTCCCTCTCAGCGGCCAAACCCACAGATTCCAGATTTCTGGACGGGGGTTTCTGGCCTTGCGCCTGCATCAGGAGATCTCTGCGCAATGGCAGTTTCCATGACTCCTCGTCCAGCAGGGACACCAGCTCCGCAAACCACACTTTTTGGGGCCAACAAGGTGCTACCAGAATTAAGGTCAGCCCTGTGACCTTATGTGAAAATACGCGTCTTTCAGATCCACCATGGTAAACCAGTCTCCTGGTCTCACCGACTGCATTACCTGACGCATGGTTAGCATCCTGAACTTGAAAGCTCATAAGCGTTTGTTCATCGCTCTCGGATCCAGTATGGGACGGAGGCCCCTGTCCCTTTTCGGGATAACAAATTAGCGGCTGTAAAAATTTAAAAGTGGGGACCATTCTTATTACTTCCTTTGAAAGCAAGGAGTAAATCTCCTCCCTTAATACCGGAGCCAAATTCCCCTGCATTTTTGACATTGCAACACTACTGAAGGGAGGCGGTGGCTTCCCGAACTAAAGCCTGTAGCCGTGTACAGTCCCCACAATCCACTGCAACGGCGCGCATGCACAATGAGAGCCGGTCGGGCATTGCTACCTGTGGGGCAGCAGCACTGCCTGCCAGGGAGGCGGGACTCTGCACCTGTAGAGGCGTAATTTTGAGTTTTTGTGTATTGTCACAACATTGCAAAAAAAAAAACAAGATGAACATTTTCCCTTAACATGTGTGATGGGACATATGTGTTTGGGCTTAATCGAGACCATTTTGACATCGGAGAGACTAGACCAGTGTCCCTTTTTCCCTGTGGGTGGAGTAGCTCTCAGTAGTGGGAAGGTAGCAGGTGCCCCTGGCTGCTTTCTCTTTCGCCCTGTAGAGGACGACTTTGGCACAGTCGCTTGCTTGGGAACAAAGCGGTGATTCACCCAAGCCTGCTGTCTTGGCTGAGACTGGGATCGCTGACCAGAGGAAGCCGACTGCTTAACGTTGACCTCCGGTGACGGTCTCTTCTGAACCTGGCGCCAAGTTTGAGAGTGGGGACGAGCGTGCACCTCTCTCAGCTCGTTAAAAGGTTTCGGTTGTGCGTAATGACGCCTGGGCAGACTGAGGCGGATTGCTTATTCATGCTTTTTCTTTTGGTCACAGCGAGTTTGGATTTTCTCCAAAGCCTGTCCGAATAACCCTGAGGCATCCACCGCCATGTGAGGAAGGCTGAGCACTGGCTAAAGGAAAGGTGGAAAGGTCTTGTGGTGACGCCCTAGGCAGGGAGCTATAAGATTGAAGTAATGAGGCGGTGCAGTATATTTATACCAGTGGTGGGCCCTCAGGGACAGCAAGGCCTTCTCTGCTGGCCTAAGCATACTTGGCATACTCACAAAATTAATAAATAAAGTAATTAATTAATAAAATAAATATATACAAATTTGATCTCTTGTCTGTTTTCATATTTGATGCATATACTTGGTTGAGCTGCTTCCAGTGTTGTGTATATTACAGTAGAGGTTTTTATCCAATCATATTTATGCTAGCTTGTGTTGTCAGGCTCTACTAAATCTGCCCAAGGCCTTCAGCATCAACACAGCAGGCTCTGTGCGCTGTTATTGAACGGACACAGTAAGTTGCAATAGCCAATCAGATCTCGCGTCAGTGACGCCAAGGCCAGCTAGAAGGCCTCACGTTGCATTTCACATGATTGTGTCCTGTGATTGGATAAGCACTTGCGAGAACCTAAAAGGCGGCAGTTTAAAATCCTTAAATAGAGGCAACAATGTGGAGCTTCTTTAGTTTCTGGCTGAACATGACACCGACTTGCACTACCACCTGTCCACCAACAGGCTATTTACTGGGACATCAGGAAAAATACAAAACTATCTAATTATGCTATTGCTGAAGTGATGGCTGAGGAAATCAAAATGGAGATCAAGAAAGCTCCTTTTGTCGAAACCACTGACGTGGCTAACATGGCACAGCTTTCACTCGTCCTGTGCTATGTGACGGCCACAGGTGTCAAGGAGCGTTTTGTCAAGTTTGTGGATGTGACCAGTGGCAGGCGAGATGATGACCTTGCCGCTCTTATTTTTCATTTCTTTGAAGAATATGAATGTTCTCTGGACAAAGTTGTGGCACAGTGTTACGATGGTGCAGCGGTAATGGCCTCTGGACTCAATGGGGTGCAGGCTAAAGTCAAGGAGAAGGTACCTATGGCCTTATTCATTCACTGTTACGCACATCGTCTTAATCTGGTACTGACTCAAGAGGCCTCCAAGCTGAAAGAGTGCAAGGTCTTTTTTGCCAACATGAACGGCCTCGCTGCTTTCTTCTCTAGATCTCCAAAGCGCACTCAACTACTGGATGACTTGTGTAAGCGGCGTCTTCCTCGCGTTGCGCCGACGCGGTGGCAATACACATCACGTTTGGTGAATACGGTTTATGAGAAGAGAGCGGTGCTGAAGGAGCTGTTTGAGCACATTTTGGAACACCATGATGAGTATGTTCATGACACCGTGCTTTGTGCAGATGGATTTATTGCACGTCTGGATGAACAACACGTTCAACGGAATTTTTGAATATGCTAATGTGCTTTTTGTAGTGCTGCAGAAAAAAGCGTTGGATGTACAATTCTGCATTGACAATGGTAAACAAGTTTTGTGACGCAGTTGAGCGAGCAAGGGGCAGATTCTGTGAGATATATGAAGAAACAGTGCACATCTCTGGTGCTCCAAGCGTGCGCAGAGGCCGGGACGCAGCACAAGACGACCTGCGTGCGCACTACTAACAACTCCACGACAGCATTCTGGACAACATTCTTTCCCAGATATGCAATCAATTTCAGGACCACGAAATGCTGATGTTTCTCTCCCTTCTCGACCCCCAGCACTTTCAGACATACAGAAAGAAATTCCCCCAAACGGCCTTCTCCAGTTTAACACAGAGCCACGGTATACTGTTTGATCTTCCCCGATTTAAAACAGAACTGACTGTAATGTATGCCATGATGATTTTGAAGGGAAAAGTCCCGCTGATCTCCATGATTTTCTTCGGAGCAAGAATCTGAGTGAAATTATGGGGCAACTTTACGCACTGGCCTGTTTGGCTGTGACTATCCCTGTGTCCACTGCTTCTGTTGAGCGGTCATTCT
>JBAMHV010000003.1:13619136-13631146 GCA_037177535.1 Pseudomugil gertrudae | reverse complement strand
TGTGTGTGTGTGTGTGTGTGTGTATACATATATACACATACACATATATACATACATACATATCAAACCGATGGCCTTATTTCAACAGAATTTTAAAACAGAATATCCCAACAATTAAATGTTCCCTTAACTTAACCATTTATACAATTTTCTTCATACATTGTGAGTAAATACTCTTTATGTTTATATTTGAACTGAAGAAAATTTTAACAAGATTTAAGATCGGGTTTAAATGAGTTCCACTGTCTTACATTAACCACTGAAACACTCATTTGTTTGAGTGTAGTTCTTGCAAATGGGTCCTTAAAATCATAATTCCGTCTGCTTATGTCATCATTCACAGTAAAAAAAAGTTTGTAGTCCTGGTGGCAACAAAACATGCTTAGCTTTGTGCATAATCAATAAAGTTTTCATCACAACTAAATCCTGCAATTTTAAGTCCTGACTTCAGAAACAGTTGTGTTGTGTGCTATTTGGGACCAGATTTGTTAATTATTCTTATTCCCCTTTTTTGTAAAATGGATATAAGCCTTAAATGAGTAACATAGCAGTTTCCCCACACCTCTAAACAATACATAAAATATGGGAAAATAATAGAACAATAAATAATCCTCAGTGCCTTAGAAGTCAACATATGCTTGACTTTGCTCATTACATCAATGTTTTTACAAATTTTCTTTTTAACAAATGCTGTATGTGATTTCCATTTTAATTTTTCATCAATGAAGACACCCAAAAACTTAAATTCAGACACCTTCTCAATACTAATTCCATTCAAACTTAGATTAACATTTTCAGGGCATTTTTGATTAGTAAACAACATAAACTTTGTTTTACTTAAATTTAAGGCCAATTTATTTTTGTTGAACCTTTTAGCTACACACTGAAATTAAAGTTTAAGTTGAGTTTATTTAAGGGGCACTCATTTGTTGATGGACATTCATATGTTTTAAGTTGTAGCAATGTAAAATGTCAATAAGTGCAGTTTGTTAACTTAACAATGGAGATAATAAGGTGCGTTATAAAATGCTGCTGGGATAAAAAAAATAAAAAAAAAACAGACTTTTTTTTAGCAGTTCTGACATTTTGTGTTAAAAAGTCCCAAACTAAACATAAATAAATAAAATAGTAAATAAAATATTCATAAAATTTGGTATATTTTGAGTTTGACTTGACCAGCAGTCAGAAAATTTGCTTTAATATTTTAGGTAAATTTGGTAACTTTCCACTGCGATCCATCCACAGAGTCAGAGCCTCCATTCTCATCGCTTAGACCAAGGCCAAACCACAAGTGTGCGTGATGTTGGATGCTTTGATGCCAGCCATGTTTACATTACATAATGTTATTGTCGTCAGTTATAAAAATCCTAATTGTGTTCATCTCCTCTCAGAAGACTCATCAGAGAAGTACAGATGGTGGTAAAAATCTCATCAATGGCAAATGCAGCTTTGTGTCAGTATTTGTTTAAAATATTTGGTGAAAAAAATTAAGATTCCAGAGAAGAATTATATAAAAAACAAATGTTGTAAAAAAAAGTTTATTAGGAGTTACATGACCTTATTCAGTGTGTGACAACCGTATTTACAGAATAAGTGTTGAGAACTGTGTCTATTCTAAGTAGCACAATTTGTCAAATAAATATACGAGTTGAGGTTCTGGTAGCTGTGACAGTCTATGGTTTTGATCTATTTAACTATGTTATACCTGTTGTATCTACTTGCATGTACAGAAAAATAAAAAAAAAACTGCCAGTGGAAGTTAAAATTTCACCAAATACACTTTTAGATCCAGATTAAAAACATTTCTTTCCCTGTTCTCTTATGAAATCTGCACAGTAGCTATCAATTAATCTTGCTTTCAATCATTCATTTATTTTCATGATATTATGATTTTTGCTATTTGTTGCAGCTTTTTACTGTTTTTTAAGTCTTTGCACCACTCGTAATATTTTTAGTGTTTTTAACTCAAGCAATTGGAATTGTCTTGTACGTGAACTGTGCTTGAACAAGCGTTGCTTTACCTTACAGAATGTCCACTCTATAATCTGTAAATTAAAGGTAGACCAAGCTGCTGAGATTTTATCTATCTACACTCATTGGTTTTCACAACATCAACCACATGGTACAAATCTAGTTTTTCTTGCTCACTGGATGATGAGCCAAACAGTTTGCCAAAGATTGTGTAATTTCTCAGCTTCAGCTTCTCACTATAATGGTCAGCTGGTGAAGCTGAAGATGGGCTCCTTATTAGCCATTTAAGTTTAAAGGATACAGTTCATGACTCCTGAATGACCAGTATTAAAGATTGCTGTTAAAATTTATGTAAGATAGGTATCTGAAGAAATAATGTGTTTATTTTAAAAACAAACAGTAAATATTATTTCTCAGCATCAGTAAAACTCTTACATACTTACATGGATTAAAAATATATATTTTACATGCATGAGCACCATTTATTGATGACATTTAACTGTATAATTAGATTACAAATTCTTTGAATACTCATGATAAAGCTCGATTCCTTTTGTTTTCTTTTTGTCTGTCACCCATATAATCTCTATTTGGAAGTGTTATGAATTCCTCTTTGTATATGATTTATTGTCATGATCTGCTAAACGACTTGCACATTTATCTGGAGGTTACAAATGTCATCCAGTAAATCAGGTGTCATCATCATTAGTTAATATCACAAATTATCATCATTAGTGTTTGAGGTTTATAATCATTTTCTGCATCTGTTTTCTATTTCTACCTTTTGTCCTGGCATTAATATTCCAGAAACCATGCCTTCAAACCACACTGTGTCTTGTTTACAGCTTGCAACAGAGAAATTGTTACAAGCTGCAGTGGGAATAAGGAAGAATAGTGAGCCAATGTTGAAATCTATCAATAAAAATGTGTTCCTGTTCAATAGTGTAATCTTACCAGTGTAATATTCACCCTCTGATGTGTTCCAGTTTTACACAGTTTGTGTTATTTTTTAACACATTCTTTCTATGACTACACTTTTTTTTCCAGTTTTATTCTTTCTTGGTTATTATAGAAAGACTAAAGGTCACTTTTAGCGAGAGTCAGATAAATAAATGGTGCCTGTTAATAAATCCCCTCTTTTTTATTTTTTGGACAGCTGGATATAGATTTAAATGAGATTTAAATGTTTATGCTTGCCAGACAGTTGGTATCTATTGAGCTAACTTGACAATGAGTCCAGTCCAGAATTAAAACTGGTGTCATAGGTCATGTTTTTGTCCTATGGCAGCAAAGGAGTAATCTGACCCCTCAGGAACACAAAAGGAAAGAAAATAAAAGTGAGAAAGTAAGAAAGTGAAAATGTATATATATGTATGTATGTATAATGTTCAGACAATGTTGATACAAATAACCAGTTGTAGCAGAAAAAGTGTGTTTCTTGTATAATGTATATCATGTCTGCTTTACATATGTGTGGTAGGAATGAAGAACTATGTCTCACAATTCACTACCCCAGTTTCCTTTTAAAGATCATCGTATTTAGTCAGCAGAGCTGCAGTGGTTAAATGCTGGGCAGGAGTCCCAGCTTTTTGACAATTCTGTGATGACTGTGGTTTCTCTCCCTCTGCTTCTCACTGTGGCCTCACTGCTTTAAAGTTCCTGTGAATTAACAAACAGAACAAGAGGAACACACACACTGTGATGTTGCCTTTATGCAGTTATAGCCAATGATATAGACAAAGGATAGATTCATATGTCTGAAAATCAGCTTGAATGACAACCAGACATCCTTATTTGTAACAGATGCTGTACTGCTAATTTAAATAACTTCAGTTCTGTGTGTGCCTGGTAATAGTATCAACATTTCAGAGAGTGGAAATATTGCAATGAGCTGTACATTTTTGTACATTTTTAATGTAAAAAGGCTTGTGATGAAAATACTGTATAACACACACATTTACACTGTAGCCCCAATAATCACAACATCACTCTGTGTGCCCCGTCCATCATGTGATCAGCAAAACTGTCTTCTTAACATCAGTAAAGTATGTCAAGTAGCTTTCATGAACATTAACAGAAAAAAACAATCTATTTTGTGCTTGTTCTGTAGCCATCTTGGGATGGAAGTACAATAACCAAGAGGTGCAAAACTGCACAATCATGGTAGCATTGTGTGTGCCGTGAGTTAAATTCATTGATCTTTGCCCATTTGTAATTCTGGTGGCTCACAGGAAAGCTGTCTCTGTCATTTGTTCCAACACAACCCATAAAGTCTCCATTACTCTCTGGGAACAGGGACCAAAAGAACTCCTGCGGGGATTGCAGTCCTTAATGCTGATTTGAGTGCAGTGTAGTGTTGTGGGCCAAGGACAGCAAAAGAGATGAAAAAAAAAAAACTTGACAGAAAGAGACTTAGAAACTGAATAGCAGAGAAAGGAAGGTGAGGGAGGTTGAAAAAAAGGTTAACTTCAAACACATTTCTATTGTGATGCAATGACTCTTACAATCATACAATAACTAGAAAAACATGCTGGGAGACCTGTGGATTTAATCATTCTTTGCTTAGCATGGTGACTGTGGTCACATACCGGTAGTTTAAAAAAACAAAACTGAATAAAAAATTACTTGAGGATGTTAATGCCCCACATCTTATTACATCCATTATGCTATTCACATTTTATGCCTGACTACATTGCAAAAAATACATCAAACGCTTCATTTGACTGCAAATGCTACCAATAATAAAGGAAGAGGTGCTGCAGGATATAGATCTACTTTCATATTTACTTCCATGCATGACATTATTTATTTGACATCCATCCATTTTCAGGAATCCTCCTATTTCTGCTTCAGCCTGACTCAAGATGTTAAGATTTTATACAATATATTGTAATGATATGGAGTCAAAATACATGTTATGGTAAAAAAAAAAATTCAAATAAATTGAATTTAACATTATTTACAGGTCTCGGATGCTGACACATCTGGGCTTGATTTACACTAAACAGCATCTCAGTGATTTCTTTGCTTCTCGAGTACTTACATATGCAGGTTGTTTATATACTTTAACCAAAGTAATCACAGATAAAAATAAAAAAAGTAAACATATACTATTGATGCTTTCATGGGTCGTGTTCAGGAAGGGCTTTTTTGGGTTAGGTTGAGAGAAAGAAGGTTTTTTTTTTTTTTTTCATGGAGTTATTTTGTTTGGCCTGTTATTTTGTTTGTTTGTTTTTTTTTATTGAACTGTTATTGCACAAAAAAAATACTCTTGAGTTGTTGTGCTTTACTTACAGCCAAATAATTTGACCAGAATGCTGCTAAACACACGAGCTCATTTGTTGCCTGCCCCTCTTTCCACAGAGACCATCTTCTCACAGCTGTAAGATGGATTTACACAGCAGGGATCATTAAATATGCAACAAAAGAGACACTTATAAGGTTGTAAAGCCACCTCACTGTGTTTGTCATAATGGCTCCCAAATGTTAAAGTCTCATCTGACAATGATTTTCACAGCAGTTTATTACATGTAAACAAAGGTGCATAGCAGTAGAGCATGGAAACCCCATGTTGACACGTTTGTTTATTGGTGCAGGAAGAAGAACGAGTAACAAAAACACAAGAGGAGATATGGAAAGAGTGAATAATTTACTGTATGAATGCAATTAATTAATATGTTTATGATATTTTCTATATTTTGTCTATTTAAGAGCTAACAGGTGTTGCAGTACTCTCCATTGGAGTCTGTAAGGATGGTGACTGACTTTTTTCTGTCTAACAGAACATGGATTGTTGCATCAATCATGCCATCAGTGTACATACTGCATCCAAGCGATCAAATATGTGAAGATGTATATGATATAGTGTTGCACTTATTGATATTCAGCCCAAAATAAGAAAGAGTTGAAAAGGTAGGGACAATAAAATCATTAGAATAGTAGAAAAAATTTTAAAAGTTTGCTACATTTATTAGTAGACCTGTGCTTGCTGCCCAGCTTTGATACCATATGGATGCTTTATTCACCAGACCAGTGAAATGGATGAAAAGGACTATTTAAACTGGTATCACTAACAAATTTGAAATTAAGTTGTGAGGTTCTATGATGATATGGGGTGGTACCAGTATAGTGCAGCATTAAAGCAGATAAACGTGCTAAGATTTCAGTGTGCAAACAGCATTTCCTTTAACATGAGACCTTTTCCCTGGACATTCATGTCAGTATCAAAACAGAATATTACAAATCATTCTGCATACATTACAATGTTATGACTGAGGAAGTACAGGATGGAGTAGTACTGGGTTGGTTAGCTCTCTGTCCAACTCTGACTACTCTGGAAAACTCACTGGAGAAAGTATGGAGAATTGTAATGCAAAAAAACTGTCACAAAAAAAAAAATAAATAAATATGGTCATCTTCAGTTTAAGAGTTTTAAATCCTTTTTTATTGTTTTGTACAAAGTACAATACAAAGTAGAAAAAAAAAAACTTTACAGTCCATACTTTTTGAGGGGAAGGGGAGAAGTTTGCAGACCCAAAGTACACCCCTGATATGAATTATGTGTGATCCCACAAATTATAGGTAACCTATAGCTAAAAGAGTTGTACAAAAGTTACATGTAAGGTTGAAAAAACATTTTTAAATATGCAGAATCAAACCCACCAGGAGTCTAATTGCAAAGCAAACAGTATCTCACATTTTCTCATATGTACACTTTGTACACCATTTTCTATCATTGGCAGGTAACACATTTAATCTATACACACATCACATACAATTTCCCTGTACCTCTACTGTGACAAGTAATAGGGTTAAACCTGAAACTCTTGCCCAAGCTCCACCTATCTCCTCTCATTCCTACTTGCCCAGAGGCAAAGAGGGTGGATCAGGGCCGACTCATGCCGTTCCAGAGATTCACACCGGCAATTTGAGCTGTCAGCATGTTCATGAATCACCTGGATAAGGCATCATTACTCTACAAGATTTATTGAAAACACATAGGCAAAATTTTATACTAATGCAAGTGGAAGAATGCCTGAGGCCTTGTGGTTGTAGTGGAGAGTATGTGGGAAAAATAAAGGAGCTGGGCAGATTAGATTCTAGGAATATATCTGCTACATACTTATTGAAGAGCAACATGATTATGATTCCCTGAAAACTGAATACAGTTTTTTTCTGGTAAACTGACAGTCAATACTTCTATGTATTTTTTTACTTTTCTATCATTGTAAATACTTACTGATTAGTATTGCATTATTTTGTACCTATGGCTATTACTTTACTTTCTCTTTAAATGATTGTCTAATGCATCTTCCTAAAGGTGGCAGGGCAGAGGAGCTGTATGGATATTTAATAATCTATTCAATATTTTAATATTTTTAATATTAAATACAATATTTAATCTTCAATATATGTAATACTAGTAATAAAAACAAAATTATTATTATTATTATTATTGTTGTTGTTGTTAATAACAATACTAATATAAATAATAACAATAATAATAATAATGTCTTCATGCATTATCTGTGTTATTTTTATTTGTTATACCACCAGGTACCTTAGGTCTGGTACCTTTCTCTCTCTCTCTCTCTCTCTCTCTCTCTCTCTCTCTCTCTCTCTCTTAATCCAATACAGGGTACCGGTAATTGGGCGACTGGAGCCAATCCCATCTTTTGCAGGCAAGATTCAGGGTACACCCTCAAGAGGTTGTCAGGCCACAAAGATGATTACAGTAATGTCTTTTCAAATGCAAATGGTGGAGGCATTTTATGGTGGAGGCATTTTAGGGTAAATGGAAATAGAATCCCTACATAAAAATGCAAACACTGCACTTAAATTAAATTATTAATCTTTGAGCTTTAGAACTAGTCTGAGCAGTTCCTGAAACCTGCATCCAATTCTTCGTTACAGTGGACTGTTAATAAGTTTCATTCTGTTCTGTCTGTCAAATTGCAAGTTCTTTGAAAAATCCTGTTACGATTACATGTCAATCATCTGACAGCACAACCTTTCAATGTCTTTTCTCTGACTTCACCTTTAATTAACTCACCCTATAGTTTCAGAGTATAACCTGTGACAGTTTTGTATCTGCCATCAACAGTCACTTGATTAAATAAGCGTCCAATTTATTCATTTAGCTGACTTATGCTTGGATCTGTTCCAGTGTGCTGACTGCTTTATAGTTAGGGTTCTACTTATTAGCATTTAAAAGTAACTTTGATTTCAGTATCAGTCTATGCTGTGTGAACTGAAAAGATAATTAGCTGGCAAGTTATAGACAAGCCAGTAATACTATGCATACACATAAACACCCACATGCATAAAACAGTAACTCACATAGCCTTTGGTCAATGCACTTAGCAGGATGACATGTAATAAAAATAGAGAGAGACAAGCCTGCCTGATTTTTCTATTTGGCCACACTGGCCTCTATTTTTTTAGCAGGAGGCTGTGGGATCTGACCCCTTTGGCTAAACTCAATAGACTTAGACACATGTTGAACCCTGAAGACTAGAGGGGTAAAAATTAACAAAGACCTCATGACCCTCGAAAAACTTTTAACTTTAACAAAAAGAGTAATGAATAAGATAATTCTAGAGAGGAAATCTAAAACAAAAGAAAATATAAAAGAAACATATAAGAGATGGAACAGAAGAACATACAAATAAATGTGGCTTTTTTATCAAGGAGAATTTTTTTTTGTTGTGTGTCATGTTATACCCCTGCATCTTATCTTCAGGCCTTTCTCTGCCAGACCTCTGCTCACCAAGCTGACAGAAGCAACAAGTGCTCAGGTTTGCTATCACTACACCCTGTTATCCTATGAGCAACACAGCCAGCTCTGGTGGCAGTTGTAGACTAACATCAGAGGTGGGGACAGGCTGGTTTTCTAAATTCACTGTATTACTATGTCAAAAGTATAACAGCAATTCATTACAGATATAACTACCTGGTCTGAAAACAACTGGTCACCATCTGGATTGATATAAGCAAATAGGTACAAGCCACCTATTAGATTATTACTGCATGGTCAATTATCTTGCTGCTGACAATTGGAAGCTTCAAATTTCTTACACAGTCATATGGGAAGAGACATTGTGTTGTCTTGGAAAAGAGTTTAAGTAGGTTCAAATCACCTGTTATGGATCAAGCATAAAAAACATCTAAGGAGATTGTAGAGGCTTCTAAAATTGGGTTAAGAACTGTAAGAATTTTCAACTCTGGAGGCTTTCAATATTTAGTGGAGATCTCGAGCCACCACAATAATGCATAAATGTACACAAAAGCAGTGGCTCTCACACATAGTCATGGTTTTATCTATTGAATAAAAAAACACAGAGAAAGACAAAAGAAAAAACAATATTTATGCTGTACCAGTTTACATCACTATCTCTCAGTTGCTTCTAAAGAGTTACCTTTTTAATCCTAATTATTATACATTTGCAACATTTGAACACAGCAATTGTCTGATGACTCACCACAATCGTACTCAGTGGATCTATTGCTCACTCACATTTGCTCTAACATCTCACTCTGATTCAGAACTATCAGAGTTAATAATGTCTTTTAAACTAATAATAAAGCCAAGCGTGAAAACCTTAAAATGGCATGACTTCATGTGAGAGTCTCTCCTTTTATGACATTTCAACATATTTCATATAAAACTTCAGAGAGACATGCAGCATGCCAGAGACTCAACTCAGAGTGACATTTCAAAGATGACCTGCAGTAATCTGCCAGTCGATTCATCACTGTCAACGCCATGAAGCTCACTTCAAAGTAGGCTAGCTGAAAAAAAGCGAAGCTCACTAATCATGTCAACATCCCACCACACTGTCATCAATAGAAAAACAACAAGAGTAGAAAATTTCAGTTAAAACGGTGCATCTTTTCAATAGTTTTATAAAAGTCTCTCATGACAGTTTTATGTATCCTGAATGAATTACCTATACTCCTTAATGTTTTGATTTTAATGCAGTCCGTATGTACAAGCAATGCAGAGACAGTACATGAAAAGACAACTTTCAACATAAATATTCATAGTTGAAAATAAAGCCAAAGAAACTAAATCATACATATTCTTAGCACATACAATCACCTAATTTAATGAAATATTTTCAATTCATTTAAAATAATCATCCTACCCTAAACAAACAACAAAACAACCTAGCACATAGAAAAAGAAATGCAATGCCATCCGCTGCTTGGATATTAAAGCCTTTGATTCAGAATTCTTCTGATTAATAGTTAAAAAGTGAATGAATCCAATCACCACATTCTCACCTGCACATCAATGACAGCAATGCAGCAATGAAATTGCTTGTCTGCCTACAGGGCTTATTGCTGACCTTGTCAAAAAGAGTGAAAAGGCGTGACACTTTATTGGTAGAAGGTTTAGGTCTTTCATAACTTTGTGGAGAATTTTCTTTTTTCATGGCTCAGTGTGTCCTTAAATACAGCTGTCAAATATAGCAAATAGCTGTGGTGGTTTATGCTTGAATTAGGCCTGTTTTATGTCTGTATGGGTTATGGGAAAAATTAAGAATGCTCTAGTACTGAGTAATGATACAACAGTACTACAAACAGTATTTGGCAGGATTGTATTTTAACTTGGAAAATTTCTGCATAGATTAAAAATTCTCAGACTGACGAGGGTTGCCAATTTTGCTGGGTATGAGAAAAACAATAAATGTGGCACTAAAGTTAGTATTTGTTTCATATTGAGAAGAAATATTAGAAAATAAGAAATAATTGTTTATATCAGAGAAGGAAAAAACAGCAGAAATACAGTCAAGCATATGTATGACTGTTAAAACAAGCACACTGTGTGAAGAATGACCTAATAATTTAGTCAGAGCAAAATTACAATTGGAAAATTTCAACTAATTATTTAAGAACTGTATATCCACATCCAGTTCAATTAATAAAAACTAATTAAGTGCTATTTATAAAAAGAACAGCAGAAAGAAAAAAGGAAACCTTCATGCTCAATCAAACATATGCGAAAGTGTTACATGGTGTATTTAGCTCTACTAATATATCATACTCAGCTTGTGACTCATGGATAAGTGACTGCTTTAAAAAACAGAAGCTGTGTGCCAAGTTGATTCCTTTCCCTTTAAAGCGCTCTCAGTTTGGATTTATGGGAGTGTTTTATGTTCCCTCTTGCTCTATGAGTACAGAAGAATGCAACTGCCCCTGCTTAGTTCTTGCTCAGTTAGTTGCTGTGAGTGAATAATTTATAGAAAGTAACAGTAGGCCCTTGAGGAACAGAACAGATTATTTTTATTGTTTCTTTGTTTCATTGTCATTGTAAGAGTTTGGCTTTTCACCAGCAGAGCTCACTTTTACAGGGGAACAACTGGGTTAGCATGCCAACCTACTTGACATGATAACTGTTTGTACTACACAGACAGCTTCAGTCATTAGAGAACAAAAAGATGCTAACCAAAAGACACCAGAAAGATAATCACATTTAGCAGTGTCTTCAACATTAGAGACATTTAAATGCCAACACAGTCGTAAAAATAGCCTTTAACACTGACTCTTATGCTATATCAAGCATGCATGTTAGAGTTTTATAGTTTAGTTTTCCATGGCAACTTCACTCACAGAGAGATTTGTTGATTTTTACCTAACCTATACCAGTCGTTCTTACCAAAAGTAAAGCCAACACACTTTTTTAATAAGGTGACTGACAACACCTGTGCTGGTTTACTGTGATCCATCAACATGTATGTCACTGATGCATTTGTTTAAAGCACAACCAAATTGACTCTTTGTTAGATATATCCTCATGTTTCTCTTTAAACGCATGACAAGCAACAACAATGATAAGCTGTTGTGTCATGGAAGAGTTTGGACAAAAGCCTTTCATGACACAATACAAATCAGCTTAAAAACCTGATTCCCCCTATACCTTTCACAGGGCTGTATAGATTGAAGTGGCTAGAACTTTATGCTGAAGCTTTATTTCATAACTTTTAGTAATTACTGTTGCTTTTTCAGATAACTATGCAGATCTCCCTCTCTCTTT
>JBAMHV010000003.1:13598729-13618116 GCA_037177535.1 Pseudomugil gertrudae | reverse complement strand
AGATAGATAGATAGATAGATAGATAGATAGATAGATAGATAGATAGATAGATAGATAGATAGATAGATAGATATGAACTGTAAAGTTCTGCAGTCGTATGAAGTACATTTAATACTAAATACTTTGTATGTTGCTCAATATACTTTAGATGTTGTTCACACAAGCATTCAACAGACCGTTTACTTGTAGTTCAAGCTATAGCTGGAGTGGTTTGTTCTTTGTTAACCTACACTCTCTAGCTTCAGGGCTTTTCCTTTGTGATGACTATCATGTTGTTTCTGGTAAACAAAGCTGAAAGGGACTGTATCTGGCTGTGGTGCATTCGTTTGACAATGCTGATTAGATGTCAAATTAGAAAAACAGAAAACAAAAGAGCACACAAGAGCATCTACATAAATGAACAAAATATAATTTTCTCCCTCTAGTCTGTGTTTGTGTTGTGCTCCTTTTTCTTTCTCTGATTAAAACAAAATGGGTTGGCTTTCTTCGTTTGGCTTCACTAACAGTTTTGGACACATATACTGTAAATGCCTCAGGAGAAAACCTAAACAGTGACAGTCCTAACTCTGTATAAAACCCCATTGTTTTGAGGCAAACTGCAATCTTTCTTGAATTTTGTCTTCCCTATTTTCAAATTATTTATCTAAATTTCAAAGCAACCCTTTCCAGATGAGAATTCAAGTTTTAGGAGACTATGGACAAAGACAAAGAAGGTGGCTGATTTCAATTGTGTTCTGTCATTTCTTGTTTGGTTTGGTTTGCAGCTTGAAGGAAGTTGGAGCCACATATATTTTAAAAACAAGGACACAAACAAAAAGAGGCAGCATATTGTTTTATTTGATGCAAATGCACCCATCCATAAGCAAAAGAGCTGCAAACACAAAAGATTCATGGTTCATGATCATGTTGTGCATAACAAGAATGTCTTATCCACTCACAATATCATAGGTGTTGATCACAGGGATAACAGGAGTTGCTTAAACAAAGTTTTTATTGCATTTCTACTGTGCATAAATCTTCCTCCTGGGACTTGATGACACAGCAAATTATGCAGGTGAAGCCCTTGGGCAAAGCGGGGGGGGGGAGGAGGAGAAAGCTAGAGGAAAAATGTTATACTGTACTATAATCCCTGAATATAATTAGTTTGCTGAGGATGTTCAAAATTACTCTCTTTTAACGAGCACTAAATCAGAATATCAGCATGAAAATGGACTGAAATAGATTCAAGATGTTTAAATTGGTGACGTTGTAAAGACTTAAAAACTAACAAAGACTACATTTATTATTCTTATTTGATAACACACACACATACATATACTGTATATACATATACTATTTGGGATCATTGCATATATTTTTTTTATTGTTTTGTCTCATATTTAGTATAAGTAACTGTATAATACTTAGCACTGATATAACAATATGGTTACATTGAAATGTCATTGATGCATCTGCACACTTAGATTAAAAAAAGGACAATTTTGATTAAAGGAAACCATTAAGATGTTACTAAGAGCAAAATGTAAAGTCCCCAAATAAGCGACAGCATTCTTCCAAAAGCAAAATTATCCTCCAGCTTTATAGAAGTCACCTGCTGTTGAATGTAGCAGTGAATGTGGTTACCACTCTGCTTTTTGTATTATTGTATTGAGTTCTGTCCCAACCCCCAACACACTCACACACTTACCTAGGTAAGTCAAAATATCGGTGGCTCGTCAGGTAATTAAAGGAGATGGTGATCTTTGTGACCTCACCACACCCAACACTTAGCCCGGCATGTTTTCTACATATTGCAGCCCTGCCCAGCCATGTATACATGACAATAGAGGGGGTTACAAAGCCAGCAGAGAATGGCACTCACAGTGTGTGTAGTAAAGAAAGGAAAGAAAGACAGAAAGAAAGAAAGACAGAAAGACTGGAAGAAAATGAGTTAGGAAATCGCTTTGTTGTGTTATAGGTGAGGTAGTCAGTACCACCAGGGGGCTCTGTTTTTCTTTCCTGATTTTAGCTTGGAGGCTATAGCAGATCTTTGGGCTGGAGTTTTAAAAAGTCATAGTTAAATTAAGAGATTATTTCACCCTAACACCTTACCCTCTCCAAACAGGTTTCTATAAGTAACAAAAATTAACATTTTATCCATGTTTACATATTTTGTGTGTTAATGTCTGTAGGTCTGTGAGGGCCTTTTAAATGTGTGTGTGTGTGTGTGGGGGGGGGGGATGCCTTTAAAAAGATCTTTTTAATAAGATCTTTTTCAGCAATAAACTAAACTACATCTGGATTTGTGTCTCTGGTTATCAAAGTAAGACAAATTATAGAAGTGACATGCTAACCTAGTTATAATAATAAATGCTGTCAGTGTCTTATGTTGTGTGGGGTGGCAGACACTGCGGACCCTTTGGTGGGCTGTTTTTCTAAATGTTTGATTTATCACTGTCAGTACACACTTTGCTGAGTAGAATCATTTTTAGGTAACAAATCCTTTTTGTACAAAATATATAGTTTGATGTTGTAATTGCAGATTTTCTGCTTGTTGACTGAAATATCAATAAATAATTATGTAACTGTGATTTATTGTCAAAGACAGTCAGCAACAATGATGTAAATCTGGGAATGTGCTATGAGCATGGGCAGACCTCTGTAAATAATACAAAGGAGGAAAAGTGACCTAAATGTACAGCTTCTGTGCTCCAAAAATGTTTTAAACTGTTTCCGAAGACTTTTTGGGTGGAGTTTTGTTGTTGTTGTTTTCCTTTTGCTTTTGTTTTGTTATTTTGTGTTGTTTTAGTGCATAGTCTACTTAAATTAGGTTTGGATGAGTGACAGTAAGATTTAGCCAGGGAGTGATTTATCTTCTACTCACTGACAGGGACAAAGATAATGTTCTGCTTCATTTAACACTTTAGAAAATTAACAAACTTACCAAGCTAAGCATCTAAATATACATGCTTTAGATCCATGTTTTAGATAAGCTGTAAAATATCAACTAATCTCTGCACTATTTGTTGTTTCACAGAGAAGTATATTTAAAAAAGGCGTGCAGGCAGAGATTCCTACATGCAGCCAGGCAGCATGGTTTCTCTGGCCCCTCAGGCTCTCTACTGCAGCGTTAAGGCATGTTACATAGTTTGCCTGTTTATAATTCCCAGTGACAGCGCTGGTGCTTCAGGCGAGACCTGTAACCCAGAATGAAGCCCTCACAAATAGGCCCTCTGAACACAGAAAACCCACAAGCTCCAGTTCAGGTCAGGTCTCACAGTTTGGCTGCCCACTCCAACCCTCAGTATTCTCAAATCCCTGTACTGTACTCTCCTCTCCATGTCTTATCACAGTGCTCCACACATGTAGACTCACTCATAGTTCAGCATTTTGCATCCAGCTATTGGTTTTCAGACCACACCCCTCTACTTTTCTTTATCAACAACCCAATGTCACATTGTTGTCTTTGACGCTTGGAAATGACTTGTTTCTCTTTTGCCTTGGGTAAATACTGAACTTTAAGTTTGAAAAGGAAGAAAAAAAACACCACTAAGCTGAAATCCTCATGTTTATGTCTGTTATGTTCCTGCTTTCAAGACTTAGTATCAAAATGTTATTTTATCTTACACAGTGGTTTTACATTACTGTTGAGAAACAATTAAGGCATTTGTGAAAAACAGACGGAACATGTCTCCTCTCAACTGTCTGCTTGATAGCAGACCTGGATTTCTTTCTCCCTCTGTCTGTGTACCGTGGTTGACCCCCTGCAGACCAAAGGGTGAGTATTTGACTCGACATTGCATGAGAACACTGTAGCTTTTTTACCCTGATTCAAGCCACTACCAGAGTGAGTCAGCACCACGAGCAGTCTGTATTACTACACCCTGTCTCTCTGCCCTTAAAACTTACGTCCCTTCTTTCAAGAAACATCTAAAAGGGGTCAAGATAAACTATCAGCTGGGCTGCCCAGTCAGGTTAACTTAACAGGAATGTGAGGAACTGCTTTCAAAGTGTTTCACATTGAACTCAGCAACACCTGAGGCAGAAGAGAGGAATTTCTAATGTCACAAATGAATATGCAAATATCACTGCATGTCATAACACGTGCTTTAGTCATACTCTGATCCAAGAGTAGCCAGGATGTCAAGCAGCTATCGCTGCAAGAGCAATGCCTGAAGAATGCAGGCACGACTGTGTGAAGAAGTGAGATATCCAATCTTTCGGCCAAAAGCATGCTAGTGTTTGATTTACATGCATTTTACAGGCACAAAGAGTTTTTTAATGTTAAAAGATGTATTTTTAATATTAAATCTTTACCAAAATTAAAAGAGAATAAATAATTTACCGGTACAAAGAAAGAGCAAGGAACAAAAAAAAAAAGAAAAAGAAAGCTTGCCATGTGAACTTTGACTTCTTTTACTCCGTCAAACTGTTACAATTCCTCTCAGGTTGTGACATTTGAGCAGAAAAACAAAACATTAAGATTAATTTACTGAAGAACTATAAAGTACCATTTTATACAACATGGGGTCTAAAGTTTACAGAACACACAGAATGAGTTTAGCTAGGTAGCTGGATTTAAAATTGATATTTAAAACATGAATAGTTGATTTACCTGCTGGGATTTTAGCATAATCCAGTTCGGAGGAATCCTAAAGCTGAAATAAGGCCAACTGAACTTCTTTTCCTGGTTCTTGGAAGACTTCTTCAGTCCATCTTCAGCATAAATTACAGTATCAAGGGTAATTCTTTAAAGCATCATGGAGGAACATCAATGACTTTATTTAAAACAAAGGAAGTTATCATGTTTTTAGACTGTCCATGTTGCAACTAGCACAGTTGCAATGACATAATCCATACCAAACCAAACACACACAACGACTTGTACTCCCATTCATGAACACACATATTCTCACATGTGGATGGAAGTAATTAGAGAAGAACAAAGCGCAAAATTAAAGTGGAGAGGAAATGTTCAACACACAAGTTTGGTAAGTGACCTCATAAACACCCAGACCCATCTCTCTCCCTATTTTTTCTTCCCATTTCTCCCTCTGTCACTGTTTTACAATTATTTCAGTTTGTTTTTACTATGTTTTGTTGTGAGACGTAAATGTAAAACATCAAAAGGTTTTACCTCCCTCCTTCCCTTCCTTCCATCCCGCCCCTCTCTCTTTCTCCCACTGTCACTCTGGCTCGGCTGCTTACTCTCTTCATCTGGTCCTCATATGTGCTTCATTCCCCCCTACTGAAATCCAGCCCAAAACTATTTCCTCTTTCAATTTCCAGGGGAAGTTGTTAAATGGTTTCTGATCCAAACAAGTTTTTTTTCTCCTCCCCCCCTTTTTCTCCTTTACAGCTAATTTTCATAGTTTGTGTTGCTTAAAATATAGTGACAAGCTGCCAAGCTAAAGTAAAAGCTTGAAGAGAAAACATAAACATTGCCACGGTTGAATAATAACTAATGTTATTGAACCTCCTATTGAAAATGATATCTCCTGAATGCTTTTAAAAGACATGATAACATGGAAAGGATTCATTAATTGCCAAAGTGAAAACAGAACTGTTAGTTAGAGCATCCTCTGTTAGACTCAATGCTTCAATCCCTCTCTCTCACACACACACATGTATACACACAGCCTCTTTGTCCTGAGTATGCAGTCAGGCGGGAAGGAGAGCTATAGCCACAGGGCCGGAGAAGCATCATGCTCATCTGAAGGACAAACGCTAACCAGGCAGACTTTCCCCATCCCTCCTGCCCTGCTCTCCGCCTGCTCTATGCCCTCTAACCTCGCTACCAGTACGGACGATAGAGAAAGAGGAGATCTATAAATCCACCCCCCCACCACCACCACCCCTTCCTCTCCCACCACCACCCACTTCTTTTTACTGTTTGTCGGTGGTAGCATCGAGGCGAGGCTGGAGGTGGTGTGTAGCAGGTCTTCATAGTAAGCTGTGATGACAGGTGTCACTGAGTCTCATGGGCGGACCTGTGACGAGTGTCCTGCTCACTTACAATCCTCACTTTGGCGCTTTTCACAAGTCACGAACTGATGAGTGCCAAAAAAGGGTACCAGGATTCATTCAGCTGACTTGTATTCCCTTAAAGCTGGTGTATGTGTCGGGGGACAAGTATGAGTGTGCACAGATAGAAGAACGGGGAGACCCACGATGTCTGAAGCACTCCATTCCAGTACTTAAATATGGGTATATATGTGCATAAATCCACGTACACATACCCTCCCTCTAGCCTGGCACTACCCACACGCCTGCTGCCAAGCCGGTTTAGTGTAGTCCGGGAGAGCAGCTCTGTCTCAGGGCAGGGGAATGCAAACAAAGCCTGTGGCTCCTTCATGTAGTGGATAAATTAGATGTGCCGCAGGAGCAGAGAGAAGAAACTCACAGGCACGTCTGCCTTGTTTAACGTGATTTACAAAAAGGTTTTGTCGGGTGCAGAAAGGTTGTTCACACTCCATAGAGTATGGTCCAATGGTAAATGATGAGCAAACAAGTTTAATTAGGATTGTTTGTGTTTCTGCACGTGCATGGCCTGGTGTTGACTTTTCAAAAAGACATCCAATCGGCTCTGTGAACCAAATTAATTGCAACAAAGAAAAGAAAAGAAAAACTGTATCATTGACTTGTTGCCACCGCTTTAAGTGCCAAGCATTGCTTGTTATGTCAGTTTGTGTTGCTGTCACAGCGTTTACAGGGTTTTCATGCTTTTTTTCCACACAGCATGTGATGTGTAGGGGAAGAAAGGAAGAGAGGCTGATATTATCAGACACAATAATCAGCTCATGGGTAAATTAATCTTAAAGATTACATCTTACAATAAAGAATGGCGCTGTTTAGGAAAGGTTAACATTATGAAAGTGATGGATATCAAAGTATGTACCCAGCAAGACCAAAAAAAGATAAGGAAAATGTATTTGATGATTTAAAAAATCAAATCTAAGGTCAGGTGTTGAGATAGCTAATTTTTTTCCCTCAAAATCCCCTGGGATCACAGCAGGACAAGCTAACCTGTACAGCAAGGGAGGAGCAGGCCATTCATCAGATTATGGCAAGGACTGCATTTCAATTTAAGTGGAACCCCAGTGGGGATACACACACTCATGAAGAACCTCTTTTATAGTTGGAACTGAGCCTGCCCTGCTATCCTGGAGCCTCAGTTTGAAGAAGTTAATGACCTCAGACCTGATACCCATTCTCTGACAGGGCGACTGCCACTCACGCACAAACCCTCTGTAAAACCCATGTTATTACTGAAGGCCAGGCCTGCAGTCAGTCAGGACACACACCACTCCTATCTCTCCTACCTCCCTGATGCTGCTTCCCCTGCTGTGGCACACAAACAGTCAAAGCCCTTCCACCATTTCACACTGTGCCATGCTCAAAGGGAGGCTAGCAGGGAATGTAGCAAAGAGCTGTGTTTGTTCAAACAGGGCTGAAAAGAAAAGAAGGAGGCCTGAAACACCTAACTACACACCAGGAGATGAGGAAGGGAAGCTGCAATGTTGAGGCTCATCTGCTGCAGGCCTCTTAGATACCATTGTCACTCAGGCGCTCCCTATGGCCTATTAAAACTCAGTCAAAGCATTTTAACAACTTTATTATGCTTATGGCTCTCTTGCTGTGATCAGGTTACATTAAAGCCATTTTTTGTTATACATAAGGATAATTTGGCAGACGCTTTTATCCAAAGCAACTTACATGTAATAAGCGATCATTTCAACTAACCTAACATGCATGTCTTGTGGGTGGGGGTAAATAGAAAACCCACGCATACACAGGGAGAACATGCAAACATATTTACCCACATATTTACTGTTTACATCATCAACGCACCTTATTATTTTTATTCAAGATTTGCACATGTATCATACCGTCTACCTCATGACAGTTTTTTTTGCACAACTACTCATTCAATGCTGAATGTTGCACAGCTTATGTAGCACGCTGCACATTATGTACATAGATTACTTTACTTACTTATATTTTACCTATAGTTTATATTTATGTTTACTCTTTTGCATGCTCTTTTTAAATGAGTCTTTTTATATACTTGGAATATTTTGGCATTCGGTGTGGATGGCAAAGTAAGAATTTCACTGTACAGGGAAACCTGTTTCCTTACTGTGCATGTGATAATAAACGCTTTTGAACTTTGAACTTTGAAAGGTTACTGATCAAACCTTCCTCAGCCAAGGCTTAAACCTGACTTTTTTTTGCTGAGGCCACGGCACTAACCAGTACCCACCATGCTGCCCCATAAATATTATGATATGGACAGTATTTACATAAATAGTCAATATTTGAATACTTATTCAATTTTACACATTATATGAGGTAATATTATATTTCTTTTTTATATAGGTGTGTGAAATCAAACAAATTAGGTATTTATGTGCAAATCTATCTCATATTTTGTTTAGTTTTTTTACTTATGTTTTGTTTCAGTTCCTGTGTTAAAAAGTAAAGCAACAGTGTTCTGGCCTTTTGTATCTAATTTTAGAAGATGTTTTTTTTTAACAACTGACTGTGAGTTAATACAGTCAGTGACATTTTCACTATTCAACGAGTACAATTAATTCGCATGTAAAATGCCAACGATTCACTACAGGGTTTTTTATGTAAAGTCCCAAAGTGAAAAAAACCCTTTTTTTCTGATTTAAATTGGAAAATTAAGCATGAACGTTTTTATTATTATTACTATTATTATTATTATTATTAATATTATTATTATTATTATTATTATTATCTTTTTTAGCTTCTGCCTTCTTTTTCCCCTACCAAATACGTCCGAAACATCTAACTGTCTTTGACAGATTCACTGAAGATATTCATTTTGATTAGTTTCCTTCACAAAAATGCATGTCTTTGTGTTGGTGCAGCCTATGGGAGTAAACATGTGTTTAGTTGTTTTGCATGTGTATATGTGCAGAGGTTTTTCACGGTTGACTTTGTGCAGCACTGCAGGAAGACGCAGCCTTGTCCCGTTTGTCACGCCTGGACTCTATCACAGACCGTCACCGCTTTGAACTGGCTGCTACACGCCTTATTGGAACCCAGAATTAGGTTAATTTGCATTAATAAGGAGTGTGCTTTCAATGTCCTAATAAAGCTGTTGTGTAGAGACGTTCAGAGTTCATTGTCTTAAAATAGTTAATGACCACCTCAAATCAGTTGTATTTTACTGTCATTTTGTACATTTTTCTACAGTAAAAGCAGCTTTTTCTTTTTATATAAAAATGCATTTTAAAAATTTCTGGTAATCCTCTAAAACAGATTTAGGCCTACTGTCTGATAGTTTTAAGAGTGTAGTTTTGTTTTGTTTTTCCTCTAAAGTGTCATAAGGTACATTTTGTGTGGACTTTGTTTTTGAGCCACCCTCCTGCAAGTGCATGATGCTGAAGAAGGACATTTGCATTTATGCAGATTAAATTAATCTGTTGATCTCCATGACTGTCTAATGAAGAAAGCGCCCTTGTATGTGGATATGAATGTCTGTGTGCATGAAGAGGACGGGTTAATTAGGGAAACTGCGCCTGGGCTTCCCTAAAAGGTCACACGTTGCCAAAGGCTTGAATACATTCCCTACTTTTGACATGCCACAAAGTGACAAGTGCAATGACAGATTTTTTATTCATATTTATTTATTTAATCTTTTTTATAACTGCAAAAAGAACACATGATGGAGGAAGTTTGTGGCTTCACTGGGTTAATGTTTTATACTTCCTTTGTTCTAATTTTCTTCCTGATTAACACATTGCCAGTGGGAGTTTAGCTTAATTAATGATTTTAATTATTATTATTTGCATCTATGGACTTTCCGCTCTCTTGACCATACAGCCATAACCAGCCTGAGACTTCAAGCTTTGAAAAACAAAACAAGAACACAACCACATGTCCCATGAATGTGCAGAAATGTTGTCCCGGTCATGACAAGTGTTGAAAACAAGACACCCTTTAGTCAAACCACACTGGTTTCATCACAAGACTGAAACATGGCTGTGAAAACATTTCCCCTGCTTCATATTTTCTTTATCTGTCTCTTCCTACTTTGGCCGCTTTGTCTGATGGTTATTGCTTCCCTGTCTCATCAAATTATTCAAATTCAGCCTACCTGACAAGGCACAGCCACTGGCTGATTTTCACACACAGTCCACACAAATTGGCGTGGCTTCGTTTTGACAGCATGAAGCAAAAAAGAAATGGAAACTCATACGGGATGAAATTATATGATCTCTATAAAAACCATTCCTGTGTTCTATGTGTTGTGTTTCAGCAGCAATTGAGCATTAAATATTTCTATTTCACAATCATTTTATTAGTGTTTGAGACCACCGAGGTGCAGGCCGATCCCTCAACCAGTGTACATTTTAGAAAAGAAATCACACAGGCATATGCAAAACGTTTTTCATGGTTTAATGTTTATAACCAAATGATTGCACTCAAAGAGACAGAGACACACTTCTAAAAATAGCCATGATGGTCTTCCTTGGGAATCAATGGAGTCATTTTGGTTTCTTGGCCCAGATCTTGTAGTTCTGTAGATGAGTAATCTAATACAGATATTATAGAGGCTCAATGCCTGCACTGCTCAGAGAAAAACAACATATCTGATTGACAGACAAGAGGACATCTGTTGCATTGTATTCTGTGTTTCCTTTTAATTATTATTTTATATATATATATATATATATACATCTGTTCATCTGTCTACAGACAACATTCATCTATGATCACTAGAGTTTTCTGGAGGGATTATTCTTCTAAATACAGAATGCGGTATCATAACTGGTACCAGGCATACCACACAAGGGGTCTCTTTTACTCTTTTTTTCTTTTCTCTTGCGTCTTTCCTGAACTAACCAAATTTGCTCAAAAGCAGTTTGCCATATCAAACAAACTTTTTTTTTTCTCTTATTGTTCTTTGTTTTAAAGAGAATTACGAAACCAGAGAGCTCTGAGTGCTTTTTGCAATCCCGTTGAAACTCAAACTTTAGGGAGACATTTTACAAACTGGAAGGGAAAAAGGTCATTTCAATGGAAAGAGAGTTGAGTTATTTGTATTTAATATCTAGCATGCTTTCAGCAGTTGATTGTGATTGACTTTAGTGTTGATTGCCAGACTCATTCTTATCAATCAGCTCCTGCACAAATAAGTGGGGCTTTCTAAACAAATGCCTAATCATCTTTTGAGACTTGCTGCTCTGCTCTAAAAGTTCTTGTAAAAGCATTTCCCCTAGTATTAACAGATTTCATACCAACCATTGTGGCGCACCATGAATTGGAATGAGCCAAATCCCACTGTGGGTCTACCCAACCAAACCACCGTGTCTTACTTTGTTGGCATTAAAATAAAAAGAAAAGTTTGTGCTGACACTGAAAATGACACAAAGCAAACAAGCATAGTGTAACTGACACAACGGCTCCAAAAGATAAACATGTATGGCTGAATAAATGGATTACATGTTCCACTTGACAAAAAATCTTTCTGCACCTCTGGGATTTCGGAGTTTGCCAAGTGTTGATTGCCACGCCCGCTCCTGTGAATAGATTTGGAGGAAAAGAGGAGGTGGCGGAGGAGGTGGCGCTGGCTAATTCTTGGAGTTTTACAAATGGAAACAGTGCTTTTTTCCCCCAAATTAGGTGGTTATATGAGTTTCTTCAATGGACTCTAATCAATATGTGTTACAAAAGTCACATTTGTGCTTTACTGTTTTGATATTTCAGAGGCCAGAACTGTTCTACTTTTCACTATTACTTATAGAATCTCCCAAATATTAAGATATTTCACATGTTTCGTTGCAGCCATGATTAAAGTAAACAGAAGCCTTAAACCACAGAATTGATGTTCTATTTGACCGTTATGATCCCATGAGTCTCTTAATATTTTTTAAAATAATGTAGTTTTTTGTAAATCTGTAAAGTGTTAAGACTGTTTTGAGGGAGTAGAGGAGATATCAGTTGTGTTGGCAGGTCCACATGGGATGATCCTAGCAGGGCACGCTGCAGCATGCCTCTGTTACACATACATTATTTGAAGAACTGTGGGAATTTGACACAAGATCCGGCCTACTGCCGAGAACAGATTCTTTGTAGTTGGGAAGACTTTAACTTTGAGAATCAGGTTTTCAAAAAAGTTACACCTTAGCTGAAAATAGCCAGATTTGCCAATTTACTTTTTCTTGTCTTTTTAAACAATGAAACACAATTTGCCATATGCATTAGTTTAAATAAAATTAATGCATCGCACAAAATCCACATTCCTTGTGAATGCACTCCCCCACACACGCCTATACCCACTGAGTCTGCTTGATGATGCCCCTCTTCCCAGTCCCTTTGAAGTGTGGACCTGGCAGTAAATTCTTGGGCTCTTTTATGCTCATTCCTATTTCGATTAGTGGGGTTAACAAGCCACTGCAGCTCAGGCTAATGAGACTGTACCACGGAGAGGGGTCATCAGAGGTGGGGTGAGGCTGGTAGGGGAAGGGCAGGGTTAGAATGGATGAGTCAGTCTCTTTCCTGCTGAGTTAAATTAGATAGATGGGAATCCTAAACGTATATTTCACCTAACTAAACAGTGTCACATTTAAAAGACAACAAATGATAAAACTCAAAATGAACTACGATTCTCTTCCACATCAAACACATTGATTTAATAGTAGATAATATGATTCTTAATTTTGCAGAGTCAAGACATGTACACACACAAACACACGCATACAGCATGCCTCTTTACAAACATGGGGGCCTTCTGCGGCCAATCCCGCTGGGGACAGATGGGCAGACAGAGAGGGGGGCCTCATTAAGGCAGGATGTACCAGGATGCAGTAAAACCTGTACTTTCCTTTACACTTATTCTGCCTTTTTTCCTTCCTTGTGTTCATTCATAGCAAACAGTACTCTTAGAGATCACAACCAGATGGAAAGGAGATAGAGCTGAAATACTTTGTTCACAATTTAACATCGTTACTTTGTCAGTAACTAATGCTCCAATGTATTACCTTTGAAATAAAGTAATTCAGTTATTGCTACTTTATGGTGTGTTAGTCTGTTACTAGCTAAATAACATGGCGATAACATGTTTGGCCATCAGCTGTTTGCTTCTTCCTGTTTACAGCGTCGATAGGAGCAGCACCAGTCTGAAGCTTGTCCTAATAGACTAATGTCAGCCTAATATCTTAGCCTAATAGATTAAGATCGGACTAATATCAACCTAATACTTGATAAAATGAAAGCCTGCATTATCCCAAACTGATAACATATCAGAAGAAATTCACACTGAATGGAGTTTGCAACCTTATAAAATGAACCACCACAGGTGCTTTATTGAATCTGACATTTGTCTGTGAGTAAACACTATCCTCTTACTGCAGTGTGCAAAACCCTGTTTAATTTGCAATATTTGGATTCTAGAGGTAATCTGTCTGTGTCCATCTCTCTGTCTGAACATTGTTGCCTGTATAAACATTACCTAAAAAATTGACTTGTCGGACTTGAATACTTTAATATAGGAAAATGAATTTAAGGTAAAGTTAGCATTAACTGTAACTGTGCAGAAACATCCCATTTAATCTGAACACTTATTTAACCCTTTAACAATATTTTTCTATTCAGTAAATACTATTTATTACAATGGAATAGGTTGAAATATTTGTAGTGTAATCTTCTGTTTTCTGATATTCACCAGGGTCCAGGAGACAAATGAACAACAGAGTTTTGACTAAAATCTTCATAAAGTGATGCAAAATGTCTCAGAAACAGTATGTATTAATTATGATACATTAGGCAATAAGGGGTTAAATTTATTGGGTAAAGAAAGTTACAAATTCATTTTTGGTTTTTGTTTTGTTTTATTTTTTACACAACAAATCATTATTATTACAAGGTATCACATTGTTCATCAGTGATTACAGGATGAGTATAAATCTAGACATTATCTATAAAAACTTCATACTTTGGCCTTAGGGGATTCTGTTATGCAAGTTAATGCTGAGAGGGTCAAACATTAACAGACCAATCGGGCAGTCTACCATGGCTGTCCCACAGAGGTTAAATGTCTTGACCAAGAGGTCAAGCCATCATTTAAGAAACACATCCCATCCTATCCTATGCAGGTCACATGTTGGCATTGAGATTGGCTGTGATGGCTGGCCAAGTGAGCAGACAAATGAGGAAATGATGAGACGTGGGGGGCCTGTCTCATCTTGTCTCAAGCAGCAGCATCCCTCCCCTGCTGTGTCTGTGGTGTTGTCCTAATCAGGCCATTCAGTGCTGACACACAGCATAATGCACTGCAGTGCTGTATGGCCCTCAGTCTCAAAGTATTCCGACTCCTGTCAGTCTTGTAGAATAGAGCAAACAAAAAAAAAATCTCCTTCCAAAACCTGGCAAAGACATATGTGTTATAGCATAGGTGTTTATTTCATGCCACGTTTGAAGTCCAAATTTCCTTTAACCTGTGTTATCCTTATTTCAGTATTGTCTTATCCCAACCCAGTGAAACAAATATATAGTCTAAGTATGAGACAGACATTCCCTTTAGGTACATTTACAGACACAAAGCTTTCAAGCCTGTTGCTTGGAGCTATGGAATGAACATCGATCGCTGCAGTGAGAAAGAAGGCATGGATGAGAAAGGAGAGGGTGAATCTTTTAATCTTCAACATGGAGGTCTAATTCAATCAACTGGCACCTCAAGGCAGATGAGAGGGGGCTTTGAATGGAGGGGGTAGGCAGAGGCAGAAACAGTGGACATCAGGATAATAATGATAATTCAATTAAAAGGTTACTCACCTTCTCAGTCACTGAAGGGGGCAGATGAACACCGCTGCCAGAGATATATCTTCCAGTCAATGAGACCTATCGCAGTACTGCCTGATTGCGGCCTTTATCCCATGGTGTGTATGTGACTATGATGGCAACAAGGGGACCAGAGCCTAAAACGCCTCCCAGGGCTCCAATCCTAATTGGTTAATTAATCCTCACAGAGCTCGTCTGAAGAGCTGGGGGCACTCAGAGTTGAAAAGGAGGGAGAGAGGTAAGGACAGAAAGCTGGAGGGATGTGGGGGAGTGTGAGTGTAATGGGAAGGAAAGCAAGTTTGACAATGACATCAGCAGCATCAGCGCATACATCATCCCTCAAAGCATCACAGTGTTTCTTATCTGAAACGATCTGTTCTTTTGAAAGGATGTATGTTTTATTCCACATTTCACACGTTGGATTTAATGTTTTAATCATAAAGTTAACTTTAGTTTGTATGTTTTTTTTTTATTTTTGTCAGAAAATCTTTTACTCGTCTTTACTCTGCTTCAACCATCTTCTGTCTCATTTCTGTCCTTCTCGTCCTCTTCTTACTGTTTTGGAGAGATGGGTTACAGTGGGCCAGAGGGAAGGGCAGTATAGTGCTTGTCTGCGTGATACTCACTGAAAGAGACAAGTATGTAATTTGCCCTTAGATGCAGCATAGCACATACTCTATTCTTGCATAATATGGTGGCAACATGGGGTAAAAATAAGGATTGTCAAATGTCTAAATAGTTAAGTTGCTCTACATTTAAGGCCATTTGTGCACAAGTGAAACTGAGATATGTCAGTTTCACAAACATTTCAAACTGGAAAACAAAGCAGTCTCTTATATCAACTCAATGTTTTTAATTTTTTTCTTTGCTTAAAGGCAGCATCATATTCTAAGTTTATTTTTTTCTACTGCTACTTCGAGCAGTGTCGCACTAAACAACTTCTGAAGTTAATAAATTTAATGCAGAAGTAAAACAGAAAAATACGCATCCGATTTTGGTGTAGATACATCTTTTCTTTTTTTTAAATTGCATTAACAAACTTCAGTACCTTGCTCTTCTTACTGTTCTGGAGTTCTTTTTTGTTTTGTCTTTTGTTTTGTTTTTTTTATCAGAAATGTGTTTTTGCCACAAAAAAGGATATACCCTTTTTTCTGTTTTGGCCAGGAATCACTTTGACTGCACAGGGATCTTTTTTTCTGTTTTATTATTATGTTTTTACAATTCAAAGAGGACTTTTGTGTTTCCAAAGAAATGTTTTCCCTTCAAACACATTTATTAGAATTGCATGATTTTCTAAGTGTCATTAGTCACATGTCATGAGTCACTGTGCCTGTGTTAATCCTTGAAAAATATTAGACTGGTGATTTTTGTGTTTAATACTCAACTATGCCTACATATCTAGAGAATTATTTAAGGTAATGCACTTGATGCAAGCCTCCACGTAGACTGAAAGAAAGCAACACATACTTGGATGTACCAAAAACATCCAACCTATAAATGTACCCAATTCAGTATACAAGGGCCACAATCCAGCAGATTTTGCATGTATTCTTGCTCCAACACAGCGGATTCAAATCAATGAGTCATTGTTAAGACCTTGACTGTTAGATCCATTTAATTTGATTCAGGTGCGCTGAAGAAGGAATACATAGAAACGTGCTAGATCATAGCCTTTGTAAGACTGAATTGAGTACCTCTACACAATCTGTCTTTTGTACATCCACACATGCACAAACATATGTGCATGCACACTTGGGAATGTAGGTTGTGTGCAGCCTTCTGCACAGGTTCAGTGAGTATAGTTGAAAGATTTTCATTACTAAGGCAGCATGTACACACACTTCTAATCCCCTACACTGCTGGTAAAACAAATAACACGTAATGAGGCAGCAGCTGCACAAGGAGCGCTGTGTATATAAAGCTGTACTAGAAACTGTATTTCATAGACAAGTACAGTTACTGAGACAAGTCAACAAGACAAGAACCAACTCATAAATGCAGTTTAAGCAAATAGAGTTAAATATCATGCAAAATGTATTTTTTAACTTCATTATACAATTTTTAACACTATGTGTGACTCACATGTGAGGATTTAACATAGAACTCATCAGAAAACCTCAGAGGTGCTCATAAAAATGGCATGACTCATTGTTTGATGTCCTTTTTCAGACCTTTTACTCTCATATGGATTGCAGGTATGGCACAAATGGCTTATTTACTCCAATTTATTGATCTACATGCATAACCTCCTTTTATAAACCCAATAAATCTACTGCATGCTTTTTTTCTTCTTTGGGATTTTATTTTTTTGTATTATTGTCGTTATCCTGCTGGATCTACTCACCAGCATCAGACCACAGCCCTTTCATTCATTATAACACAAGCTATTTCAACTTGGCCAACAAATGTTATACAAGCCAAAATCTCTAGTATTGCTCCCCTGATTGATTTTACAAAAAAATCCATAATTTTGCTGGAAACAAAACTAACTCTGAAATAACTAGAAACCTGCAGATTTTATTATATATTTCTCATTGTATCCATTTTGGGGCTGCAAAGTGGTGGCATCACAGCAAGAAGGTTGCTTGGCCAAGCTTTGGTTGTGGAAGGGTTAGAACGATGACCTCTACAGTATGTGTGAAGTCTTATGGGTTCTCTTCAGGTACTCCTGCTTCACTATTGCATTTTAGATAATATTTATTTTAGGATCATATTTAATTCTTGTCTAAATGTTGTGAACAAACAACATCAAATACATATGCAAGGGATGATTTTAAATCATGTAAATGTCTTCTTTGTGTTTTAAAATCTAGTAGGTGTGATAATGTGAGTGCTGCAAAGCACAGCCAAACAGATTTTTCTTACTTATACTTCAAACAGAGTCCCTGGATCATACGTTTGCTTTGGCTTATGTTCAAACACCTCTTCTGCTATGGAACCACAAAGCCACTTTTATGGGAACAAAGTGCTGATTTTGTGTACATTCTACATACTTTTTTGTTCAATTGTCACTGCCTGCAGTTCCTCTTCTTTTACGGTGGTTGTAATTTCTCCGTATCCCTGAGTTTTTCAGACTTAATCTAATTTAAAACATCCAAATCCAGTGAAACAATCTGTGTCTACGTTAGCTGAGAACCAGAGAGGTCAGTGGTGTACTGGAAAACATGGCCCAAGTCAAATCAATTGTTTGTCTTGGACATGTCCACCCTGAGGCAAAGACAAGCCCAGCACCAAGCAGACTGTATGTGACATTGTGGAGTTCCAAATGAACCCAAAATGGACATTTACTCACTGTCCAGGCAAATAGTTCAAGTGACTATGTGTGTTTGAGAGTAATTTTACTCACCAAGACACAAACATATATGCACACATGCAGACATGTAGAACATAAATTTGTTTGGTTTCTCCTCTGACAGTCTTTCTCCCTCAAGCCCCTACTGTTTCAGGTCAGGGATGTTAGAGAAAAAATCAGGCAGGATAAAAAACTGCCAGTATACAAGGTGACAAGGAAACACTGAAGCATCATGCTTTGCAACACATTTTCCTTTAGACGAAACTGACGCTAAATTATAAAACATACTGTAAAATGATCCAGTTTTGTTCTGTGTGTGAAGAGATTAATGTTGGTGTTCCACTTATGGTATTGTGTGACCGTGTGTGTCGCCTCGTTTTGTCAGACATCAAAGAACAAGGCGAGGAGTGTCAGAAGTCATTTGGCCACGATGGAGCCACACGGCACGCTGCCATTCACTTCAAATCAGCCCGCACACTGAGAGATCCAGCTCAGCCTGTAGGGCATGGTCGCTGCTACACACAAACACACCCACACGCACACATGCACCTACATCATCCCACCTCATTCTTCCTCACAGACCTGCCAAACACCAAACAAGGTCCCTAGCACACCTTATATCTCAGTCCTCGGTCACCCCTCTTGACCTGCCCGGACACACGTATCCTAAGAAACATGCACACAGAAGCACCTGTGATCCCCACACACCCATGTCAACACACGTGGATGTCAGCAAACACACACATTGAATACACACACACACATGCACCAGACAAGTGCTGTCTCTCCAACTTAGCGTCCTTCTGTCCTCCACCATCTCAAGCAAAGATTTCTTTGCTTCCCCACTGACTTTGTCCCACCTCCCCAACCCCTCCCATTTGAAGATTTCAGAGAAAATAACTGAGGGCCAGATTAGAGGTTGGCTGCCTCTTTGCATTACCAGCAAAGATAAATATTCCCAAGAAGACTCCCATTGCCTGGAGGACATTTATGCATGCTGCCCTCTCAAAATACACACACATGCACACAGTGTAACACATATCTGAGCACATGTGCAATTTCAAACTCGAAAGTGCAGAATTTCTGATTTGCTCTGAGTGATGGAGTAGATTGAGCAGATGAAGACCCAATACAATTCTTCGCCTGTTGCTGACTGCAACTCACAGTTACCTGTGCACGTACGATTGTGTGTGCGCTTGTATTTGTGCACTGGAGTGTGTGTGCTTGTATGTGTGGATATGAGGCAGGTGATAAATGGCAACAGCTGCTTTGTGATGACACTGTCACTGGCTGCAGGAAGAG
>JBAMHV010000003.1:13580261-13597590 GCA_037177535.1 Pseudomugil gertrudae | reverse complement strand
ACATTTAAACTAAAAAAATGATGATAATTGTTGATATTATAATGAAAGTGTGATGATTCCGTTGGATTTATGTATCTATAGCTTTAATAGATCTAAATGGGAATGAAACACTTTTACTTTATCTTTCTTGTTTTGCATAAGGAGTCTGTTTGAAGTGTAAGCTTTATATTATTTTTTTGTACTATCATTGTTTTTGCTGCACAAAGCAGCAAAAATTGTATTGTATTGTTTTTCTGCCTGATCTCACAAGAAAATGTTTTTTACTGCTTGTTGATTTGGGAACAAATTTCATGAACTTTTCAATTTTGGCATGTTTAAAGGTGAGCACGGACATTTATAGATTTTGATCCCCGGAAAGTGTAGTAATAACAATGCACATTCACTAGCTAATTTATTTTGGTTGCTGCTATCAGGTTAGACACTGTTTTGCATTGTAAGCTGCCTTAAGTTTTTCAGCATAGATTCAATCAGACTATTGACATGATAGCGTAACATATTTGCTGTAAATGTGTCAGCTGCCATTCCACCACATCCCAAAGATACTTGTTTAAGATCTGATGGTTGTGGAGGTCATTGGAATACAGTTAACTTATTGCCAAGTCCAGGAATCTTGTTGGATCAAAATGATAACCTTTTTTTTTAAACCTTTATCGTACAGCAGTGCTTTAACAGCCAATGAGTAAAATTCAGCATAAAACCTAGATTTATATATCCTACTCTGGTCTCTTTGAAATTACCACTAAAACACCATTATGTGGGAGCATAATTCATACTTTGGTATCGTTTTACATCAGCAGGGAGATCCCCTAAGGAAAACGGTCCTCACAGTCCTGGCTGTCTTTGCTGCTTTACCCAGAATGAACCAACATCTTTATCATGGCATCTTCCCAGAAGAGTAATTACATGGAAAAGAACGAGCTGGCAGGACTCTACCATGAGCCAGTGGGGGACTTTAACCATATTTTAACTTTTCAAAGTAGTGGTGGAATCTGATCACAGGTCAGCAAGGACATGTGTGGCTCCACAGGCGGCAGACTATGCTGCAGTGTCTCTGAGGAAGAGAAAACACAGACCTCCTTGGATGCATTAAAAAAAAACATTATTATAACTTCCCCTAAGCAAGTGACTGAATATCAGAGACAGAAGGGCTTATTGAAAGGCATCCCAGTCTCACAACAAAAGCATAAAAAGCTGTCTTACAGTGTAAAACATAGTTATTCGCTATCAGAGATGTTCACAAGTCATTTTTTCTCCAATCAGCCTATCCCCAAGATGCATGTCTTTGGACTGTGGGAGGAAACCAGAGTACCTGGAGAGAACCCACGCTAACACAGGGAGAACATGCAAACTCCATACAGAAAGGTCACTGGTTGGACCATCCCCCAGCTGAGGCTCGAACCAACAACCTTCTTGCTGTGAGGCCACAGCGCTAACCAACCACGCCACTAGCCAGCTAGCTATAGTTATATATAGCTATAGTGCTATAGCACTAAACATTGTCCTGTGTTTTTCCACATCAAGCTGTCACAGGAGACTCTATTACAATGGAATCACCCTAAAGATGTCTGATATTATCAGTCATATCAACATTATTGGCCAATATTAGCATTAAAATGTCATGATATTGACAAACTTGACACAACATGTACATATTATATATAAAATGTTTTAGCTATGTGTCCTATAACTCAAAATGACCAAATAGAAGAGATGCCATGTGTCTGTATATGTATTGGTAAAATTGGCACTAAATCTTTTGATTGTGACAGCATCAAAATGCTTATTTGCTCGCAGCATGAGGAGCTTGAAAGTGTTTTAAAATTATTTCAGTGTCTGCAGACATTTAATTTGCTGTAAAGTGAAGGATGTATCTTATTTACTTAAAATGGTTCAGTTATATTTTGATTTATAAAACAAAAAAAGTCTTAATATGAAATAATCCAATCAGAATACAAATAAGAATATTAAGATTGTGTGATCTTTTCCGTTTTCTTATGATGACATGAGCGCTGATCTGTCAAGCCTTGAGTGGAGCAGTTGTTGTAGAGCAGAAAATGATGAAACGTGTCAGAACAAGACTAATATTTTCAAGCAGCACATTTTTTTCCAGCTGTAGATTTACGTTTGTCTGTTTGAACAAAGAACTAAACATACACATGCACAAACACAGGCACTCTCATGCATGTGTATGCATGTGCAAACATTTGTGAAATCACACAGTTATGCTCATATTCATACTCATGCATGCTTGTATACCACACACACACACACACACACACACACACACACACATATATATATATATATATATATATATACATATATATGTATATATATATTGTGTGATATTTAAAGAAAAACTTTTTTTTAAAAAAGCAACTATGACAGCAATAATTCCTGTCATTCATCAGGAACAAACTTGTATAAAAAATACACTAACCCACATCCATGTTCCACACTTCTGGTATCATCAGTTCCATTTCTGAATGTGACAATGGGCTAGATAACCATTGTTTTTCCGTTATAAAATCTGTTATGAATGTAATGTCATTTTTGAAGTCTGCAAATAATAAATACACCCTATATATCTTTATAAATATAGCAGTCTCCTAGACAACCTTCTGATTTTATGAAAAGTTCTCTGAGTGTATTAATGCAGAGTAATGCTGAGATATGAGGTTTATCAAGCTCGTGTCACTGACATCTGGGATTTCTCAATTCTCTGTCTCCCACATGCTTTTAATCTTTTGTGTGTGTGTGTGTGTATGTGATTTTTTATGTTGTTGCTTTGACATGCAACTTTGTCCAACAATGGTGTCATCAGCAGAAATGTTGTCCATGGCAGTCACACTGCTGTAACGTCCTCCTTTTTTATATCCTGAAAAGGCAGGTGCATGCGAGTGTACATACAAACACACTCCCTTGATGTTCCCACACACTTTCTCCCTTTTTTTTTCCTCTTTGTGTTGTGTATGAACAAGTGTATGCATTTACACAAGGAAGCAGAAAAGGGCTGAATGCTTTTTTTTAAGTTATCAGATGAAGAGATGTGTCAGTTTCTAGATTGTCAGATTTGCCTGGTTTGTTCCACGAATGTAGTTTACACGTTACATTTAAGCCTATCCATTCTGCTTCTCACTGAATAAAGAAAAAACATTTGCCACAGGTTTCAGAATCTGAACCACCACTATATGTTTTCTGTATTCCTATACTGAATGTAAGTGAAACTGATGCAGAAAATAACTTTTCTGTTTCACTTTCCTCCTCTCTCTCTCTCTCTCTCTCTTTGTCTCTCTCTCTCTCTCTCTCTCTCTCTCTCTCTCTCTCTCTCTCTATGTATCTCTCCTCTGGTTTAAAAAAGAAAAACACCAATCTGACAATGGACACTAACACCTTTCATCACCACCTCCACTCTTTATGCAACAACAGCATTGTGGCCGGATACCATGAGTAGGTACTGTAAACACCACTGCCTTTCTCTCCCTCCTTCCAACACAATAACGTCCAATAAAACTGAGGCCTGCGTGTCTGTGGCTGCCATATGCCAAACATTGGGTGGATAAATTGCTGAAGAGGAAAGAGTGAATAAATTAGAAAATGGTTCTTTTTTTGATGACGTCATTCATGAATGATTCTCTGCAATTTTGGAAGACAAACAACACAAGTTTTTTTGTGTTCTTTACATCTTTGTTCTACATTATTTTGGCTAATCCTGATTTATTTGCCATCCAGTTGGAAAAGTTGTTTGTCAAACCATTTTTCATGACAGTGTGTTGTAAGTTACTTAAACTTGGCCTTACCCTGTCAGCGTTGAGTGCATCTCCCTCTCTGTACACCATCCTGCACACTGCAAACAAGTCTGGACAGCTTTGTATCTCATCCCTCTTTGGATAAACACAGGCAGGAAATGAATGTGGTTTTACAATGATTCACTCCATACTGGAAGCATTTTTTCAAAGAAATCCATTCAAAGCAGCTTTGGCTTCACATGTTTACTATTTTCTCTTGCTTTGAAAGATATGTATCTTTTCATTTGGCAGTTTCCTACCTCTTAAATGCACCTTACAGAGAACCATTTGATTTTTGCTCTCTAACTTAGATAGTTCAGTCAGACTCTTGTGAACTTTTTTTTTATAAATGATCATTTATTTCTATAGTTTTTCTGCAGTGTAAATTATACAAACCATCATATGTCTTTCTTTTTGTCATTGTTATAATATAATTTGTCATTTTGTCTTTATCCTCTTTCTCCTTCACAGTATACCACATTTATACACATCACTCTTCTGCTTCGTTATCTTTATTAGTTAAAAGCTAAAATGCCTGAGGCCAAAGCTGAAACCATGAGGTACAGCTGGTTAGGAACTGTCGACCAGAGTAATGAGTTTTACCTTTAACTGAACCATAAAGGCTGGTTTCTGCCCATGGGCAATCCTGCTCTGAAGTGAGGATAACACACAAGCAAATAAATACACATATATGCTTGATTCCTCATATCATTGCTTGTAACAACTATTACTTCAAACCCTTTAAATGCTTCCTCTCCTCATGAGCCGCTTCAGAAAACAAGTTGTCAGATTGCTGAATAATCATAATTTGCACAATGTTTAACGTTTACAACTTTATAAAATTTTGAAGTCTGGCCTCCCCGGAGAAGTTACGCTAAAGACAGATCACAGAGTTTTAGTTGTCTTTAAAAGCTCAGCAAAAAAAAAAACAATTTAGAGGTTTCCACATCAAGTGATGAACTTTCTTCAGATTGAAAAGAATAATTTTACATTAAATTTCACCTCTTATCCTAAAGACCTCTGCTGGTTGGAACTGAAGAAGTTTTTTGGATGTTAGACATCTTCAGCTAGGAGTAAAAATCCATTCAACTTTATTCAGGCTTTTCTTGTTTCCTACCAAGTATTTCTCTCATGTCTTAACAGATTGAATCATTGTGGGTTGCTGTGAAATATACCTTCTGTATAAAAACCCAATTTATTTCTGGTAGAAATTAGCTTTCTGCAAAAATGCATGTATGAATGTATAAATTGGAACCCCCCCTTATGAAAATAGAAATATTTTTTAAGTCTATAAATAATAAAAACTGTCACGTGTATGATTTTTAAAAAAAAGGGAGGGGGGGGGCACAGAGTCCATTTGATAACTTGCTGGTGAAGGTGTAACTTTAATATAAAATCCACTGCCTGATGTCAATCAGAAGGAAGGGGGTGGAAGATCTGACATTAATGTGGAATTAAAGAGATACTTTATAAATGCAGAAACGACTTAGCAAAAGTTGTTGTCCTGTTTGGTTTTGTAATTTTCTCAAGCTTTCTGAGAAGTTTCCTTACAGCTGTGATGAGTATGACACCATCGATGGGAAAATATGTAACAAAATAATTAAATTTGACATCATGCAAAGCCAGACACTGAAACCCTCAGTTTAGATCAAGAAACTAGAATTGAGACTGCTTAGTGCAGCGGATGAGTACTATCTTGAATGCACCTTTACACTAACAGCTAAAATCTGTGCAGAAAACGTCTCTTCACACACACCTAATCACACCTTATCAGTCTGGCACACACAAGCCACTTTATTGTTAGAAGTAAACTATATAGGCAACAGGTGGTTCCGAGCCCCTCTCCTCCTCTTTCACCAATAAGATTAAACTATCATTGAGACATTATCCCCATTTGCAGCCAAACATACACATACTTTGCTTACAAGCCCTGGGAATCAGCCATGTGTGGGTCAAATATGATGAATAACTCCAAAAGGGTGAGACACAGACGGATCAATAATCCCTGCTTAGTTGTAATCCCATTAACAGCAACAATAGTGAACTGCAAATGCTTCTCTTTGAGACTTAACCGTTTTCTTTTTTTTCTGTGACCAAACCTTAAGAGAGGAAAACACCTGTGTGACCAGTTAAAACCCCCATCTTCTTCTTCAACCCCTATGTTAGTGGGTTTGTAAGTAAACCAGTAAAGAGGCTTGTGAGTAAAATACAGTATATTTTGCCTTTACAGGCCCATTTGTTGCCCAGACAGCTTGTTCTAATTACTGCACTCAAACCTAGGTGAACAAGACTTTCTTGTGTATTTGTTCGGAGGGGGAGACGGCAGATGCTTTTCATTAGATAAGATGAGCAGCGGCAACCATCCTGTGTAATTTATCTGTTTTTGTGTCAGGGTAAATAAGGAAGAAGTTGAGGCTTTTTCCGGTGGTGGACTCTGTTTTTCAGTATGAATGCGGTTGCTTGTGTTTGTTAAGATATCAAAGCCTCATCAGTAGCTATTACTTGTCCAGTTAGCAGAGAGTACTAAAATATAGCACATTTTGGAGGCAGGTCTTTATTTTGCAATCTTACTTTTAGCTGAAGCTGCAAGAGGGCAGCAAATGTTCTCTGAGAAACCAGGACATCTGTTGTCTGTGAGAATAGAGCACCAGGAGAAAAGCAGGGGTTGTGGGGTCTCTACAGTCTTGTCAACAACATCAGTGGCTACAACACTGAGTAATTGGTAAGAATCCTCTGCGGGAGCAAGAGGGGTGTCTGGGTGGCGAGCCAGAGGAAGAAAGACAGGCCACCTCATTCCCACAGAATAAGGGAAAAAATAGAAGAAAAAAAAAGGAAAGCAGCAAACAAAATACAGAAAGGGACGAGAGTAATGGCTGTTAACCCCCACCCTCCCTCCCTCCCTCCCTCCCTCCTTCCTTTCCCTCTGTAGCCTTTCCAGACCCAGACTCCAGACTAGCTTCATCCTTGTAATTTAGATTAATTTCTTCCACATTTTCCTCAGGGATTAGGCTGTACACCCCACACCCCTACCCTCACCCTCAAAACACACACATGCATACACACACACACACACCACCGCCACTATAGTTTCTTGTAATGTTCTCATTACTGAACCTTGTCCCCCTCAGATCTATGCCCCCCACCCCCACACCACACACAGCTAGGTACAGTCTTTGCTCAGATCATTGTTAATGCTCTAATGTCATTAAATGACATTAATTCCAGCTTTTTTGGTGCAGCATTACAGGTGCTGTCACCACTACAGCCAGCGGCAGCAGCGATTATTTACAAATCTTGCCTCCAGATGTATTTTTAAGTATAGCATTAAGCTACTTTTAGAATGGGGATAATTATTGGCTGATGTGGTTTGTTACAGAACAATAAGGAGGACTTTCTATTTAATTTTGGTGGAATCCCTCTTTCATAAGAGCATCTTTAAAAATAAAAAGACTGGATTTTTTTTTCTTTTGTTGGACAGAATTAATAAAATGATTGTTTGGATTTCACACCGTTTCAGCAGGGTGGCACATAATGTCCTTCAGACACAATCAAATTTGTCATGTTTTGTGACTGCTGTTAAATATTATCATGGTGGAAAGATACTGCTACTATAACTAGATTACTGTAACTACTACTACAGTGACAACTTTAATCTTTTCTAACGTAATAAACACCAACTGTGGTGTAGAAAAGTTCCAGAGAAGCCAAAACAAATCATTATTTTTTCTTTGTCTTTTCTTTTGTTTATTGTTCATTTAGCTTGATACCCTTTCAGTTTGTGTGTATGTACCTTTTGGTCTTTCTCTGTTTCTCCATTTCCATTTTTTCCTTCCTGAAAAGCACATTGCATTTTTGCTTTTGAAAATTCAATGTATTGTTTGTTTACATTGTCTTATTGTATCTGATGCTTAGTTGCTGTCAGAAAGTATTTTATTTATTTGTATATTCATTCATTCATTTCAAATTAAAGTATGTTTAACCTCTTTCTTTCTTTTTTCAAATATGTTGTAACTTGTCTCTTGTTACATTAGCTTGGGCTTTGTAATCAAGTATAAATTGTGAAAAAAAAATCTATTTTGAAATAAGTAATGATAAGTAGTGACTTTCATAAACATAATTCACATAATTTCGCCAAACCAGATTCTTGTGAAAACACATTAAGAAGAGAAAGAAAGGGAAAGTGAAAGAGTGAACAAGTTATTGCTTAAAAAAATAAATAATAAAGAAGAAAAATATTTTTTTCCTTAGTGAAAGTTAAATATTTTATTTACCACAATGACGTTACACAAACTGTGTCATCGTCCTAAACAAATATTGTATTTAGTTATTTTGCTGTGTCTGCACACACATGAACACACACACACACACACACTTTAAACTAAAGTCAAACTCATGTTTAAGACCACAAATCGGTGGACCACATTTATTAGTATATCCAGAACTTTCATTATAAGTTGTACTGTTACATTAAAGCCTAATAATTGCATTCAGATTCCTGCATATCTGACATTAAAGGGTTCCCTTCTGGACAAAAGGTCTTTTTATGATCACTAACTTCAATGTTGACATCAAAGTTTCACAAAATGTTTCAATTGTCAAACTTTCAGAAACTGGCAGCAAAATAAACTTAAATGAGAAAACCCACATTTAATTTTAGATTAAATAATAAGAAAAGCTATTAGCATTATGAAAAATGAAGGTATCTTTAAAAGGTGTACAACAAGCCTGCAGGTACTCTGCTTTTTGCACAACAGGTTATTATCTTCCTCACATACTCATTTACTCAATTATTCATGCTTTCCTTTGTGACTTGAACTTAGCCACCATAAAGGCACCTCCATGGTAAAGGCCTGATTTTTAAAACAGTTTATTTGATCTTTACAGAGCTGGAAACCACTTGAGTTCTACTTCTAATTTACACACAAATCCAGAACCATCATCCATCTTGTCTTTTATGACATTGGATGTTAAGACCATGGTTTAACTCATAAAGTGGTTTTGGTGGTTGGGAACTGCAAGCAAGCGATTAGTCTGACTGCAAACGAGCCTTAATGTACAACAGATTCCAAAGACATTTGCTGATGGGAAGTAGTTGCCTGAATAGAAAAGGGTTAAAGTTAAGTTTGGGGTATTTGAGATCATTTTGAACAAAATTCTTTCAAATGCATTCATTCAGTGCATTTATAAAGGTCAATGCACTGTTCACATTATTATTAGAAATGAAAGTTTTAGAAATAAACAGTAGTAAAAACACTAAAAAAAATGGATAGAATATGACATCATGTTTTTTCCACCCTATTTTTGCCATATTTTTCTACGTTCCTCTCAGCTTTGTCACATGATTTGCCATGGCCTACATTAGAAAGGTCACACAGTCAAAGCAAGCTGGAACTACAACTACAGTTCAGTGAATCTGGAGTTGACAAGTCGCCCTTGGCATCTTAATTAAATGTAAAGATTACATTAGCATGTCAGATACAGCCTCTAATTAAATAAGTATGTGAGTTTTTCTCATTTCATAAAAGAAGAAGGTAGCATGAAGAGGGTAAGCAAGCTCAACAAGCCTGCACTCGTCTCCTTTTCCCAGGTGTGTCATAGGTGAATTACTCACACATCTCTCACAGTTTAGTCTATTTACCAGTTACCATGTTGCTTAAGTCTTAGAAGAACATGATAAAAAAATGACACATCATAGGCAGATATAGTCTGAGAAATTTCCAGTGGCGGGGCCAGTAACATCACAACTTTTCATGCAAACAGTTTTAACTATGTAAACTTGGTCGGTGAGATCAATTGTGTTTGCAAAAGATGTTTAAGGTGATAAGGTCCGGCGTGTTTTCCAACACAAAACATTTGTGACATATCTGAGTGACAAGATTAACAAAAGAGGAGAAGGAACAGGATGACTAACGTTCAATCAAGTCCTCTTAACAGAGTTGTTGCATTAGTTTTGTTCATCTGCTCATCAAAGGCACTCAAACTATTCTTTTTTTCTCTCTTCAACAGCCTTCACTTATATGTCCTTCTCTCCCACCATCTCCTCCCCCTCTAATTATCGGCTCTTTCAGGGCCTTGCATACAAGCTAACTGAAGGCAGTTAAAGTCAACTGCTGTAAGGGTTCTGAGCCACCGGGTTCAGGTTGACAGGTCTGGTTAGACTGGTTCTTAGGGGAGAGGCTGATACTTGTTTAACTGCAAGGCATCTGCTGCTGCTGCTGCTTATTCTCCCAGTAGCTCAGTCTGTAAATGCTGGTTTCACCTACTAACTTCCAAAGGAATATTTATGAGTAACAGAACGTACAAAGAAAAAAACATGCAGAATGTTATCTTAAATGAAGTTATTTTACTTGTAAATGTGACTGTGTCTGATGGTAGCATGTATCTGTTTCAGACACTTCATTTTGAGTTCCCGATACACATAAACAAACAGACCCCATGAATCAGCAAGGACTAGCTGGGCAAGGGATGATTCAACAACCTTACACAACACGTAACTCCCATCTGCAGCTCTTTCTCACCAACATCAAAGGAATTGTCATCTGCATTGATAAACTTGTCACAATGCGCTCGAATAACACAGATGTTGCAAGAAAGTACATCAGCTACACTACAAATTTCATTTTAATAAAGCTGTTTGTTGATCAGGCAAAGCTTAGAAATACTTAATAGCTGTTGGTGTATGAGAAATGATTATGAGGAATGTTTTGGTTTTGATATACACAATGTTTGACGCTGAAATACCATTAAGGACCCCCCCTCCCCTCCCGAGTTACTTCTGTTTATCAGCTTAAATAGAACACAAAGTTCATTAGGCGGACCCCTGACACAAATAACTAATCATTGCTCATTTTTGAACGGGCTTTTACAGCTGTCACAGATGATGTAGTACATCATCAACTATGCTTTTCAATCTTACCTCATGTGATCTATAAAAAACATGGCTGTAAATGAAAAACAAGTGTGATTCTCTTTCCTTAAACACTACTTTAAGTGAAAGTTAAAGTGGAAGCACACCTGTTTCCAAAAAAAGGAACCAGCAAGAGAAATATCGTTGCACTCTGTGCTATCCTGCAAGTGTCAACTGTTTTGTGTGTTCAAACATAAACAAGCCTTTTGTCTGTCCCCCGCTGTCTATCTATCTATCTTCATCACATGATGTGCTTTGAGGTCTGCGCCCTCATCGAGCCACACAGTCTATTTGTGAAGCTAAGGAAGAGCAGATAATGATGACTACTGTTCTCACTAGTTTAGTTGGGGATTTTCTTTGCTGTTTATTAGTAAAATGATCTTTGAACACATGACTTAAACATCTTCTGTGAAATACTGCTGAAAAAGAGGCTATATAAAAAAAAAACCAAACAAAAAATAAGTGTGTCTGTGTGGCCAAAGCAACATCACTTACACACTGAATCAGCCTTGAGGCTCTCAATTTTTTATTTGTTTTTTTTTCCCCTCTGGAAAATTTAAAACAGTTTTTTTTTCTTTTACATGTTTTCAGTAAGTAAATTGTTCCCACTTTCTAACCTCTACTCAATTAAAAAGAAAAAAACTAACCCATTTATAAAAAAATTCAACACATCATAAGCTAAACCATACACCAGAATGATACCATTATTTACACAAGCCCATTAAATTACAACATAAATTAGAAAATATTTACATCCAGGACAAGACACTGGATAAAATTCTGTGTTTGAGATTTAATGTCTCATTAAAAACGTTTTTTAAAGAAAGAAATATATACATTTACACACATTCTCACGACATACATACACTGAGGCAGGTCTGAGTCTGCCTGGGCTTTTTTGAATACTCTGAATTATGAATACCTTGATCCCACTGTCATGTTTCAATGGTTGCATCGCCATGCTTGTAATCCAACATGAACACTGAGAATTGTTTCATCATGGCAACTTTCAATTGGAATTGCATAATATTCGACCAGCACAAGACTCAAATCATCTCCCAAGAACGAAGCACGGTAACACTGAAGTCATTCTGAAGTTGATGTACAAATCAAGCCCAAAAAATACAGAAAATGAAGTGATTTTTTTCTCTCTTTACTCTCATGCATACATGTAGAAAAAAAATCGTCCTTTGCAGGTCCATTGAGACACAGGAAATCAGTGGATTTGCCTCCAGACAGAAGAGGAGGGGTAAAGCTGAGAGGAATTCACAGCCATAGCAAACCATCTTGAAATGATGTCCTTTAGGGAGCGGAAAGAGGGGAAAAAATAACTTTGTTTTTTCTTTCTTTCCTTCTTGTTAACAAAGCACAAGTCCTGTGGTTGTGTCAGCCCACTGGCAACTTCACAGTACTGCATAGTGGTAACTATGATGTGATGTGTTAATTTTTCATGGGACAGGCTCCCATAAGACCAGTCCAAAGTATTCACCTTTCAAGGCCAATACTGGCTCATGTGCAGCCAGCTGTAAAAGCTGTAAATATCCACAACTTCTCAGAAAAATACATTTACAGTGTGAGCACACATTAACACCCACAAACAAATTCATCTCTCAAAATGACAATACTAAATATCAACTTTTTAAAAAAAAAAAAAAAGTCCTTAAAAGGTGTAGAAAGTGGAAAGATTAATGGAGTCAAAGATTCGGAAGTTGTTAAGGATTCTCCTTTCTCGCCCTCATTTCCTGTGCTTCTCCATTTTGTCGGTTGACTTGCTCCCACTATCTGAGGATCCCTGAGTGTCGCTACCAGAGCTTAGGTACATCTTGTCCACTTGTTTGAGTGCCTCGTTCAGGTAGTTCTGAAGTGAGGTCATTGCTGCGCAGATGGCCGGAGAGCCAAAACCGTGAGTGATGAGGCTGAAGTGAGTCAGGCAGCCCTGGATTCCAGGCTCCAAAATGGGTGCAGGCCTAGAGTTTCCCAAAGGTGATCGGTCCTGAGTGAGCAGGTCTGTGAATTCCTTGCAAATTTGCCTTAGGGTGGAGAACCAGAATGAGAACAGATGCAGCACTAATGATTCATTGTCCCCTGAAACCAAATCCCATGAATAACTTGTGTAATTATGTAAGCTGGACACTCGATAAAGCTAAATATAAGAAAAACTATAATGAATATAATGATCAAATTTTTAAAATCTACATATTCTTATTTTTCTACAAGAGTGTAAATACATCCAGATAAGATTCAAATCATAGAGATACTTACTTTGCAGCCAGAAGCATGTTCTTGCGAGAGTTAACCTCGTTACGCTCCACATGCGGCCTGCCCAAGTATTCAGCTATTGCCTTTGCAGGGAACTCAGTCTCACAGACATAACCAAAGTCTCTTGCTAAATGAACAGCCTCGCCTAGAGGGGGAAAAGCATTAATTATATCAGGAGAGAATCAAGATATTTTTTTTTTTACCAAAGTTGTACAGTAAGACCAAGAATGAATGAAGATTTTTGTAATCCACCCCAAAGGTATTGTATGTTCTTTCACACAAAGTTCATCTTGGACTCTAATGAGCACAACCTCTTCATATCACATATCAGCTTATAAAGCTACACCACAGCCTTTTCTTACCACATAGCGACCCATGAAGACATAATGAAAACGTAGTAATCTCACATATGTTGAAAGCGGGAAGCACTAAATTCAGTCATTTCTCAGTATACTCAGAATCCCTCCTAAAATCGAATATGGGCCTGAAATGAATGAGCAACAAGCTCCATGAAGAGAAGCTGCTAAACTAGGGAATAATCAGCTATGTTAAGTTCTCTAGCTCAGGGGAAGAAGAGCAAGTGAGATCAATATTTTCTATCTCGAGGTTGGTTTGACTTGCATAGTCATAATGGGCTTATTTGGATAAATGCTAGCAGAGAGTGCCCAAGGCACCAGCAGCTCCACTTATTGATAGACATACACATCACTTCAGGATACAAGCAGCTATTCAGAAGCATAAGCTTTAAGGTCAGTTAGGCCTTCCAGCAAACTGAACACAAGATAACGAGGCTTAATTCAGCTTTGAAGGTCTCTAAATAACACAACCCTCCAGTTATTCTCCTGCACATAATTATTAACCCATTTATGAAAAATAGGGATATAGGCAGCAAGAGAAGAGAAAAAAACCTTGACATCAACTGGCAGCAGGAAGATCACATTAAATTGATACTGTGAACATAATGAAGCATCACTGTTTGGCTAAACTGCTTTGTTAAGACCCTTTATATGTTCAAACATTTTAAATGACCCTGAGCCTCTCACCACTTGGGACAGACAATAGAGAGTTATCATCTTTAACTTTGCATTGTATGAATCTCAGTATGGCATTTTTTTTCTCACAGCACAAATTAAAAAGATCACTAAATGTATGTTTGTCAGCCTCTGCATTTATTTTGCAAGGCACACAGAGATTAATAGTAGCTTTTAATTAGATTAAGCTATAAGATCAGTTTTACCTTCCTGTACTTCAACTGTGAATATGCAAACAGAAGTACAAACGTTTATACAATCTCCTAAAAGATAAAGAAATAATGCTGAAATATCCCAATGTCTGTTATGGTGGAGGGTGGATATAAATCTAGAAGAGAGAGTTTGCTTTCACTCACACTTATCTTCTGTTTGCACAATTATTCTAAACATACCATGCCAAGATACGAGAACTTGGTAGAGAGCGGATGAGTAAGCAAAGCAGTAGTTTTTAAGGTTGGGTGCAGATCTGGGTTATTGTCTTTAAAATGGCAAAATATATATTTGCATTTATGATCATTCAAACCGTCTTTGGTGACTCAAAACAAAGATAAGGTGTATGTTGAGATGCCAGTTCAGCTGATCGGGTTTTAACTAAATAGAGTGGCTAATCATCGACACAAAAGATTGATTAATGCACAGCTGATTTCTGTCAAATTCAAGTTTCTCAAGAAAAACCTTTACAGACTGAAATTTGTGCAATGCTTCAAAGATCATGTACTGTAGAAAGTACATATACTTCATTAGTGAGAACAATGCTTCCACGTTTATATCAATATGTGTAACATTCCTCTCAGTGCAAACAGCAATTTAATCCGAGAAGGTGTGATGCGTCATACCTTCGACTAGTGAGGTCAGTAAAGTGACATTAGCTGCCTTCCTCCTTCCTGCAGGCAGGTTAAGTCCTATTTTGTCCAGCTTTTCTCTCAGTGAACGCCCTCCGTTCTTTGACTTGGCTCTGCATGACGACACAAAAGCAAAGATTAAGTCACGAAGTCAGGTTTTCTCACTCACTTTAAAGGTTTGTTTCAAATTTTCACTCAAACTTGAATGCAATCAAATGTTATTTACCATGATCTTCCTTTTCAATTGTGCTTTTATGCCATTAGGGATAAATTGACAGTAAGCACTTATTGTATTGTTGCGAATATTAGAAAAGTAGAAATGGTAGAGATTTCCACTCAGAAAAGGCTGTGTGTTCACACTCCTGCCAAACATCTCCTTCAGCAAGGGGAAGCAGTCATGATGACAAACAATTCAAACACAAGCCACTTCTCTTGGCCTATGAAACGTTAACACAATTGATGATTCTGTGCAAAAAATGCATTCGGGGGAGGGGGGTATCACTCATACATGCATTTTTAGAAGCTCTTAAATGCTTTTAACTTGCCACAGCGATTCATTTTTCTGCATGAACGGCAAGCAAGCGCTCCCTCTGCATAGTGGGTGAGAGATGGAGCATCTTTAGGGAGGCATGTGTGTCTGAATGCCCCCCCTCCCACATCACCCCTTCATCCTGATCTCTTCCCCATTCCCTCTACTAATGAACCCCCCTCCCATTGCTATATGACCTACTTAAAAATGGCTGTGTTTGTGTGTGTGTGGGCGACTGTGTGCATGTCAGCATTAACAAAGGCACATGGGAAGTGGCAAATATGCACTCTGACTACAACACGCTCCGGTCAGGGGTGTTAAGTACAAACTGAAACCTCCCAGTCCCTCAACAGACTCCAACATATGTGCCATAAGGCCAACTGCTCTGACACAGATAAACCTACACAAACACTGACAAGATTATGTGCACAACACACACACACGCACACGGAAGTATACTCAGTCTTTAGATTGGTACTAACAGGGTTGATGTAACAAATCCTCAAAGGAAGAACTGAACTAAAATTGCAGATCACACAAATAATGTTATGAACTTTGCAAAAAGAAAATCCTTAGCGAGGGCAAATCAAGTTGTGTTTTTAAAAAGTTTCCCCCATACGTTGTTGAGCTTGTGTCTATGATTACATCTCCCCTGTTTAATTATTATTTACATTCAAAACTATTTAAATAGTTAAGTAAAATCTTACAAACTGGTTGCAGGAAAAAGAAATATTTAAATAAATGTAATCAATATACAAAGGTACTGTATTTCTATATTGTGTTAAGTGCTTTTACAAGCCAAGGGCAAAAGTGAAAATACCCTTAAATCCAGCTAAGCTGTCATGTTGAATGAGTCTGAGCCCTGACCTGCGTAAAACACCTCCCAGGAGCGATGCATTGAGGCACTCTGGGGGCGATAGACGTCTCTGGACCTCAGCCACCGTAACCTTGTACTTGGATGTGGAGCTCAACAAGGAAAGACGGCCTGGTACAGAGCAGAACACTTCTGAGGGGTTCGATACCATGCCTAGCAGAGATTCTTTCTGGAAAGGGAGGCCCAGTGCGTTGCCTTTAGGTAGAGTGACAGGACCTGAAGGAAAAGGAGGAGGGGCGGAAATGTTAGTTGAAAAATAAAGCATTACAGAAGAATGAATTAAATGTGGTCGGGCAATTTAATGCTATGTACATCTACATAAGCTCTGATCTTATCTAATCCTACCTGTGGAACTGGCAATGTGTTTTTTTTTTGTTTGTTTGTTTTGTTATCACAAGAACAAGTGTGTGCAGCTCACATCTAAATAAAACAGTATAGCGTTTTGAAATTTTGTGGGGCTTTTGAAACACAGGACGCCTTTTAGTTAGCCCTTATTGCAACACCATCCACAAACAGGTATGAACATACAGAAACTGTAGTATAACCCCCCCTCTCTCCTTTTTTGTTTTATTTTAAGTGCACCAAAGTTGGCATCAGTTATAGCTCACATGTTTATTTCGTTCTGTATCAACCACAAGAGCACTGACAGTTATCAAGACAAACAAAAACAGTACAGCACACTACAATATAAAACACATCTAACTTAATCCTCACCAGCAAGAATGCCCCCCTGATAATAAGTCCTCTGTAAGCGATCAAGGTTCCTGCCACCTCGTAGTCCTAATACTGAGACAGAAATCAGAGTCACATGAGTGATTTTATTCTCCTCTGGGGCACATGGCTGGGAATGACATGCCTTTGTTTACAAATGGAAGACCTAGATTGCCTTTAGTGCAGCCTTTAGCACTAGAATCATATAATGAGCCATTACTGATTTCTACAAATAGTTTTCTGCTTGCAATTAAGCATCATAATATTGTTACACTACTCACAAATCCACTTTTGCACCATATCTATCTATATACTATCTATCTATCTATCTATCTATCTATCTATCTATCTATCTATCTATCTATCTATCTATCTATCTATCTATCTA
>JBAMHV010000003.1:13492801-13505194 GCA_037177535.1 Pseudomugil gertrudae | reverse complement strand
TATATATACTTCATAAATGTAGAAATACTTCCTAAATAGACTCAGAAATCACCATCTGAAGAAAGTTTAAAGTTGTTTTAAAGTTGTAGTTCTAGAAGACTAGAAACATGTTCACACAAGAAGGTATGTGTGTGTATGCATGTGTGTGTATGTGTGATATGAAAATGAGTCACAATTTAAGGTCATTTTAAATTTTACCCTTCTGTAGCTGTTCTTTATTTTCTTGAACACAAGCCAAAAAGAATAAGCACATCAGTGCATGGAGATACATTTTATGGGGGAAAGGCATTTTGTAAAACTGTATGACATCTAATGTGACTTCTTCGTTTGAGTAAAAAAAATCATTTGGATTAAACATATACAGGCTAGCTGCTTTGCATAGGTAATTATCTCCCATGTAAGTCTTTTTCAACCGCATAAATGAATATTTTTTACTGAATCTTTTTGCTGTAGTGTGTGTGTGTGTGTGTGTGTGTGTTCACATTCAAAACGTGTCTGTGTGTATAATTTATTGCTGCTGGTTTCCTTTCTGTTGGCCTATTCTAATTTAAAACGGTAGCCTAGGTAGCCACAGGGGAATTAATACAGTGAATCGCAACTCAAACGCAGATAAGATTACCTTCTGATAAACCTGTCAGCAGCCACAATCAGAAAAATCTCCTTATCTAGCGCGCGCATACAGTCTGCAGCTTTACGCAGTCACAGTGGATAGCTGCCTTCACTACCTTTGTTTAAACAGACGTGGAGAAAAGCCCTCAACCAAACAAAGATCTGACGTGGAGATACAGACAAAAAAGCCGAGAAGGGAAGCACTGCTGCTGGGGCTCAACGAGGAGGGGTTGAGATAAAGGGGGCACGCGCACACATAAACACAGAGTTCAGCCTGCGTCCAGTGCAACGCGCGCAGGAGGAGGAGGAACCAGAAAATTTCCCTCATTTACTTAACATCACTTCCCCACCGCCAGGAGAGCAAACACTCCTCCTCAAGCTGCAAAGGAACACAAGTGTGACATCGATGCGGGCGAAACTCTTCTGTAGAGAGCCGTCACCTGGAAACACTCGCCCGACAGCGTCTTTTCTTCCCCATCTGACAGCAGGAGCGCAAACTTCTGCGCTCATTTGCGTGGACTCGTGGAAAAACCTTCACTGGGCATGGGGAGCCAACTGTTGTGATAACCGGATTTTCCTGCATTCGGGTTATTATTATGGTAAGTGTAAGATGCATTTTTATTATGATCTGAATAACCATGTTTAAGTCTTTTATAGACTAAAGCGCCATGACGACCTGATTAAAATCCAGTGCGTCCATTGATAAATAAATAACACATCAGACTCTAAAGTCCGACTCTTGGCTGCGAGATTTTGAGCAACCTTGATGCCGACACGCTATTTCTCGGACATACAGATAATAACAAGATCACAAAATTGATTTTTTAAAATCCTTATATTAGGTTATCAATAATTATTCGAGTTTAACATTTACTGCTTATATTTAATTAGACTAAAATGTAGTGTATTTGGTCCATGTTTGAAGATTACAATATTTTAAAACAAATTAAATTCAAAGTAAATTTAAAATAGTTATATGTGTGCTTTCGGGAAAATAAAAAATATAGATATTATTTTAATTTTTTAAATGTCTGCCAGACTTGTCAGTTGTTATTTATTATTATTATTATTATTATTATATAGAATATATACATTATATTTTAAACTGTAATAATACTAATTTTCACAGCGTTTAATTTAAGTAAAATATAAGTTTTTTACTAATGCAGAAAAGCTCAAAAGTGGCCATTTACAAAGAGATTTTATTTTTCTCTTAATGGCCCATTTAAAGTAGGTAAGAGTGTGTGAAGTGCCTTCCCCATTAATTGAGCTCTTTTGTTATTCTTGGTGCTAGTTGCATCAGTGCAACACTGTCTACTCAGCCCTAACTACAGAAGATTACACCCAAATCACTGACACCCCTTCAACGGCCACACAGGGACCCTCGTTAAAGGAATAGGGGCACCTTGCAAGCTTTTTTCAAAGGCTGGTATTCATATTTTTCAAGGACCCCTTCACTGCTTCAGACTAGAGAGTCACTCTCTGTGTTTTTCTAGCCATTTAGGACCCATTCAAACATTTGACTCTGCTGTAGGAGCAATAGGAGCAACAATTAATGGGGCCCTCTTGTTTTGGTGGCATGGTGAATATAAATTTAGTTGAATGATATGGAGTGGGATTCTGGCATAAGATTCCCTGCTGTAGCTACTTGATTTTTGTTTTGCAAATATTTTTGTTACAGCTAAAATTGGGTAAAAAAGTACAAAAAAAACTGCCATTTATATTAAGTTTAATCTTGATTAATAAACTGGGCACATGTCATTTTCTCATCAGATTAGATGTTTTAAATAAGGAGTAATGACCAGCCAACATGACTTTTTTGCATCATATTCGGGGTTTTAATGGGCTGTAAATCTTACTAAATATCCTGTATTTTAACACTTGCAAATAATGTCCGAGGACCTGGTGTAAGCGGTCTGGAGGTGTTCTCAGACTACATACCAAAGGTGTGTGGTGGAGCGTATTTGATTTAGCTCTGGGGTTTGTCTCCTAATAACATTGGGTCCCGTGTCTGGACTCCCATTCTGTAGCTGACCCCAGACCCTCTCCGTCTTTCTTCCTCTCGCCCCTCTGCCTTCGTGGTTCTTATTACTTGCTCTAATAAATTGTGAATAAGCAGCAGCCCTAAAAGCCCCAGCTTTTGGAGAATTCCCCATCCTGTAGCGCAAGGCACCCCCTCTTAAAAAAACACAAATTAATTCCAAACCTCTCTGTAGCCAAACGTTTCTGGAATGATAAATATTTTCATAGGAAGTGCTGCTCTTCCTGACTTTATCTGCACCAGTTTTATTATATTTCTCAGCTGCTCGGTTCTTGAAGTCTCTCAGCTTCTGTATGTCTCTCTCTCTCTTCCATCTCATTCTGCCTCTGTTTACTGAGTCATATGGTCACATTTAACCTGAATCTAAAGTTAAGACGCGCAGTCAGGTTGAGCCAAAAACTCTTATTTTCTGAGAGATTGCAGAGTTGATTTAATGCAGAAACGTTTTAATATTACTTGACTATGAATCGTTATTGGGTACTTTATTATTCATTTACACATTGTCTTGTTTTGTTCCTGAACATGATGTTGCAATAATGTATTTTGCAAAGCACACAAATAAAAAAAACTTTCATTGCAGTGAAAGCTGCTGTTTTTACACAGCTCATTAGACAAAAAACCTGACTGCAAAAGTCCTGATCTATCTTTACAACAGTAAACAACAGTAAACAAACCTAGCCTTCCTTTAGGTGATTACATCTACTTTGTGCAGGTTGTACCTGTATTCCTTCTTGTACTTCTTTTTTTCTCTTTGCCTGTTTTTTATTTACTCCCTCACAAGTTTCTCTCATAGTATTTTACTTTGTTTTATTATTTAATTGTGTCTGTACACCTTCTCAAGTTGGTTGCCATGAAATAAAGTGAAAATATAAGTGTAAAAAAACACCAAAAAGAGACAAAGTCAGCAAAGAACTACAGCAATTTACTTAATAAATGTTACGTCAAACATTGGGTGAGTAAAATTTAAGTTTAATTTTGTTGGATGAGTTGAGTGTTTAACATTTCAGCTCACAGAACAACTGTTACTAAACTTTATATGACTTCAGAAGAATCCCTCATGACTGTAGCCAGACATGTGCAGCTGTCTGCACAAACAGCAAATTCAATCATGTCACAAATTTTTCACTTATCTTGTGCACAAGTCCTAAGTTAAAGGTTGATTATATATTATGAAGACTTTTATTTCTCTAAATTAAGACAAAGGTTTCAGTATACTCATGATCAACCTGATGTTCCCTAAAGTTATATTGTACCATTAACATGTATATATGGCCCGGTTAGTTAAATTCAGCTCACTCAAGTCTAAATATCCCTGCTTTGTTGCAGGTCTGCATAGAAAACTACACATTCTCTGTTATTTCATGTTTTATAAGGTCAGAATTAGAAAGATTAGAAATGTTAGTTTGCTCTGAAAAAGTTTGATGCGCAGAAATCATCAAACTGTCCTTTAAGCACGTTCTTCTCTCCCACCCTTCCTTATTTTTTTAATTCCTTGAAGTCCCATGAGAGCTCTTAGGGAGGCCCCATGGTGATGTGTGTGTGTGTAATAAACCCATGTGCTGTCAGCAGACAGCAGCTGTCTCTCTGGCTATCTCTGCTCTCCTTATCTCATCTCGAGAATCGTAAAGCCACACACATCGTAGCAAAGCTTTCACTGACTCCATTTAATTTTTTGTGCTTTCAGTGGCTACTCTCCAGAGAAAAGGAGAATTTAATAATCCTCTGTGGTTCTTGGAATATTTCTTTTAGGTGTCAGACGTTTTCTTTAAGATTTTTTTTGGGGGGATGAAGCTTGTCCATTTTTCTGAATTTTTCCCTCTGCTTATATCAGCACATTTAATATTGTCTCATTTGTCTTCAATCTTTATATCACAATAAAAATTTCTATAAATTACTTTAATCTTGGTCTCTATACCCCCCTACACACACACACACCAAATCTAGTAAAAAGGTAATTAGACCTCAGTATGAGCGTCACTTACCAGTGAGTTCTGTCTGGCCAGCTGTTAACATCCAGGGCGGCCACTTGGCATCATGTGCAGAGGCGACGGTTGGAGGACAAACCTTTTCATCTTAATGACTGATAAAGTAGCATGTCTGAGAGTGTGTGTACACTTGTGTGTGTGAGAGAGTTCATTAGAGAAGGCAAGAGCACTCATGCACTCAGGTAATGTGTGAGCGCCTGTGCGGCCACCCTCCCATCATTTGACCAGATGTTTTTTACCTGGGAGCCAGACCACCATCTGACTGGGGTCAGCCCAGTCTTCTAACCCCACACCCGCTACTACTGAGCTGCTGGGAGGTCTGCCAGCTGTCCCTCTATGTGACCCTCGTCCCGGGGCACTGATTCTGGGTGAGACAAGAGTCTGGGCTTTGGGTAGGTGGTCCCTATTGGATTTGGCAATATTACAGGAAGACATTCTTATGGATCTTATTAGTGTTAGCTCTCGAACGCAGGTGGCGAACCTAAAGAGGAGGAATAAAAGCAAAAATTGTGAAACAGGAAAGGAATGCGGTCCAGTGAGAAGTAATTTAGAAAGGAGCAAGAAGTTGCTGGAGAAGCAGCGACATAAAGACACAGCCATTGTCAAATAAGGAGGTTTTGATTACTAAGAGATGCAGGGGGCTTCTGGCATTAAAGCAGTCTTGTTGCAGGAGTTACTCAACTGAAAGGAAAGGCCATCAAGTCTGGAGGTAAAGTTACAGAGTGCAGACAGTCGACAACAGGTTCACTGCTGCCAGAGATTAATTGGACCCTGTTGCATATGGACAAAAAAACCCACTTCTGCTTCTATCAAAGGAACTCTGTTGTTGATAAATGACTTCACTGTTCATTTACTTAGGGATTAGGATGAGTTAGGTATGTTTGTATGAGTGTGTGTTTTTGAATCTGTCATTTATTTGCACAGATCTTTGACTGGTGTCATCAACTCGCAACGTGTCATTGAGTTGAATATGTAAACACGATAGATCAGTTATGTGCTGAGAATATGTGCATGCCGGCAAAACAAGAAAACACTTTAAGTAAGCAAAGTAAGCAGATAACTGAAGGCTAGAGAAGATCTCTATCTTTGTTTTTGTTGTTGTTGTTGCCTCAGTAAATGTCAGTGTGTGTGTTTGGAGTCAACAACCTGACAGCTGGTTTCTGTTGAGTTTTGCATTTTTAACCAGTGTCAGAAGTAAGTCATTGTTTTAGTTGTTTATTTGGGCTTTTTTCTCTCTTGCCTGTATATCTCTGTTCCTTGTTAGATGAGAATATTTTGTTCTTTTTATGTGGACATAGTAACAATAGCCAGTGGTTAATCACATATGAGCAGATGAGAAAAAAAGGACCTTGATTGGACAGCAAGCCCTCCACATATAGTGTGGTGACACCTGACTTACATGTCAAAGGGAAAAGTTGTATTTCACTAAAGTAAGATTTTGTAACGGTTCTATAAACAATCAAATCCAGCTCATATTGTAAATTTGCAGTTCATGCAGTTGCCAGGAACTAATAATCTCTAAAAACTCATTTCTGTTCCATTTTTTTTGTAACGTTTTGACTCTTTGTTCCAGTTACCCTATGTTATCAGCTTTGTGTCAGAAGTATTAAAAGAGATCAGTTGCTGGCAGATGGCACCACTTCCCCTCACAAAATATCATGTCAGTGTAACGCAGACCCACATAGATGCCTCTTGTTCTATGTCTTTTATAAGCAACTGAGAACAGAGGTTTGTGTGGAACTGAGATTCAACCCCCAGGCACTTATGGAGACTGTTCAAATGAAGCACTCCAGGTGGGGTCCCATATGGTGTGATTACAAACCAGTGAGTCCCAGGGTTTCAGTAAAGGTCATAGAGGGTCTATCCAGTGTGCTGCAACAATCTTCCTTGTTCCATCAAGACACATGATGACACAGCTTGAATAATGGCAAAAACACCTGCCAGTCCACAAAAATAGAACAATTACATGGCAGTATAGTATGGTCGGCACCAACCAGTCGACTGGTGTTCTTCCCACATAGAGGATCTTGCTGTGTATTGCTAGAGAAATCTAATGACAAACTCAAACTTGTTGAACTGACAGATCTCATACTCTTAGTATTTACAGATGTAAAATAAAGTAGAAGAACTGGATTCTGAATTGTAGGAACTTGAAAATGAAAATGAAAATTTACTTTATTTTCCACCATGGTGGAAAATTGTCTTTAGTTCACCATTAAACACATTTCACATATTCATAAATACATACCATACCATAGTTGATAACTTGTTGGTGATTGTTTTCATTAATATGTAATTGAGTATTGAACAATGGTGATAAGACAAGCTGTATCAGCTCTGGTATCATATATTCCCAAAGTGCTCCTCTGGGAGCAACAGTCCATCATAAGCCACGTTCAGACACGGACAGCAGTAATAAAAATTTCTAGATATTACCTGGAAATAATACACAAGGTGGATTTGGTGTAAACTCAGCCAGACTACACTGCTCTTTTTTCTACTCTTCCTGTATGTTACTACTCACTCATTGAGATATTGAGTAGAGCCCACTTAATTTAATGTTATCAACACAAAGATACTTATTTTTATGACAAAGATATCCCCATTAATCTACTTTATTTGCTTAAAACAGAATTGTATTATTCTAGTATATATATCATATCCTGTCTTCTTTGTGTTCTGTACAAATCACATCTCTAATAGAGGATTATTGTTTTCTCTAATCCATGTATAAGCACTCTGCTGTGGATGCTTATAAGCCCAAAACCCATGATGATTGGAACTTCTAAAAGGAAGCGATAAAGATGAGGACGCTGGCATATTTGTCTCTGTGCTGAGTACGTTCCCACTGCAAATCTTCACTGCATGACATCATGGCACCTATGAAGCTCCTATGTTATGTGTGTGTTTAATCATAATATGTGGACTTTACCTTTTGGATTTTGCACAAGTGTCCTTTGAATAACTACAGCTAATTCTGTGTAGATCAACACAACAGTACAAATGGCTTTAACCAAGATTATTGGAACTGTTCTCTTTCATTGCTGCTGCCTCAGTAATCTTAGTTGTCTTCAAATGTGGTCCATGTGATTCCATGATTGATTCATAGATACAATTTAACAGGTAAATCTGAATAAACTCTGTGTTTTACCTTTTACCTTTTACCTATATCAAGTTTTGTTTCAACATAAAGAACAATACACAGCAAAAACGCAAGAATTTGATATCCGTGAAAGAAGCTGTGGTCCAGCGGAACCCTGGGACCCAGGTGAAGCTGGTGGGACTGGCCCTGTGGCCTTCTGGCCCCCTGTGGCCTCGCTGAGTTTGTTTTAGATTTGGTTTCAGACCTTGGCTCTCCACATCTCTGTTGAGCTGTGCTCATCTTCCCTCTGGTGTCCTGTAGTTCCCATGGCCTTGGCCGCCCTCCTCCCAGGCCTCACCCTGAACGAGGAAGTGCCTTGGCTGTCACACAGTTTTTGTGTCTTTGTGGAAGTGCATGTGTGCACATGAAGAAGTGCAATGGTTCATATCAAAAGGACGCTAAACAGGGGTTGCATTCATGTATCGTCCCTGGACGGTAAATGCAAAGCACAGGAAGATGTTCTGTATTTTCCATCTGACTTTAGTGTCATTATTTTGAGCTTCATAAATTAGGATAAAATTAGGGTCTGTGGTGACTCTCTGGTGTTTTCCACCAGAGGTAGGGACAACTTCTAAGGATATGGGAGTGCTCATGAATTAGAGTAAAACGTTTAGGTTTTATGACACTAGAACAGAGAATTATTCATCTTTGTCATTCTTATTTTTCTTTTTTCAATGTCTTCTCTTGATGTCTGTGCCGCTGTAAAACCTCGCTGCCCTTATAATTCATGATTGTCATCCGTCTCTGTCGTAGTGTTGTCAGCGAGGTTAGAGGTCAAGCAGTTAGCTGCAGCTTTGCCAGAATGGAATGACCCAGAGGCAGAAAAGAGAGAAAAGCACAAAAATGAGCAAAAAGAGGCGAAGATATGGAACTAACAAAAGAGTCATTAATACACAAATACGGCAATGCTTCTGAAATGTATGTCAATAATCAAAACAGTGTCTAAATAATGATCACAATGTATTTTTATTCTGTTTTCACAAAACATATTGTTTTCTAAAAGTAAAAATAACTCATCACAGAAAAACAGAAATGTTGTTTTTCAGTTGAAAAAGGAAAATAGTCAAATGCTGCCCATGTGAGCAGCATATGCAAATTTATTCTGCAATGTGAACCTATTGTTGAGATACAACTCAAATGAACCATTTCCAGTAATTATTGCAACATTTCTGTCAACTGAAAGTCAGGAAATTGACTAAATTATTCAAAATAAATATGTATGTTCTTAAACCATTTTAGGTTCATCCTCACTATAGTTGTCTTGTTTAGTTTGTGGGTTTGTTTTTATTTATGTGGGATTCCATTCATGGATGATGGATGTTTGCCTTTAAAATGTGTTGGTGTATTTCAGAAATAATCGTCCCATCAATGATTGCAAGCTTTCCTGGCCCAGGTGTGTGAAAGAGGTGGCTCGAAAAGAATTGGAAAAATTAAATACTGATTTAATGTAAATAAAATTCTACTTAAATATATATGAAACACCTTTAACAACTAAGTTTCATTGTGTTTAGTAATAGACATACAGATATTTTATTAAGTGGTATAAACATAAAATAGCAAAAGCAATGACTATGTTATAAAGGACTCATTGAACAATCTATTGAATAATTCTTGATTGTTCCATATCTGACATATTACATTAAAATATAGGGAAGTACATGTATAAGGTACATGAATCCAGTTTTCCCTTATTTAAAAAATATAGGATATTTTTGTCTCATCTACTCAAAAATATTTTCCCTAACAGCCTTCCTGCTTATGTGCATGACCGTACAGAATTGCAAGTTGTGACAACAATGTCTAACTAAGCCAATGAGCAGATCGAACTGAAAGTAAAAAAAATCTAAGCATGACAGGAAGAACTTCCTTTTCCATAGAAAAAAAATCCCCAACAAAATTCGACTCAGGGAAATAAATAACTGGTGGTGGTCAAGAAGACAAAACAAGAAATACAAGGCCAGAGATAACTGCAAGGAGAAAAGTGTTGAAAAAGAAACCTATGAAGCTAAGTTCAATGTCCCTCTGTTGCTGGGCATGCAGACATTTTTCAGTTTCGTTGAGAGCTCACAGAAGATCAGATTCCTTGCTTTTAAAATGCTTGTTGCAGGCTGTACATTTCTGGGATTTCCTGTTTGTGTACAATCTGTATGTTAAGATCTAACTTTATTAGAATCCAGTTTTTGAGATAAAACAAACGGAAGACTCATTCTGGCTTGTCCCCCTGCTGGTTGAAATCACCTGGCTGTGATTTTTATGGTCTTATTAGCTGTTAACCCTTTATGTGTAATATTGGATTTTCTGTATCAGTTTTATTTTGTTAATAATGTCTCAAGACTGAGGTCTGTGTGTGAAGACCTTTGAGACACCTTTGTTGTGATACTGGGTTATATAAATAAAATTTAATTTTTTATCAGCTTTCACTGGATGAGTGAGAGCTTTAGCCCAGTTTAAACCAGTAAATGTTTTGGTGTTGATCTTTGAATCGTCACCTTACCTTCATCTGAACTTTTTTCCTTCCTTCTGGACAAAAATCAGTTTTTATTTTCTCTTAAATTCAAATTTAATAAAATCTGTAAAGTTTAATACTTCACAGATCACTAACTAATGATGATATCTGTTTAAAAATAGTCCAATTTTTTTATCTCATATCATCAAAAAGTAAACAAAAAAGAAACGCTTGAAGTGTAAATACAAGCGACCCATGCACTGATCAAACTCTGGAACTTTGAACCACATCCTTGTTCTGGTTATTTTTCCCTTGTGTATCCCGCCTGTGACAATGCATACAGTGTAATTGACGCAGGTGCCAAAACATCAGTGTGTCAACAATAATTTCTTTGGAAAATAGTTTTACCTGCCAAGAGACTGTAATGAATTATTTAACTGTCTGAATCTCTGATTACAAGACTTGACACCAAATTGATCTTTATCTCACCCCTTTGTATTCTTCGTATCATTCCCTTTTGACCTTTTAGAGCTGGTTCAGGGAGGTCACGAAAGGATGGATCAGTAGATTTCTGTGTGTTGATGTTTATTTGTGATCACTTTGGCAGGAACGTTGACAGCTTCAGAAGAACTTGATTGACACCAGAGGGACAGGATAACGAGGATCCAGCTTTCTCCACTGTGGCAGGTTAGAAAACAAAACAAAAAAAGCCAGTAAAATAAAAAAAAACACAGACTGTGAAGTCATCCAACAGGTTCTGTGCCCTTAAAGTAAACCTGTGTATTGTAAACTACTCATCAGTGTATACTTCCTTGTTTTATTTAAATGAATTCATGATCATATAAAAATGGGTAATTCTTTCATAATCCATCTATTTCTGCAAAATAGCTTCACTTTTTTGTTTGTTTTATATTTATTTCCTAATGGGTTTTACTGCCTGTTTTCAGTCCCTGAATTCGCCTGGTTCACAAGGTCTCTTATTACATGTTGTAAACTCATCACACCTTCTGCAAGTGAGTTGTTGTTCTCATTAACTGTCAGTTGAGTTGTTATATCTGTTAGCCTTTGCAGTAGTAGAGGAAGCATGTTTACCTCATTTTCATCAGATTTTCTTGCAGGCAAATCATCCTTCCTCACACTCACTTCATGCCAGTAACAGATGTCACATTGTAACAGATCCATAACAAGAAGAACCAGTAACCAAAGCTTCCCTTGTTGTCTATGCTGCTTCTCCAAGATCAGTGTCATGGCTGCATATGGACAGACTCAGTACAGTCCCGCCCTCCAGCCTGCAGGACCGTACACACCATACACTCACCACACACAAGGCTACAGCATGCCATCTTACAGTAAGTACAAAGTCTTAGTTTAGATGTCAAGAAATCTGTAATATAATGTCAAAACATACACAGCTTTTGTCTTTATTATGTTAAACGATAGATTATAATAAAGCATTAAAAAGCCTTTATAAAATAATTTATCTTATCTTATTTTATTTTAATAAAACCTGCATTGGGTCTGAAATAAAGAAAGATTGATTTGATTGAATTATTTCACAAAGTAAGAGCAATATGTGTAGCTACTTTTAGAAAATACACAAAGCCACTTAATAAAATACTATTTGATACAAATAAATATGAAGAGTATGGACTAAAAATCTAACAGCCATATTTGTGAAAGCTTTTCCTGTCTAACCAATCAAAATGAGAGCATTCAGCCTTTATGCTTTTTCTAATGTTATTAAATGCTTTCTAACAGTTCACATCAATAAATCAGGTTACTGCTGGGTTTATCCATAACATCAACATTGTGCTGTTTTTTTTTATCCTAGACATTAAAACAGAAGATGGTTTGAGTCACTCTCCAGGACAGACAGGACTACTGGGCTACTCAAACTTCAGCAGCACGCCTCCCAGTCAAAGCCTCTACAGCTACCCTCACACGCATGGTCAGTCTAACACACTGCATGTGCTGAACTGTAGGAAGCATTATCAAACACACAGCAATTCACTGGTATACATAGTTTTTGTTAATCATCTTTGATGTGACATCATTGGATGCAGCATCCATGCATGCTATACTTCTCCTCTCTTCTCCTCTCCTCTCCTCTCCTCCCCTCTCCTCTCCTCTCCTCCCCTCTCCTCTCCTCTCCTCTCCTCTCCTCTCCTCT
>JBAMHV010000003.1:13470299-13492701 GCA_037177535.1 Pseudomugil gertrudae | reverse complement strand
TCCTCTCTTCTCCTCTCCTCTCCTCTCCTCTCCTCTCCTCTCCTCTCCTCTCCTCTCCTCTCCTCTCCTCTCCTCTATACCACACCTGTTCTCCATTAGCTGCGGTCTGGACTCCTGGCGTCAAAAGTCTCTGTACCCCTCCTCTTTTCTTGGGGTCAGGCTCCCTTTCTCCACTCAGACCAACAACACAGCATGAAAGCGCTTGTTTCTTTTACTCTCAAGAAAGAGAGAGTGATAAAAAGTAAAGACAGGCAGAGAAATAGAGCAGGTAGAAAGAAGGGAAAAAAGGAATAGTGCTCATAGAGGAAAGAGGGAGGGTGTTGTCTCAGTACATAGATGCTACAATGTAGATACATAATGCCTTAGAGAGTTTGTCAGCGTGTGTCTGTGGTTCAGTGTCTGTGCTGTTCACATTCCTCAGTCGCCCAGCACCCCAAGCATGACTCGCTCAATGCAACTTTATGGCTTTGAAACCAGCATGAAATTGACCTTGTGTGTGACAGGGGAGAGGTTAAGGGGCATTTTATGGAGGGGTGAGTAGGTTTGATGTTGCAGACACCACATGAGTTGTTTATACTGTGTGGATGAAACACAAGTGAGACAAAACTTCAGAGCTGTAATCAGATGAAGTGTAGAAACAACTTTCATTATTGTAAGAAATGGTTGCTTAAAGCTTTTAAAATAGCTTAGATGTAGGAAGATTTATTCCCTACAGGGATACATACTAATGTTAGTTGATCAACTATAGACACATTCTGGTCCTAAACATAAATAACCTTTTTTTTTGTTTAAATTATTAATCAAACTTCATGTTTTAAAAGCATTTAACTGAGTAATTCTGTCTAACCAGATAACCAATAAGGCTTTTCAGTGAATGCTAATTTTAAATCACATTCTGCTCCCTATCTCAGCCTGACTATTATTATTGTCAAACTCCCTGAATAAACTTCTGAGTATGCACCCTCCATTCAGAAAATCACAACTTGACATGACAACAAGTCTGCTTGCTCTTTTCAGTGAATGCATGTAAAAATCTGGAAAGAATAAGGTTACAACATTTGTTGCCCCACAGGGAAGACCCTGCATGGTTTTTCTTGCTGGTTCCAAAAACACAAGTGCTCAGTCCACAAGTGTGTTTTGGACTGATGTGTGTGATAATAAAAAACAAAAATGCCAACAACTAAACATTTGCTCCTGTGATGGACCAGCAACCTGTCCAGGTCTACCCTATCTCTAATGACCATGATGGCTCAAGGTTCTTCTCAATCCTTAATTAAACTTAGCGTTATAAAAACATGAATAAATGAATTATTGAATACAAATATGCTCTCTTTTCTCCTAATATGACATAAAATAGAATATGACCTGTAGAACTAACAAAAGCACGTCAGTAAATATCAGAATACACCAAATCAAGCTTTATTGCATTTATTGGCATGTTAAAATCAAGCAGATAATAAATGTAATGATTATCATTATCATGCAGTATGACCTTGTGCTTTTTTTGCTGTTGTTTTTTTTTTGCTAGAGGTCTCAAAGTAACCTTTAATATCAGCACATGCAGGAAAAATATGAGCCAGAGCTGCTTCATCATAACATTAACCCTTTCAGAATTCTTTCTGGGTGAAGAGTAATCTGATCCAAACAATTAGAAAGGTTTGTTCATTACATTTGTTCTTCCATCCACTTTCTGGCTTACTCAGCACCATGTGGTGGTTTGTCTGGGTATCTGCAGAGCTCTTTCTGTTCAGTAAACGTTTCCAACTCTGCTTTACTTTGTTTTCTTTTGATTGAACTGCTGTACAGAGGTAGTAATTTCTGCCAGTCAAATAATTATTTAAATGCTTTTGCACTCACTGGCCAAAACCTGACTGAATGAAAAACATCTCACTCTTTGCTGAAAAAGTCCACAGTAATTTCACCATTTGAAGAAACCCACTTTAGAACAACATATCCTTGCTTTGTAATGCGTGTGTGTGTGTGTGTGCTCAGCAGAGCATTTAGAGGGATGCCCTCAAGCAAACAGTAGATATTGAGGCTTACATACCACTATTTACTCTGTTTCAGCCTTGTGACAGTTTTCCATCTCACTGTGTTTTTCCAAACAAAACTCCTGCTTCCACTATCAGCAGATGGATTTTTCTCATTAAGTTACTCCCTCATAATGATTTTCTGGTTATGTTCTGGGCATGCCACCCTCGATCCTTCTACACTGACTCTTGAGCCACAATTTTTCATCCCTTTGAAGACAATTCATGTTTTCTATTTACTTTTTCTTTAAGAAATACTCAGATGTGAGACATTACCCGGGAATGTAAATATTCATGTTAACAGGGTTTTGACAAATCCATTTGACAAACAGTGCAGCTTTAGACTGCAGCACTGCTGACGAACCACCAAGTTTTAGCAGATCCATGAAAGTTTGAGGGACACTGTTCCCGAAGTAAAAATAAAAACAATAAATAAAAAGATATTTGAAGATCCTTACACTATTATCTGTGAACATCAGAAAACAATAAACTGCTTAAAGGATTTAATCCCATGTCATCCATTATACTTTACACAATATGTAAGCATGCTATCACAAACACACACACACACACACACACACACACACACACACACCACAACAGTTTTTGAGAAACATACTGTACACTGTGTGCAACTGAAAACAAATGAAGGGCTTTATGTGTTTATTTGAGAAACTTCCTTTATTTTTCTTGTAGTCACTCTGGGGGCTGTTGTGTTGTCTGGGAGCATTTCTTCCACTGACTCATCGCCACTTTTGTGTCATGCAGTAGGGTTGAAAGAAAAGGCATAGACAACAAGGAAAAAGCAGTTGTGAACTGATTACGTGACCTGAGGCACATATGATGAAGGAAATCTTGATTATCAAAAGTTGAATTACAGCAGTAATTTATCTTGTTTGACCTCTTTTCGGGTTGGATAAAGGTGCTTGTCATGCGGACTAATCATGTGTATGAATCTGCCCGTTTCATAAGCAAAATGTCGTCATTGGAAATGAAGAGGGTGTGCTCAAACTATCAATTTAGCCATGCTAGAATCCTGATATTTTAAGGAAACTTTAATATGTCCTTAGATTGGTAATTGATGCCCAGAATCACGGGGCTGTTGCAAAATAAATCTCCACATGCACATGTATTTTGTTGAATATGTACCATTTCTGAAATGGATTGAATTACATACAGTTACATTATTTAGATAATTAGGAACCCTTAGGTCTTTTTTTCTAAAGCATCCACATGAGGCTGTTATTTATGTGGAGTTGAGTGAAATGTTTTAGTCTGGACAGAAGAAAACTGGATTAGACCTGCTATGTTTCCACAGGATGTCTCTTATGTTTGGTACTTTTTACCATGTTGAAATATTTTCAAAAATCCTTAGTCAGTCTCAGCTGTGCAACATAAGTCAGGAACATAAAAAATGCTTTGAATGCTTTGCACTCTAAAAGATGACTGTGAGTAGTGTTTTAAGTATTAGCATGCAAGCACTGTGCTTGTGTTTCATTTGGCTAACCACTGTGAGAAAGTTAACACTCACGGAGCTCTTTTTATTGATTATTGGATTGTAAAAGTAATGTGTTGTCTGCATATGAGCTCTAACGTTTAATAACTTCATATGAAGTGTCTAAGGAAGTTAGGTTCCTTTTCTGAGAAGCTACACACTGTGCACTGTTTTGGCCATTTTTCAACAAATTAGTTCCTCTTTGGCTTGCTGCCATCACTTCTGTGCATTTCTTGTTTATTCAAATTTGAAACATCCAACTTACTGTTAGATAAAAAGTAGGATATTAAAACTTGAAAGTTTATTCACTACCATTGATCACCATTGATAAGAATACAGCTAAATTAATTAATTAGACAAAAAGCAAAAACAAACCTGACAGGAGGAGGCAGGTGGGGAGCAATTGCTTCAAGGAAGACATTCTTGTCTTGGCTTGATTAGATCAAAAGATTTCCAGATCATCAAGAGGAGCAGGAGCTGCAGACTTTCCCACCTGTATTGTCATGTCAGTCATAAATCCAGTTGTAAGCTCCTGCAGCTCTGAGCTGTCACAGAGAAAAGACTTAAAGTTCCACTACTTCCTCCACACAACACCACAGGTCAAATCAAAGACTATGAAGTCTATTCCTCAGCGCAATAGAAGCGCATCCCAGCAGTTTATGATTCATAGTTACTTCTTTCATCCTGTATGATCATCACTGGGAGCTTTGACCTGTTTTTTCTTCACATTATTTCATAGGTGGTGGTATTTCATCCGGGATTTTTCAGGGGACCCATGCAATCTCAAGTTCAACCTCATTCAATCCAACCCAACAAGTGAGTAAAGCTAACTCAGAGGGCGACCTTGTGAAGCAACATTTAGATGAATTTCTTGAAGCAACAAAACTTACTTTTTCATACTGAGTGCATGTCGACACCAATAACACTCTTGTTTTTGTTTTCAGGAGTTTTCTGCCTATTCGAGCTACAACCAGAGTCAGTACTCACCATATTATAACTCGCATCATTACAACAGCCCCTACCTAACCAGCAGTAATATCAGCCCTACTGCCATCACAACTCCCTTAGCCTATCAGCATCCAGAGCACTCGGTCATGATGTCCAATCACAGCCCAGGGTCACACACAGGTAATGGGCCATCCTTCCTATCTTCCTTACTTTTACTTACATTTACACTGCTCTCCCATAGACCATGGACTAAAACATATAAGGTCTGAAAAGAAAGGCACAGCTCAAAAAAGAAGAATAAAATTTCAAACCCATTGGCAAAAATCCAGCTGTTCTCAAGATGGTTTAAAGGGGTTTTTGCTTTCATTATGGAGAATGTCAAGAAGAAAATACTTCTTTTTCAATCACATAGTGACTCATGCTGAAGAGCAATCCACCTACACATTTGCTATAAGAATTTCAAGCAAAGATTTGTGTAGCACTTTTGTTTTTGACAAGCAAAAGGGAACTGATTTATAGCTCCTTTTTCTTTGTAAGGCTTAATAGTTCTGATTCTCCAAAAGCTGCAACTCAGTTGTCTCTCTGCTGCAAGTAAATGAATTTATTCTAAACTGACAAATAAGTTTAAGAGAGCTTTATGAGCATTGTTGGGGTTGTTGCAGGAGAGTATCACCCTCCACCCAGCCCCCCTACACCTGGTAAAGAAGATGGGATCCCAGCTCGAAGGGGGTCAGATGGCAAGTTGAGAGGAAGAAAAAGAGTCAGTGACCCCGCTCCTCCTCTAGACTCGGACATTGAGGTAAACACATCCCCACACAGTGTTGGTAATGATCAGTATTTCTCTGCAGTATTTATCTTTCTCTCTCACACACATTCACATGTGCTGTCATGTGGTTAACATTATATATGTTATTTTACTGCAGCGAGTGTTTATCTGGGACCTGGATGAAACCATCATCATTTTCCATTCGCTCCTCACGGGAACTTACTCCTCACGATTTGGCAAGGTAGGTCATGTCCTCCCGCCCTCTGTCATTTACCGTAGCAAGTACGTTCTGTAGCAAATCTTCATCTCACAGCAGCTGATTGGCACAACATCCTCACAGCCAAACACATAATCATGCTTCGGGAAAGCCTCTTTTTGTCTTTGTGATTAACAGATTGTTTAAATAACAGGGAAAGTCCATGACCTTTGGGGCTCATCTCTGAGCATTTTCACACGCAGGCTTTGTTTTGCCTTTCTGCCCTCTTGTTTCTTTTCATAATGCACCAAGGTTGTTTGGCTACCCTGACACCCTGCAGTGTGATTGACAGCCAGCAGGACCTTTACATAACAGATAGGCAGCTGACAAAGGGCGGACAGTGGTGCTTTTCTTGTTTTTGGCTAAGGCTCCATGTTTTGAATTCTCACGGTCCCCCAGCGGGTTGACACAAGGCTGATGGGAGTTTGAGAGCGGTGTTGCTGGTTGGTTCAGCCCCCGGCAGGCTTTGCAGGCCGTTGTTTCTTTTTCTTTCTTTCCTGCAACAGAGAGAGGCTGAAGAGGAATGGAAAGGAAGAGCCAAAATGAGAGTTAGACCTTGTGGATGTGTTGAAATTTGACTCATGTGCCAGAAAATTCCTCCCACCACCCGAACACCCCACTGCTGGATCCAGGGGAGCTCAGTTGGACAGGCTCTTACATCAAAACTTAGACACGCAGCAATGAAAATAAATGAGTGACAGTGAAAAAACAGATTAACAGTAGAATGCATTAAGACAGCTCACACGTTAACATTTGTTTTGTTTTGTGTTACTCCCTACCTTATTTGCAAATAATCTGTTCTACACTTACAGCCATAATACATTTAATTTGATTGTCTTCAGGCTCCACCTACACAATAACACACTCAATTTTTTATCATTAACAAATGTCTGGATGTAAAGACATGACTGGGACCAGTCCTGAGGAAGACAAATGGGTGTGTTGAAACAGAACTGTTTTCTCCATCTTGGTGAGCTAAAGGTAGACGCATGAGAAGTTGATCTATCCTCCAATATCATCTTAGCCAGTATCTCATCGATCATCCAGCATCCCAATATGTCCAATTGTCTATGAATTCTTTCCCACCAGTTACCTTTCATATTTTAAGTAGAAGTGTATTTTTTTTCTTAACTTCTTTTTGGGTTTAAAACAAAGAGGTTTCTGCCTGTATGTGTGGTAGCAGGCCCGATCTGAAAAGAAAGGTGATTGTAGTTCATTATTTTAATTATTGGAATAAAAGACAAACCTCTGTTAAGCCTTTAACTCCTCCCTTTTTATCCTCTCCATTCATTTCTCTTTTTTCTCTGTCCTCCCGCTTGTCATCCTTGTTCTTCCTGCTGAACGCTATTTACCCTTTGCCCTTAATCTGTCTTATTTTTACTCCCTGTCTTTGGAGGGAAGATGTTTTGTAATTGCCATAATTTCCCCTACTTGTGTCTTCAAGCCCATTTAATTATTCTAAGCCAGATAATAGCACTGGCATGTAATTTTATATGCACTAATCATATGCTCACCTTTGGCTGACACTTCTCTGTCTTACTTGTCCCACTGCCAGCTCTGCTTTGAAACAATGCACCACACATAACTTCACACACCTGCGTTTGTAGTCTTGAACAGCAACATGCTTATGTTGTTTGTTAGTCTGACTGGCTGTACATTGCAATTTATGTTTTTTGTAAGTGTGAGTTTATGCCTCATTAAACTTAATAAGGTGTTATATTTTACTTTCTTTCCATTTGATAGAGTAAATAAAGGAATAGAGGCTAGTTTGTGTAGAGAAAGAAGCTGAAAAAATCAGATTATGATTAGATTTGTACAATTATTAAATGATAATCATACAGCAAATTGTTGTGACTTTGTAGGTCTGTCCGGTACCTTTATTCTGGTCATATTTTGGGGAATCTCCTTCTGTGCAGCTGGAGATCATCTGGAACGTGACTTTTCAAGTCGACAGTGTTAAAACAGCTGATGTTTTGTGGTATCTGAAATTGTCAATGTATGCATACACACCCAGTGGAAGAGCCACCACTGTCCACCACTTTGTTCTAAACACTTTAAAACAAACTGTAAAAATCTGATGTCAGGTTTAATAGTACAATTTGGAGCAATTCTGATGATGAAAGCAATGAGATCAGTCACATCTGTAAAAAATATCTTTAGGAAAAGGCTTTTTAGAGAGAAATCTAGTCAATCTACAGTAACACTGAAGAGATACTGAAGCAGTTGATGTTAATGGATAACTTCTGCGAATTAAAAAATTGAAAATGACATAAATTCAAGGTGCCGACAGAAAACACACAGACTTGCCAAACTAAACTATGACAAAAAATAAATTAAGATCACGGTGGCTGATTGACAGATATATATTCACACTTGCCTCTCCCTGAAACCGGTACATGTCAGTCCTGTCGATAAGTAGAATGCTGTTAGAGATAGAAATCTGGGCTGATAGTATCATATAATGGTAATAATCTGATTTATCTTTTATATTTTCCAAACACTTTAGGCTGTAGGTTTCCCCCTAATACTGAAGATTTTAGGCATCACCATTTTTTTCTTTATATAATCCCTAAAGGGTGCAGCTCTTGTTTTTGTTAGAAAGCTCAAATTCTGTTTGTAGCCAACAAATCGGTCATTTTCGTAAAATGTTTTTGAAAGTGTATTCAAGTAAAAATATATGAATATCCTTGGTAAGATACATTTTAATTTATTCATGTGGTTTTACATAAAAATGCCAAAACAACTGACAAAAGTTATGTAAAATCATTATTTTAGTTATTTTTTCCTTCTATTTATCAGGATTCATCTAAGGCAGTGTCTCTGGGTTTGTGGATGGAGGAAATGATCTTCAACCTGGCTGACTCCAGACTTTTTTTCAACGACTTGGAGGTGAGCTCTGATCAGTATATTAGCAAATATGTTATTCTTCTTTGTTTGTTTAAATGATTATGTTTTGGGTTATTTAAAGACTAGCAATATCCTTGTTGGAAACATAAATATAATGCTTTATCTGAATCAACAGTTGACTCACATTAGCGTGGGAGTACGGTGGATCGCGCTTCTTTTAAATTAAACAGTGGAACATTTTCCAGCTAGCTGGAAAACTGGATCAGTGAGAATATAACCAGCACTGCTAAACCAGAAAACCTTCCCTGCCACATTCTAGAAAGATGCTCGACATTTGGGTGCTGTTTTCTTACTTGGCATAAAGCACAGTGGCAGTCATTGTGGAAATCCTGCATTTATTCTTAATGCAACATTTTCCTAACAGTTTTCCTCCTGGAGGGACAGTGTTGCAAGATTATTAAAGTACAGTTTGCTGGAGTAAGTGTTTCACAGTTAAACCTTAATGCAAGTCTGCATCTTTTAATATGAGCTTTGATGCAACCTCTAAAAGTGATGACTCGCCAAAAAGAAGAAAAGCTGCTCCATTAGTACCTGATGGGGTCTGATGGGGTCTGCCACATTCCTGTCTTGTTCTGACAAAGGAAAAAGATTAAAGAGTGACACAGAGAAAGAGAACAAGTACACATTGTGCTGTAATAATAGGTGTGTGTCTGAGTATTCGAGAGGAAAATTAGTCAAATGGGAGGAGGAACAGTCAAGAGGAGGGAAAGGAGCCAACAAAGCCATTCGCAAACCCAGTTTTTATCCCCTCTTTTGTTTTCAGGTCTGGGTAAATCTCTTAAGCAGCAATCCACAGCATGCTGACAACTCCTGTTAAATCTTGAGGCACAATTATCTTGTCAGTAAGCACACCACAGGCTAAGTGTTATGACTGGGATCCTGGGAGAAACGTACAGTACCTGCTGGTAAATGGCCACAATGGCTATCTGACCAAACAAGTTTATTCAAAGTTTATTCAAATTTATTCAGACGTCCTGAATATTCAAAAGAAAAAAAAACAGAAAAAGAGTTTCCAGTTTCTCATTGTATTACACTGGTAGTATTTATCAATTTAATTTGAATCTTTAATAAAAGAAAAAAAAACAAATTTCAGTGACTGCTGCTTTTAGTTTGTTTGTTTGTTTGTTTGTTTTTTAATATCTCATTGTTTATGCCCAGTAATAGAGGGGTTGTTTGCATTGCACGGCCCATATTTGCAGCTGTGTGGGGGAAGGAAGGGTCTCTCTCCAGTGGGGACTGAGTTATGTTGTATTGCATGGAAGATGAGGTAGCGTCTCTGTCTGGGTGACTGTAATGTGATAGCAGAGCCTGACTGTCCTGGGTCATTGTGAGAAAATTAGAAGTTCTATGAGGATTTTGTAAATGTGAATGTGGAGCTGTTGTGTGTGTGTCACTGTATGCATATTCTGACAGATGGCTATAGGATTTTATTTTTACAACTTTTTCAACTTAATGTGTTTTGTTATACTCTGCTGACCAGGTGATATTTATTGGGGTATTTTTAAAATGTATTTTCAGTCATTACCGGTAAATCCATTCTAAATTTGCTTGCATACTGCTGAGAGTAATTTGACTAAAGATGTGTTTAAGCAACACTGGGGTTTTACTTTCTGCTGTCTAGCTGATTGTATTAACGTTCAGCAACAAAGAACAGCATTGAATCCACTACAGCTTATAGACAATGGTTTATTCTTAAAGTGTTTAAAATATCTATTCTGAAAATGTTTGTTATAATATAAAAGTGAAAGATTATTTACTTTAATTAACCATTTTCTTACAATACAGTTTTTTTTTCTTGCTTGTCTTCTTTTGGTGTCGTACTATTATGGGACCTTTACTTCCTCCTTGTCTGTTGTTGTTAAATAAAAAAAGAGTGCTATCACTCCCTGAGGCTGCCCTACAGTGAAGAGACCTGCCAGTGCAGAGCTTCACTCTGAAATGGATCTCCTAATATATTCTCCTTTTCATTTCCCAGGAATGTGACCAGGTTCATATTGATGACGTAGCGTCAGACGACAATGGACAGGACCTGAGGTAAAGTGTGTGTTTCTGCAATTAGAGCCCTGCTGAGCGACTATGACAATTCTACTGTGGCTTATGAACCAGACTTGCCCTCTGGGTTTTAGTACACAGCCAGGAGATTAAACAAGGAGTGTGAGCATTTGTGTGCATCCGTGTGTGTTCAAGCATGCAAGCCAGTGCATGACTTTTATTTTTTCCTATGCTTGCACAACCATATAGTATGTCACGGGATTATCCGGTGCTTTCATTTCTCATCAAAATATCTCTTTTTTTATTCTTTCCTCCTCCCTCAGTCCAGACTTTTTATTACATAAACTTATTCAAGAAATTCAGAATACTTTTAGGGGGATTTAAGAAAGAGCCAGACTCTACCAAAGTACTTTTTGACATATTTATTTTATTAAACTTGGCCCTTTTCATTCAAAGATGTTTTTATATTTATCCTTACTTCACCATGTGTATATACTACAGACAAAGGCTCATTCAGCGCCTCATTCACTTTTAAAGGGTTTCCTCTTGTCCCTGAAATGCTGTTGCACTGGCTCATATCCTTCCATTTGATGGATGGCGCAGTCACTGCTTTCTTTTTCAGTGCATACGTGGATATGCTTACACAGATTTTTAGAGCATCACCCAGAGACACTGATGAAAGTGTGATAGCACCATGGTCTGGAAAAATTCCGTTTGTGTCTATATGAGCCACATCTTGGCTGTTTCCTGCTTTGTGATCTTGCAGCACTTACAACTTTGGGTCAGATGGGTTCCAGAGCCCAGCAGGACCAGGCTCTTTGTGCCTGGGGTCAGGGGTCCACGGAGGAGTGGACTGGATGAGGAAACTGGCTTTCCGATACCGCAGAGTCAAGGAAATCTACAACACATACAAAAATAATGTTGGAGGTAGGTCCTTCATTGTACTGAAGAAAGATTAGCATTTTAGTTTGTTCTAAAGTCAGTTGATGTCTGCTTGGTTTTCTTGTACATAATGAAATATCTTTAACATAAACTTTAATGTTCATGAGTCTAATAAACAAAAGATGTGCAGAGCAGTATTGCAAAGAGAATATACACGAACACAGTATTGCTGTTTTTTGGTTGCAAAAGATCGTGTGGCATTAAAAAATCAAAAGCTGGTTAGAAAAACATTGTGTTGCCATAATTAAAGCACACCTTTGAATTTGGATAACAAACTGCCTCAATTAGTGGATCAGGAGGAGAACCAGCAGTGTAATTGCTTTAGTGTTGCTAAAGGTTGTCCTGACAAGAATCAATCAAATCCAACTTTATTTATGTATCACTTTTTAAGCTACACTAATTAAACTCAACAACCAGGTACAAATATATACATAAGCAGAAAAAAACAAGTTAGAACCCAAATAAAAGCATAACAGGATGCATAAAACTATAAGCAACATACAGAAGAAAGCATAAACTAGAAGGACAATTTAGAGACTAATTAAAACAGCTATTCTTAAAAAGCATAGAAGTTAAATATAAAACACTACAGTTTAAGTGAAGATAAAAGCAATAGTAAAATGAACGACAGACTAAACGCACCAGTTACAAAATAAAACTTAAGAAGAAATTTAGAAGAAGCCAGACTGTCAGGTCTGTGGAAGTCTAAAGAATGATGCCCATAGCCATATATGTCTAAATAATGTCAAGAATAATGTCTTTGTTTAGACGTGGTTTTGTTAGAGTCTAAACTTCAATCCAAAGAATAAAGAAAAGCCTGAGCCATTATTTGTAAGGAACCCTCACCAACCAAGTTAGAGCTGATCCATAGAAAGAAATCCTCTAACTTGTATGCAGGATTTTTCTGGAGTTACTGAAAACCTCATGTGCATGTGGTTATTGCTGCATAGCAAGATCACTGCAGATACCGCATCCAAAGGTTGATGGACTGTAAAATAATGTCAACAAGGATAATATTTTTGTCTCATTTGTTCAATTGGATCTTTTTATATATAATTTGAACTTTAGGGCTGTTAAAATATTTATGGATTGCGACAGAATGTTCTGAAGTTTTCAACAACTTTTAAGCTCTATTGTAAATATTTTCAGGTTTGCTGGGCAGTCCCAAGCGAGAAGAGTGGTTACAGCTGAGGAGAGAAATGGAAGTCCTGACTGACCTGTGGCTGACTCAAGCACTCAAAGCCCTGGCTCTCATCAACTCCAGGTCAGTTAAGGCTTCATACTTATTGAGAAAGAAATTTACATTAGATTTCAGCTATAATGGTTTTCTTTCTTTTGTAAACTTTCCAAAATTTTTACCTTATGTATTAAAAATAAACACTGTATAAACATTAAATGTGTCCCATATGTCCTCATTGTCATGTCCAATTTTAGGCCTAACTGTGTAAATGTGTTGGTGACCACCACCCAGCTGATCCCAGCCCTATCCAAAGTGTTACTATATGGCCTCGGCTCAGCTTTCCCCATTGAAAACATTTACAGCGCCACTAAGACGGGTGAGGAAAATCTCTGTCAGAGATTATGCTCATGACAGAGCGTCAATAAATCATTTCCCTAATCCATGTTGTTTTTTCAGGATTTGTTACACCACAAAATCAAGTCTTCTTGCTCAAAGTTAAACTACAAAATAACTAATACATTTGGAATCTTATTTTTATCTTTTTAAAGGTAAAGAGAGTTGTTTTGAGCGTGTGTCTCAGAGGTTTGGTCGGAGAGCAGTCTATGTGGTGATAGGAGATGGAGCGGAAGAGGAAACTGTAGCCAAAAAGGTAGAAATCAGTTTGCTTTTGAGACTGGCTGCTGAAAAATAGATCACAACTAATCAGTGAATGCTCTGACAATCTCCATTCCTGCAGCTTCTGTGTCTATTAATCATGTCTTAGCACTGGGATGTCAAATTTCCCCTTTATTTGTCATTTATTTTGCTGTCTAGTTTTGCTTCTTTTTTAACATGAAAAAGCCACCATGTTCAGAAATCCTTTGTCAAATTGTTTTCTCCTCTAAACCACTGCAATATTTCCCACATACACTGTAGAAGCTGCACATGTGCTTCCTATACAACAAGTTTGGATGTAACATATTAACCGTTTCTTTAACTTCATATTATGTTCGCTTTCTTTAGAAGAACATGCCATTCTGGAGGGTGTCCTGTCGGGCTGACCTGGAAGCTTTGAGCCATGCACTGGAGCTGGACTACCTCTAGAGGGGGCCACAAATCAAGTTCTGCTACTTCACTCAAATTATGAGAAACTCCCTAAACTCCTGAGAGCATCTGAAGGGAGACGATGCCTGAAAAACTGAATTCAGAGTCAGTAGTTGCTGGTTTAAAGGAGAACCCAGATGGACAGTTTGACACCAGAGCCAATGGAACTGTGCAGAGTTTAAAGCAAGGCTGCAGCAGGACACACAGACAAGAAGCCCAAAGTGCTGACAAAAAACAAACAATAAAAACAGAAAGACCAAAGTAAAGCGAGGGACCAAAGCTTGATTAATCACAGGGAATTATAGTTAATATTGCAAGTATTACAAGCGTATACATAAGAGTAAAAACCACAGAGATATGATTTCCAGCTTTTGTGTCAGCTCATCTTAACTGTACCTCTAATGTGAGACAGTTATGTGATAAAGTGTTGCACTGAATGCTGCTGTGGCTTTGTATTTGTTTAAGTTTTAAAAACATTAACTTTACCCATTACATTTTTAAAACACAATTAGAGACTCCTTGAAACATTACATAGACGTTTTTTTTCCATTACTGTTTTGCCTAACTACATTTTGAGTAGCATTTTCATATAGCTAGATGCTATTAAAGGAGTCTGTTTTCACATTCTAACACTATTTATTGTCGGTTCATCTCTACAACACAATGAGGTAGTAAAGAGCTGAGCATAAAAATATTTCTCATAAAGACCAAAGTTATACGCTTGTAAAAATGTTTTTGTAAGATATTTCCTTACAGATTCTGTGTGCCTGAATCCTCACTTTTGATTCTGGGGTGTATATTGCTTTCCTTTCTCATACCGTTTCAGTTTCCTATTAACATGTTTGTAATATAGACGATGTGGTGTGGTTGTGCATGTGCTGATAACACTGCCTGTCAGCTTAGCAATGATTTGTATATAATGCTTTATTGTTGATTTGTTATGACAGTCAGTTAAGTTAGTAGATTAATAAAGATAAATTAATTGAATTTTGGGACAACTCAAATGCAGTTCCTTCTCATTTCACTCAGTGACGAAGCCTGAAAATACAGATTACATAACAATATGAGTGGTGGTAGATCTTGGTGTAAATTACGTATTAATATCTTGAGGTGGGAAAGGGTTTAATGCAAAAGTCCTGTTTGTGTCAAGGAGAAGTCTCCCTCTTCAGGGCGGAAAAAGAAGTGCAACAAGGGAAATCTACATTCAAAAGGTGTAGTTTCTGCAAAAGAAATGTCCCACAAGTGGCATAACTAAACAAAGCACAATTCCTTAAATTATTATTTATTGCAGTATTTACATTTCAAGTATTGATACAGATTCAGGCAGCAATATAATTTTATTGGCTCAAATAAATACACATCAAACAAAAAATGAGCTAAATAAATAAAGTTCACTTTCACACTGATTCCATGGGTAATGTAAACATGAAAATGTTTAAGGAGTTAAAACACTGTTGACGGCCACCATCTTGAAGCCTCTGATTGTAATGTTGATTTCAGAGAGAGACAGACTGGCCTGCAGCATCTTTACTCCCACCATGCTGGGCATTAAAGCAATGCACTGCTCCATTCTCTCTCTTGGTTGCAATGGGCGCATCCTGCAGGAAGACAAAACACAGAATATGATCCAAATGTATGCAAAAATCCCAATGCAGTCTTTTTGAATGGCTCATTGTGACGTTTGTGGCTTGTTTAACATAACATTAACACACCTACAATGCTTTAGCATGGGAATACTATTCTGTTGCACAATGTTTGATGGCACTTCTTTGTTTGAGCATTCCTCGTATTTTATTATCACCCATTTATCGTGTTCGTAAATTACACATTTCAATTCCTCTTTTTTACCTGATGTGAATCTGGTTGGTGAGCCCAGCTCCTGTTACAGTCAATAATCCGCTCACTTTGTGAGAAAATGGATTGGTGAAGGAAACTGTGGCAGTATGCTCTTTGCCGTTCACAACAGAGTCTTCATCTGCAACCTGAAGGACAAACAAGATATTAAAGTCAGAACATTTCCTTAAAATAAGTTTTGTTTGCCACCCAGAGAATTTGCACATTTTATAATTGTTGTTCATAAAGTACCTGGATGGACAGCTCTGGGCTGGCAATGTTAAACTCGTCGGAAGCGAGCACCCGTTCACAACTAGCCATGTCCTCCAGGACAACTGCCAAGTTGATCAGGTTATCATCCATAGCATCCTTATATTGGGAAGAGAGGATCTGCTGCTGCAGAATCTTGACTGGAAAGAGCAAGAGTGTGAAATTATTTGCCTATGTTCACAAATATACAACAAGTATTTATGTGTTGTTAAAAAAATTACCTTCTTTGGGTGCTAACTGTATGAGACCATGCTTTTCCCAAATGGTATCCAAAGGACCGTGGTTGTACTCTTTTATCTGAGCATTGAGATGCACTTTCATCATCTTGGATACACTTTGTTTGTTGACTACCTTCACCGTAAAGCGGATTGGCTCCCCGGCTACTGGATACTTATCCAGGGTCAGGGAGAGTAACACTCCTTTGGATGAGACTGCTGAATATTGAGAAAACACATTTTAAATAGATGGCAAGTTTAAGAAATCCTTTCACACACTAATTGAAATGACAAATTACCTCTCCTAATTGTTGAGTCCTCGGAAATGGTGGAACTTCTTGACGACATAGTTGAAGTTGGACCTTTATGGTAAAGATAAAACAAACTATGAGCAAAAGCAATCCTGTTTTCTCAATCAAGCTTTGAGCTAATTTACTAAATTAGCTGGTGTGCAAGTAGATGAATATTTTGAGGGATTTTTGGGCTCATACTTTTCACATATTTGTAGTCTGCTGTGATGTTCTGCAATCTTGGGAGGCCAACAGCTTTAGTGCAGATGAGGGATCCAACTTTTTCTGTGTCTTTGCTTAAGCTGACCACTTTATTCTGGCTCAGGATGATTGTGTGCACATCAGCATTCACCTCAGCATAGACAAATGGGACGTCATAAAAAAGGCTGAGATGCTCACTCCTGATTGCTTTGACTGGAGCTGGTCCACAGCAGAACACTCCTAGTTCGATAAGCAGAAAGAAAGTTATGGATAGGTTTACAGATACCTGGAAAATATAACAGAATCAATAAAAAGCCATCAAGCAGCCCTGCTTACACACCTCCACTTGTCTCTTGTGGGGTCGGGTCAAGGACTTGCCAACCGTCCATTTCAGATCCTACATCTCTGCGAGCCATCCAACACTCCACCCACACATGAAAGTTCCTTCATACCGGGTCCAAAAGGAAAAGATTTTTATTTCACCACAAGATGAAACAAATGCCATAAATACCATCAAGCTGAAACAGATGCTGATTGTTACTCACCAGATGCTGTCTTTAGTCAGGTTCAGTTTTCTTCCAGTTTCGCTGTAGTACTCCTCAATCACCAGGTTGCCATTGGTGTCATGGGCAGAGTTGAAGTTGGTGACAACGCGACAAGGAATGCCAAGAACTCTCATAACTAAAAGATGCCATCAAAACAGAGACAAAACATCTGAACACTGTGTTCCGGAAACACTGATTCAGGTTCAACAATTTTAATTACTTATTTGTGTTTACAGAGGGAAAATTAAAAGAAAAAAAAGAATTAATTACTGTAAAACCTGATAAATATTTCTATTCCAGATAATTTAATATTAAGGACGTTTTCATTACCTGTGCACATGACAGCAGCAAACACCCAGCACTGTCCATACATGACTGGGTGGTAACCAGACTTGGCCCATTGTTTCAAGATGTCTCCACTTCCTGTCCACTTGGAGGGATGAACACCTTGCTTGTAGTCACCTGACCAATTTCCCTTCAGTATGCCACGATCGTCTTCACAGTTGGTCTGAATTCATGAGACAACAGAAAAAGGCATTTCTTAATTGGCACTTTGGCTACCAAAGACTTTTATGTTATGTGACGGTTCTGATATAGAGTGGTAGTTTAATGACAGCAGCGACTGACTGTCTGACAGCTATAATTACAGTGTCCCTAAGGGTGACAGATTAGTACTTTCGGTCTTTGTCTTTATGATCTGCAGAACATCATGTCCCATTTCAGGCCTAAACTTGTTTTAATGAACAGTTACAGCATGACGTTGGTGTTGTTATAATCAGTGTGAGAAGGAAAATCTGATATGATTTCTTTCCAGAACATTTTTACACCCACCATGGCAGAGACCACCCGGCTAAGGTAGACAGGGTTGTTTCTGTTCAGGTAGTCCATTCTTCTGTTCTTTTGGTGCTGAGGGCTGACTTGGAGAAGATCCAGGCACGCCTCCAGAACACCAGGCTCGTACTTAACAAAGACAGACATTAGAGTATTAACAGGATTGTGATTTTAAAGTACATTTTGTTGCTACCAAATTTCAATCCTAAAACTTTATGTCACGTTTACAAGGTTTTGTTTACTTTTTTTTAAGTCTGATTCCAATGCAGCATCTAGCAGCAAGTTGTCTTTCTTGTTTCCTACTAATATATCAGCTGCTATAGCACATGGTTTGATAACGCTTAAGCTCATAAAGTAAATAAGCGACACAATTAAGATCAATCCAACCTTGTAGTGCAGAACATTTAAATAAAGACAGCACTGTACGTTTATCATAGAGTGGACCTTACACGAGTGCGGTAATAAGTAAACATTTCTCTCAATAGAAATTGCTCGCATACCTGATCAAAGGACCATGGTCTTGACACAATGTTCACAGCTGTCCCCATGAACAGCAGTCCAGAGTCACTTAGGACATATTCTTTTCTCTGATCCTCAAATGGAATATAAACTGCATCCTCTGAAAGACATAAGCATTATATTAGTAAAACTCCCTGCATCTTATTGTGTAGCATGATTATATAAGCATCCATGTTTTGGAAGCAGCCATATTCAAAAGATATTCCCACAAATGCAACTTTTCATACAGATAACATCTGTGGAGGTGCTGAAACTCACTATGAAGGGAGCTCACTAAGGACACAGTTGCCTTTGGAAAGAAACTAAACTCATCCCCGTTTCATCCCATAGTATCATCACCACAATATGTAATGATATTGTGTGAGTGATAAAGAAATGAATGAAAGGTGAATGTGGCTTGTCTTGTAAGGTTCTATTTATCTAGATTGGATAACAATGCAGTCCATTTCTGGAGGCAACTGGCTCCCTCAGGTGTGTTGAAGCAGGGAAACATCTAAAACCTGCAGGATAGCGCACCTTGAAAACCAAAGTTTGGGATATCTGGGTTTAAAACGTAGGTTGCTTTGCCTTTTACTGTGTATTTTATTGAAACAACAATAGCTTTAATTCATTAATATCCTGATTTGCTTAAATGATAAATGAATGAACCTTTATGATAAAAAAGAAGTGTGTGAAAGAAGTGACCCCTTAAACATTTTCTGTGAGCACAGTGAAATCTCAGACTTTACAAATGCAACATTGAGACACAGTTTACATGGGTATCTGATGTGAACTGTTCAAGAGGAACTCTTCTCCCTCTATATGATAATAACAATAATACATAACAATACTGTTGTATAAAACAAACAGATAAGTTATTTTAAACCTTCTTTGTAAAATGGTTTAGCCACATATAGCATATTTATAACTCATAGTTTGACACTCACTGCTGATGCCATTTTTGCTGCTAACGAAAAAAAATATTTTCAGTGGATTCTAGGAAGGTAAAAAAAGAAAATAAAAATACTAAGTGGCTTTAACGTTGCCACTATTTCACTGGGTTATACTCACCAGAGCACCAGGGGTTGCAGAGCACAATGAACTTGCCAGATGCATGACTCCTCTGCCTCTCCTGCGTGGACACATACAGTTGAAAATTGTACCAGCCCACTGAGGCAGAGGCAGGAGAGGTGATGAAGATGGAGGGGTTCAGGAGATTTAAGCCATCTGGGTTAATATAAGCATTCCAACCAGAGGAGAGGGTCCTCTTTGAGAATGTGACTGGCATTATCACATACAGCTGATCTGAGGGAAAATAGAATTTGGTTATTTGCTGTGTTGGTTCAAACTGGATGCAAGAGAAATACTGTCATTATTTAAAAATAAAAAATAAAATGAAATCTACAATACCAAGCGTGACTTTGATCCTCAGAGAATCAGTCATGGGGTTTAAGGGCCGACCCTTCAGCCCCACGCTGATTCTGAATGGAGCTCCTCGTCGCACCACCAGAGCATTGGCACTGTTGAAGCCCACTGTCCTGTGTCTCTGCAGGTTTTCTGACTGTTCCAAGTTGACATACTGTATACTCAAGTCTGGAAAAAAGAAATAATAGACATTGCAAACTGAATGGCATTCAGCAGTCAGGAGGCAAACTTAGAACAATACTGTAAAAAAACTGTAGCAAGAATAAAAAGAAAAAAGCTGTGAAAAAAATTCTTACCTTCCATTTATTAGTGTCGTTGTCGCAAGTGTAACTACTACTACTAACTACTGTACTCTCCTCCTATATTTATACACCTGCCCCTCCCAGGACCTCCCTGGCTTTCCTTCAGGCAAAAGGAGTGAACGAAAGAAAGTGATGTGTTTTTTTTGTGTGCTTCATTGACACTTGTTTAAAAAAGGAGAGAGGATTGTGAGTAATCACCACACTGAGCCACTTCAACAAAAGAAGAGTAACTTGTTTAATGTTAATAGTAGAATACATTAGAAATTTTGCAGGGGTAATAGATCTGTGTAAAAAGCAACATAGAAAACCGACTGGTCTTTCCTGCACAGTACCGTGATATAAACAGATTAAAACATTGTCGTTGTATTTATAATATTGCCATGCATTTTCTTTTCAGCTTTCTAATAATGCTCATTATTCAGTATGCACTCTTTTTTTACTCTAAACATTTTCAGCATGTTGATCTATTGACCTTCTTCTGACAAGCTTGAACTGTTTATTTAATTACATAATTAATTTGAATAAATGTTACTAATTAAACCAAATAAGCAGATTAATTCATTTACTGTCCTCTGAGTTTTTAACAGCATACATATAAAAATGTAGCCAATGTAAAAACTATATGTGCGAATGATTTAGCTACTGTACAAATGTCCTATATATGCCTAATTTTTTTTGTCTAATTTCACACAAGCACATTTTCTCAACAGTTCACAATCCCTGTTTGGAAAGAGTTCATATAGATAACTATCTTTAATATAGTTTTGTGAATATTTTTTCTCTCTGTAGAATAATAGTTTCCAGATGGTATGGAAATGTTCTCATAACCCTTCCCAGACAGCAGGCAGCATGTTCATGCTGGATGTTTTTTCTGCTTGTCTAAATGCTCCGGACCAGCAAATCACCAACAAAATGTATATATATACGTGGTTACACAGTTAAGGAGCACTTTTGGTTTTTCACACAGTTTCTGCTTTTTGGCTTAGTTTTGGATAGGTTTCAAATTACATTAAGTAATTGGTCACTTATTGTTCATCTGTAGTTTAATTTACACAGTTTTAAGACCGGATATGATTCATCAGATTTTGTTACATTTTTTATGACGTATAAAACCTTTGGATGTTCTGTGTACTTTCCTTTTCACAGGCATCTAAACTGTCATACCAATCTTCTGTTTTTCTCTCTCCAAGAACAAACACTGATTAATATGCAAAGAACTGTACAAGTATTGCACAAGAATGGTTACACAGGGCGGTACTTATTTATTACTTATTAATGTTCTCTGACGTTAACGCCCGCCATCCAATGGAACCAGTTTTGCAATAAAATATGTGTCACGTACAGTTGTGATTCTGTGGGATGTGGTTTTTGGAAAGTAACATCAAGTGATGACAAGTGTTCTGTGTCTGCGTCACCTTACTGAGGACAAAATGTATTATTTACTCTTATTTTTATGTGAGGAGCACTGTAAATACTACCAGTGTTTATTGCATGGCAAAATATTTCCCTTACCTTCAGGATCACTGCAATGTTGGCTTTTTTTTGTTAATTTTAGGAAAATGTCACAAACAAAACATTAAAAAATGCTGTTAAAAGATAAATTATGATGATAGAACAGTCATTTAGCATAATAAAGTCTCTTAACACGGACTATTAATAAAAGGTCATAATATGAGGTATAGAAACACCAGATGAATCCTAAATTTGTAAATGAGTTCTCAAAAATGTGTTTCATTATTTTACTTTTAAAGTTAAATAGATAGTTATTTGTTTAATTGCTATGAAATTGCCAAATTAATTTTCTAAGACAGTTGCTCTTTACAACCTGCAGCGATGCGATTCAGGTTTTAACAAGTCTGCGTTGGGCATAACTATGATTACCCAACACAGCAACCAGTTCATACAAAATAATTAATCTAATAATACATCTTCTAACCAATAATTACTTTTCTAAAAAGAGCTCATGTTTTTAAATTTCCATACATGTAGGACTTTATTCAGAGGTATAAATCTCACTTTAAACAATTACAAGGGACAGAAATTGTTATGAAATAAAAGAAAAATATACAAGAACAAATCGCAAAACAGGTTTAAGCCCAAACCAATAAAATCATGACAAGGAGAGCCATAACGAATTAAGTTATTAACCAAATTGTATGGTTATTGGCATACTTCTAGATCAAAACACACAATGCATAATTATCTCCTGTGTCCATCATGGAGGACATGCATAATTTAGTAGGGAAGGGCTGAAAAAAAAAACAGTAAGAACCAGTTTAACTTAAGAATTACTTTATTAATCATATATACAACTTTAAAAAAAATCTTTAAGGTACTTGAAATAAATTAATGAAAACTTTGACATGCACACCAAACACCTTGACACACAAGGT
>JBAMHV010000003.1:13445396-13467309 GCA_037177535.1 Pseudomugil gertrudae | reverse complement strand
ATAAACACAAAACCCAAAACCATAAAAACCCCAGACATCTCACTTTAGTGCTTTTAATTGTTTAATTGTTTTTTTTCCTCAAACAATCCAGACCACCATTACATAAAACTTATTCTAATAAATAGTATTCATCCATTGACTTTCACTCATCAAAAACAAAAACTATTTTAAAAAAGAGAGAAACACTGAGATACAATTCAATCAATTCAACTAAAATCTTTTGCATAATTGTATATATATATTTATCTTCTCCACAATTAGGAACACAGTGGCATCTGAAAAGAAAAGTAGTTAATTCAACCAGCTTAAGTGTGAGTGTGCTGTTAGCTGTAACCTGTTCAGATAATCAACAGTCAACATTATTTCACATTAGTCTTTTAATTAGTCAGCCCAGCAGCTAAACAATAACATATTTGATGTACTTTAGTTGAATTGATCCCAATAAGAAATTGTAAAGCACAGGACAGAGATAAGAACACAATCAGCAGTAAAAGTGCAGTGATTAAGGACATTAAGCCAGAAAGAACCAGATTCTTTAGTTGCAGTGTAAGCTCTCACATGAAAGATGATTTGCATTTATAAATCTCAGTTCTGCTTGTTAAAGGACAACTTAAAGGGCATTTGAAAAGTGTGACTTGTTTCTCTAATTTTCAGATATGTGGGAGACAAATCTTGGATGCACTAACTACACACAAATGATAATTTAATGCTCAAAGAGTTCCTTTGTCATTTGATCACATTGCAATTTTAAATCTGCTTATTCAGCAGCAAGCCCCAATAACAGTGTGAATAATTACAACACACCTTTACTCACAGGTATGTTAACATCACACCTTTCAGATTTTATAATATTAAAACAATTTCTAAACCACTTGTGTCTGGTGCTTACTGTACCACTCAATTTTATTTATTAGGCCCGAGCACCGAATGCAATGCGAAGACCTATTGAGATGCAAATGTTTATTTTCATTCTTCTGTCAAATGAATAGCATTTTTGGAAGCCTGAAGGTGCTTGAAACTTTGCATATCCACCAATGGAATGTGAAAATGTACGTATTCTTAGGTACAAGTGGCCATTTGGGTGAAATTTAACAAGAGCACTGCCCATATTTGGTGCCCCTCCATTGCATGTCTCAATTTTCATGAAAATTGATGCATATGTTCAATATGCTCAGGCAAAAAAAAAAAAAAAATGCGATGGTCAAAATGAAAGAGGTCGGCCATTTCGGGTCAATGTGGCCATTTTGGCGTTTTACTCATTTGTATATGAACATGCTCGTCCTGGAGCTTTTATGTTACTGACACCAGAATTGGTCAGGGTGCTCAGGAGGCATGTGTGGTTAAAAATTGTGCAAATCTTATTATAAGGGATTTTGATTACGAGGGCAGGCCCTCAAAGTTTGACATCTTGCCAGTTTGATGCCGTTTTATATGAGAATTCACATAAAACAAGAAATCTGCACCAAAATTGCTAGGTATGATGCCAGACCAGTCCTCAATGGATGTATGTTAATAACTGGTTTATGAAATAGCCACGCCCCCTAGTGGCCAGAAATGACATGTCTTATTCAGACACCCACAACTTTGGGTAAATGGAAACAATTGGGTCCAAATTGGGTCAGACAGCAGAAAACATGTTGGTAAAGAGATCTGGTAAAAATGGTGGCTCTACATCACAAGGCGTGACTGTGCCGTCAAGTCAATCTTCGATATGCCGCTGTGACATCATCAATCACTAAAACAACCTCAATTTTGGTCCAATCTCCGTAAAACTTACAAGCTTTAATCAAGGTCCGGCCCTGGTTAGATTGATATGACCATTTCCTGTCTAGGCCTTAGCCCCACCCACTTGCAACAGGAAGTGCTTTTTCCCCCCCACAGTGAATGGTCCATCTCCTTAGGAATTAACCCCAAACTCTTGAAACTGCTCTAGAACATGTCAAACCCCTTCACAATAGAACAGTAAAAAACTTGAGTACCTACACCAAATGTAACTATGGCGAATGATGATCTGACACCATGAAATGACTGAGTTCCACTAAACTTGGCAAGGATGATCGGGCATGCCCCGAACTGTGCTTCATTAAAAAAAAAAAATCGTAGATAAAATGCAATTTGGCTCCACAGTGCCACTAATAACTTTTTAATTTATCAGCCTCGCCCACTACATTAACAGACATAGATTAAATGCAGCACGATCGTAGAACATGGCAATACCTACAAAAAAGTCTATTGGACATACTGTATGCATTTAAACAAACAGAAAGTCAGCCATTTTTAAAAAAAGTGCCAGTTTTGGCATAATTTTTTGCCATGTATTTTACTGCAAATTTTAACAAACTCCTACAGATTTTATTGTGTTGATGTCAAAATTGGCCTGGAACATTTAGAGGCATGTGTGATTAAATATGGTAGAAATCTTTTTAATAGAGGATTTCCTTTGTGAGGGGAGGGGCCTAAAAAACTGATGTTTTGCTATCAAGCACATTTTTATTAGGTCTTGCATAAAGTAAAACTGAACATGTCGTATCCCATATCATTGCTCATCACATTCTGACAGGAATGTTGTCAACCTCGCATCTCCGCCCATGACAGCAGGAAGTGACTAATTTTAGGCAAGGCGAGTTTATTTATATAGCGCCTTTCATGTACAGGACAGCTCAAAGCGCTTTACATTGAATTTTACAGCCTAAATGACCTGATTTGAAGTCTGGCTGCTTTAAAGGTGACAGAAACATGGGAAGGGTGCCAGTGGTGGACGTGGTGGCTACATAGGCCGTAGGTGCCAGGGGCCTCCAATGCTGCTGGCAGCTTTAATTTTAAATGTATTTTTGTTTAATATCCTGCCATGTCATGGTCTGTAAAGTCCAGTCCTGCCTTCCAGTTAATAAGCATATCTTATCCACAGCCTTCTTGTCACAACTTTACCTTTTAAATCTTAAAGGAAGAAGGGAAAACCCCAAACCCAGGGAAAATGGAAAAACTGCAGCTTCCTCTCCACAAACTCTGCATTTGTTTTAAACAAATTGCAGAAATAAAAACTAAACAAAGCATTTCTTCTGCCTTATATTGAAGAATTATTTTGAAAAAAAGACTGAAACTCAGTGACATTAAAAGCCAAATGTTCCAGTCATTTATTGGATGCTGAAAACTGAATGAAAGGCTTTTGCACACAAAGTCCATATTTGATATCTGATTTTAGTCAAAAGTAAACTGATGGCAGATTGCATCAATCATAATTATACTACATTTGATCAACTTTTGCCCAAATACTTTTCGAGAGGTGTCAGACCTTTTTCGTTTCTGTCCCAGTAGGAAGATGTGTATGAAAAAATATTAGGTGAAGAACACTGGGTCAATGCAATTTTCATTTTTGCCGGTCTTCTTTTAAATGTGTGGTTCCTGTCAGTACCAAAACCAAAATACAGACACACACTTGTATTCTACAGACATTTTATTTCCCACATTATTTAGTTAAGAGTACGATAATTATGGTGTGCAGCCTGACTCAGTTTTCATCAGGGTTGAGGTGAGGTACTCCAGACTGATCACCAGTCCATCATAGTGAAAGAAATACTAACTAGACCATCAAACAGACTCATTTGGGGTCAATTTAGAACAATCAATTAATCCAGCATGCACGTTTTTGGATAGTCATAGGAAATCAGATAATCCCAATACCCCTGTTGAGATCTGGACTGGAGATCTTCTTGCTGTGACTCAGAAAATACAACAGAATCTGTGTTGTTGACTGAAAATCTAAAACACAACGGGAAAAAAGGACTTTGTGTGAAAAAAGCCTCTGGTGACCATGACTGCGGCTAAAAGGCTTATAAAATAAATAAATTAAACTCCTTTGGGAACATGAGGTTTTCTTCTTTATGCGACTGCAAATGAAATAAAAAAGTTGGGAGCTAACAGCATTGTTGAAGACCAGAAATATATACACTGTTCCCTAACCCTATAAAACTAGGGTCTCCTGGTGTCATACTGGTTTAAATGACTACAAATTCTTATTCAATCTGAAACTTTATGGGGTCAGCTGTACCAGTTTTGTCTTTAAATCATAGCAATAACAGATTAACCTTAACCGGCCAGTCTGGAGACTTGATTTTAATTAATACAAATACTAAGTGCATTTAGAACTGTATTAACCGCCTATTTCAATGCTCCATCAATCTAGAGACAGGGTACACCTTTAACAGGTCTCCAGTCCATTGACGGACCAAGAAACTGCTTTACTTTATCTAATCTTTTAAACTAGAGATTTAGATTAAATTGTATTTATTAATAACTTCTTTTGGATAAATGTGGCTGCAAGAGCTCAACATCAGTAAAGACAAATAAATGTGTCTTAAGTTGCACTGAATGGATCCACTGTAAGGATGTCACTTTCAGTGTGGACAATTCACAGAGAACGGACTGCCAGTTAATAAGAGCCATCATCAAAATCGTTGCTCTGGACAACGCAGTATATTCATATGCTCCCACATTATCAGTTGCAGCTTGTTATGAAGAAAAACCTTCAGTTACTGCCTCCCAGACTCAAAAAGAGGTGCGAGTCTAATATGCTAATATATTCATCTCCCATGAAGAGCAGAGTTAGGGAACTGTGCCTAATCCCATTTCAAACACAGCAGTCTCAAATATGCTTGAAAGTACCCAAATGTTCTCTACTGTGAGTGAATTTGAATGAATGTTAAACACGAAACCACAGCAAAGTCTTACAAAAGCTAATCAAACGAATCCCTGTTTGATTCTATCGTTGGCAAAAATGTCTTCTAGAAAACTATTGCACATAAAAATAGCCTCTCTTAAGAACAATCGCAAACAATCTTACCATTCAAATAACCATGTGCAAACTAGTTTTAACTCATTACGAAGTTAAGAAATAAACCTGCCATTTTATGAGAAAGTATTATTGCAGTTAGCATGATCACATTCAAAGTTAATTAAAAAAAACTGCATATGTGCTACAGGAGTCGATACAGTGAGTTTGTAGAGAAAAAAAATAATCATTAGAACAGAAAGATTAAAGTCTCAATGACCCAACTAAAATCACAAAGAGCTCTCATGTTTGTTTTTTAAGATATTAGCCATCACATTTTTGTCAAAGTGCACAGCTGTGGTTCTCTCTACGCATCATTTTAGTGCATATACCTGACAAGGTGGCTCTTACAAAGGACTGCACAGAATCAATGTTGTCATGTAGAAACTGCCCTTTGCTTAAAATACTGCAAGTACAAACAAGACAGAGTGGGAAAGGTGTTTTTCTTTTGTCTCTACTGTCTGATCACATACTGAGTGCAGCAAAGTGAGATTGCAGGTGGATTAGTGAGGAACAGGTGTAGGTGAGAGGTGAACCTGGGTGTGAAGGAAACACAGGTCCATTGTGGAAAAAAAAAAAAAACCTATGATCAAATAGCTTTGAATTTTTCATGTATATGCTATTAAGACAGACAATATCTACCACATTATAACCTCTCCAGGCTGCAGGGAGAGCCTGCTGAAAAGACTGCTTTTCCTAAACGAACACAGCTTAATCCGAGCCCACTGCTGCCATCTTCCCTCCAGCGGCCACTGGTCTTGTTCCATTACTCCTGCCCAAATCCTTCTGTCTCCTCTATGGCAAACATGAGCTTCTCTTTCAGCTGCTCATAGCTCTTATAAGGTGGAAGGTCCAGCCGATTAAAGCTAAACAAAGCGTAGAAAAAAAAACAAGATTACTCTTCACACAAGTCTGCTGGAGTTAAGCTGAAATTCTGAATCTGTTTATGAGGGCCGCATGATGGTTCATCCTTATGCAATCATGATGTCATATTATTGTAGCGCCACATGAAGCTACATTAAAATGCTACGCCATTGAAAACTAAACAATACCATGCACCAAAAGAAAGCTGATTGGGTTATTTTTAGGCATTTTCAGAGTCCCCCCATTGTGCACTGCAATTAGCATATTATATACAATCTCAATGGCAACATAAGAAATTAAACCTAAAAGAAGACTTTTAGGGAATGAGTTTGCTCAAAACAGTTTGGATCAGACATCAATTAATCAATCTGAAGCTTAAAAACGTATATAAAATGTGAAAAATAAAAGATCTCACCATGTGTGGCTTCGTGGAAGCCAGTTTTCTTTGCCTACTTTCTCGATGCAAAACTTCTGTGGCCCATTGCTTCCTATTTATTATTAAAGACGAAGACAATTCAGAAAGATATTTTAATATAACAAACTGAATCACTGTGTGTATGTCCACTCTGCATACCCATTAGGTCAGCAAAGCCGCCGACAGGAAGACGACAGGTTCCTGTAACAAACTGCAGGAGCCTCATCCGCTTTTCGTTGTCCATCTCCTTCACAAACTGCAAAACAGAAGAAGTCATGAGTAACTCTGATATGCTTTTTAATATGATGCAAAATTCAGTTTTCAGGTGCAGACGGTTGTAATAATCAGCTCGGTTCACCCAAGAAAAAAAACTTGTATCAAAAATTCTATTTTTGTAGTAAAACACATTTTTAAAAACACTAGCTCAGATATAACCTAAAGTATATTTTCCTCTTCTTTTTTTTTGTCTCATTTTGAGAGAAAATATTGTTTTCAGTCAGTACAAACCTGCCAGAACCAAAGGATCTGCTTGCTGCTTCGTGCATAATGTCTGTAGATGGTATTTCTCTGCCAGTCAACCAGGTCAATCTCTTGCATCCCACAAAGCATCACCTGCAGTTAAAAACAAAGAAACTGAGTAGTTTTTAGTTATTAACTGCTATGACATCTCTATGATTAAAATCTTAAAGGAAATTACTAACTGATGCTTCAGTAGGAACATGACATGATGACATGATGTGAGTATAAATAATGATGCTTAAAGAAAAACTCTTTTTCCAATTTATAGTTTCTTAAATCATCATAGAAGACAAAGCCACCAAGTAACGTCTGCTTACATATTTAAGAGACTAAGTTTAAGAGACACGAGGAAGATGTTAAAAAGTTAGATCTGCAAGACGAACAGACTGAAGATTTCAGTAAGTTTACTCATCAACTAGAAGAAATTAGTCAACCTCTTGCTCAGAGACTCAAGCTCGTTTATCATGTAGTTTCTTTACTACTTGCTCTGAAATTCTTTCACTCCTTTATGTTGAGTCTTCATCCCATCGTCTTCAGTTAAAGGAACAGGTGAGTGAGACTTTAACACCACACGCCTCTCTTCTCTCTTACTGACAGATCTCTATGCATGCTGGAAAGCAAACGGCCACTGCTGCCTGGATTCCTCATATGCACTGCAGTTCTAGTACAGCCTTTTGCAGGAAACACTAAGGGCCTTAGTCTTCAGTGTTTGGTAAATTTAAAGCAATTAACTGACTGAAAAAAGTTTTTTATATGCCTGCTTTTTAGTTTTTAAATGTACACACACACACACACACACACACACAGATATTTCAGGTTTTTTTCTTTGTAACATGTATGATAAAGATAAACAAATACAGCAATGTTGGTTCCTTATGATATGATGCTCCACTGACCCCAAACATTTGTGCTTTGAAGTGGCTGTAGAGGAAAAATGTGACATTTCTGTACCTCCAGTTCCTTAGCATCAAAGTACTGAAGGTACTGCTGGGGAAGAACTTCATTGAAGCCCTCAAAAAATGCTTGCGTCTGCTCCTCCACCCCTCTGGAAAGCCTCCATTCTGCCACCAACCTGCAAACAAACGTGTCGATCAAAAACACAATGAACAGTTGCAGCTAAAGACATTGATACCAACATTTTACAAATATTGTCCATACATATTCTTTGTATATAAAAATGTTACAAATATTTTAAAATAGTATCAAATTACAGAAATGATAGTCATGCATAGCATGCTATTGCAAGCCAGTATCTAATGAGCAGTATAGCATTTAATGTGCTGAGAGGATGCAAAAATAGATGAGCATAAACACTGAGGTAAAGCAACTGTACCTGATGTATTCCTCCTTATTTTCCTCAGTTACTTGGATGTTCCCTCCATCTGGTTTCAGCTCGTGCGTAGTGACCTCACCAAGGATCTCCTTGTCAACCGAGAAGAACATCTCCAGACCACACTCCTCTATATCATTATCCCTGCAAGCCACACATTCACTGGCATTATCGATGTGGCTGAAAATACTGGAGAAAAATCACTCAGAGCCAACATCCACCGAGACTAGATTCACTGTTTAACATATCATTTAAAGACTTTTTTTAAACACATTGGTTTTACCATGTTTCATGTGATAGGCAGACTCATAAAACCTCTCAGTTATTAAGAAAATTATGGATGCACATAAAAAAATGCATGTTAGAGAGATAATATTGAATTTAAAGAATTTCTACATGCATGGATTATTTGGTCAGTCACGTAATTTGTAGCAAATATGGATTTGACTTTCTAAACTTGTTAGCATAAATGGACATTTCATGGACTCCTCCCTATGCTTCTCTGTCATGTGACTAAAACTTTGTGAAAGAAAATTAAGGGGAAAAAACTTTTTTTAGCAGATTATTCTCACAAAAGAATGTGTGCAATATTTAAAATAACTTAGTAATGTCACTTTCACTCTGAAAGCATTTCTAATATGAAAAAACTAGGATGGAAGAGAGCAGCTACAACTTTAGAGTATCCACGAGCTACCTACTTGATCCAAATGAGTGAATTATAAAACTCTGGATCTATGGACTCCAGATCTTTAAGAGCCAGAGGTTTGTTCAGAATGCGCTTGTAGAAGGGCAGCGAGAAACCTGTGTCGATGAATTTGCCGTGGAACAAAGCCTAGATAGAAATCATAAACACAAGTATTTTAATTAAATTTCAATTAAAATTAATATTAATTTCCTTTCTAACCCACCAAGCATTTCAGTTTACCCTTTGGTGCATGAGTTTTATGAGCTTTAATTATTAAGATCTAATTGTGAGAATTCAATTTTAAGGAAGATCAAATGAGTACTAAAAAGATGAACATAATTATTGTATCTTTACATCCCACAGACACAAAAACAAATCCACAACTGCCCAAAAAAACATGCCAGCAAGAATAGTTCAACTACTCCAGGTACCATGGCAATGAAGCGTCCTATAAACTTGAAGTACTTCAGGTGGTCAGGGTTGATGTACGAGGCAGGGTTTATCTGAAGACAGTAGTTGTCTTTGCCAGCATACTCAAACAAACAGTACATCGGATTAAGCACTTCATGAGAAAGCAAGAAGAACCATTCCCTGAAAGATAAAGAACACATGACAAAACAAGTAGTCATACTGGCTTAATAGCGTGTTAAAAATCCTGATGATCAGGATTTTGATTACAACCTTTAGCTGTTACTATTACAACAGAGTTTGTGCTTTGTCATGGGTCATGGGTGTGCTACTCTGTAAGCAGCACACAAATGCAGAAAAAATGTGAATTACCTGGCTACACCTCCGTAGTCCAAGCCCTCCTCTCCAGGGAAGATGATCCACAACCTTCGCCTTAGATCTTGAGGGTGGAAACTCATAATCTTTAAAATCAAAGTAAAAATGAGTCAGTTATTCAGCACAAGGAGCCACATGAAAAGGCTGCTGAACTGAGGAAGCTGGATAGGAGAGGTTATTACAATAGTTACCTGCTGAAATGAATCCTCAAACAAGGTTTTTCGCGAGACAGTAATCTTAATGTGCTGAGGCATCGACAATTGCTAAAAAAAAAAAAAAATCATGCAAAAAATATCTAAGTGTTGTTCATCAGTACTGATATGAACAGGCTTAGCTGGCAAAGTAAAACTTGTTGGTTCTGAAATGGTTAAAAAATAAAAAAAAAAAAGCACAAACCTGACACCAGAACCTGAAGTATTGCACTTTGGCTTTGAAGTCCCTGACGTAGGTTATCTGTGGCCCATTTTCACTGTGAAACATACCAAAGAAAGGATTGTCTTCTCACTACATTCCAAGCTGTATTCAGGTTGAGCAATTTCAGCAATTTCATAACTTACAGTGAGGATTTCCCTGTTCGAGGGTCAATGTAGGTTGTTGTTCGCCTGTTGTGATCGACAAAATAAGGAATACCATCCACGGTGAACCTCATCTCCCAACCCTCTGGCAAGGGCTTGTCATTCAGCAGCCTAAGCAAAGACAGATCAGACGAGCATTAAAATGACCTGCACAGAAACGATTTAATAAAGATAAATGATCAATGCTCAAATCAAAATTTGTTGGAGTTGAAAAGGAAAATAAATCATTTAATAACTTTTAAAAAGCTCTTTGTAGTTTTTTCATGAAATCATTAAATGACTCTAAACAAAACTTGTTAACAAGAGAAATACAGAAAAATGCACGAGAAACAGAAAAAATAGTCCTTCTGCCCCACTGCCTAACAGTAAGAGGTCCCATCTTTTTTTAATTTGAATCTCGCATAACAGCTGAATGGTAATAATATAATAATAATAATAATAATAATTATTATTATTATTATAATAATACATTTTATTTAAAAGCGCCTTTCAAAACACTTAAGGTTATAAAACAAACAATGAAACTACAACAAGCAATAAAATACAATAAAATATAAAACTATGGGACAGAGTGATTAGAAGCAGGGTACAAAATCAGGACAGCATACACTCACCCTTGCGTCCTTGGGTCTTCCCACTGTGTCGTCCGAGTCGGATGATGAACAAAGTACACTCGTCCATTGGTGTCTGTTCTCTTCTCTGGAATGAAACACATAAGGTATAGGTCAATTCATTGCCATGATTTTCTACTAATATCCCTGCTATGCTACTATTGAAAATGTTTACTTCACACTACTCCAAAGGAACTGTCCAAATATCAATGGATTTGTTTCTTATGTTGTGCTTTTCAAGGCACCCAAAGCATTTTACATTAAATCCATTATTCATTCACTCCTCATTCATATTTGGTGATAGTATGTAGGCAGTGCGACCCTGCGGCAGCAACACAGACTAACAGACTCTCCCAACACCATGGAAACGTTCACTCGCATTCATACACCACTGATGCTGACAGTAGAGGCAAGGAGAGTGACATGATGATTGGACTGGGGACAAACAACCCCCTGAACCACTGCTGCCCACATGGTTCAAATGGGAATGCATCTTAAAACTACAACAATAATGTCTAAACATCTGTGATAGTTACCCCAACCATGTGGCAGAGGTCCCAGCGGGTCAAACTCTTTACTCGCAGTTGCTGCCAACTGGTCTTGGAGCTGGGTCAAAGAGAAAATGGGACACGAGGTGAGTAAAAAAAAAATATATATATATATTTTGGCACAATAAAAATTGAAGGCGAGAAGCAAGTGCAACTCACCTTCAATTATTTCTACAACTATTTTGACTCATCTTGTCTACCATTTGACTTCTAGAAAAAGATTCCAGCTATAGATGCTGGTTTGTTAACTCTCGCTATACCACCACTTAACTTCCATGCAAGTAGCACTGTCTGCTATAACATGAGATGCTTTGCCAGAAACTTGCAGTATGTAAACCATTATCCAACATACTCCATTCAGGGAAACTAGAATTAGACTTTCAGGCAAAGTAAGTAAAGTGACTGTGCTCACCCCATAAATAAACCTCTGGTTAAACTGCTGCATTGCTCCCTGGAGTTGGCTGCGCTGGTTCTGCCATTCCTCATAGTTACGCACCGACTCCTGTGTCGGCCGTTGCCATGTTGTAGTCCGTGTTATGTGGTCAACATAATACACTCTACCCATTGGGTCCACCCTTCGCTCCCATCTGCAGAAAAAAAAGAGGAAAAAGCAGCAGAATTGCTTAGCTAATGACTTATATTCTTGTAAATCAAACGTGTCTCGCAATTTAAATTATAACATGTAAAAGTATACTTGCACTCATTTTAAAAGAAGCAATAAATATGTAATAAATCAGGGTTTTTTTTACCCTGCAGGCAAAGGCTCAGGCCTTTCCCAGGTTGTCCTTTTCTCAATGTGGTCCACATAATACACCCGTCCATTCTGGTCCACTCTTTGTTCCCACCTTAAAAGATCAAACAAATGACATAAGACCATTCGTCTATATGAGACTGAAACGTTTTTAAAGCACAGCAGCACAGTTACAGAACATTGAGTTTCTGTAAGTATGAAATGTGCTTTACAAAGAAATCGGCCTTATCTGAAGGCCAAGAGGACTCATGCAATAAATATTTTATAAAGCAAATGCATTAAGAGTTGCTCTTTACCCTGGTGGCAATGGACCATTGTTAATAGGAGTAACTCTGGGAGTTGCTGGAGTTGCTGGAGTTGCTGAGGCAGCAGGCCCTGGTTTGGGGCCACTTGCTGTCTGCGAGGAAGCTGCTGAAGCTGCTCCTGCACCCGATTCCTCCGGCTGGTCTGAGCAACCACTTGCTGATGCCTGAGAGGAGCCATCAGAGGCCGGGGCTTCACTTAACTCACTAGGGGAAGAACTACTGGAGGAGGCTATGGGAAAGAGTCAAAACAACCGCAGAGAAGAGAAAAGCTGAGTCTGCATACATTAGAATTATTGTGCAATCAATAAACATAGCTTCATAAGGAGGTTGAAAGTCCAATATATGGTTTACCTATGTAAACCTAAATAAGAATGAGACCCTTTTGTCGCAAATGCAATAAAAAAATTGTTAAACACAACTAACATTTTTTCTTGGTCACACTGGTGCACCTCACATTTCTCACATTGTTCACATTAACCTAAATAACCACTATTGCGTAGGTGTAATGATCATGAAATGATCTTTAAAAAGTATCTAAATGAACAGAATAAAATAACCCAAAATTGAGACGCACCCATATCAAAGAAGTTATGCAAACCAGTGCAACCAGTGGTAAAAAGTTCATGCGCAGCCCTACTAAATATAAGCAACTGTGAAATGTTTTCATATTTCTCATACTTGGTGAAGCAGCAGGTCTGCGTGGCATTGGAGGAGGAGGTCTCGCAGGCCTCGGAGGGCGTGAGGAGGTGGAGCCCCCAGGAGACGGCGAGGGAGAACCTGTACCGTTCACAGCATGCCCGTTGGGTACAATAACCCAATCATCTGAGTCACTGGATGGAGACGTGTCCCTACTAGATCTAAAGGTAGCAAAATACTGTTTACACATTGTTTCCCAAAACTTTCACGCAAATCTTAAAATGCAAGTCTTTCCTTTATATATGAACTGATTGCATGATTTGAATTTCTTTCTAAAAAGGTAAGTTTAACGATACCTGTTGCACGTGTCGCCTCTTTGTTTTGAATTTCCATTTGGGAGAACAGCTAGTATGACAAAAAAAAGTGTGACATGATCTATAAGCATGACAGTTCATGCACAGTCGTGCTGCAACCACATTACAAGAGAAAAGTTTACTTTGTCACTTAGTTTATGAAGTCAGTGTCAATAAACTAAACAGATACCAGATGTTTTATCTCAAGTACAATCTGATATTATATAGGAAGCAAAATACTGCACAATATTTAACATATCCCACAAAAGTGGACAGTTTGCATGAGAACATATTCATAGTGCACTCTGGTGGTGCAAGTATGTACTGCCAATGCTATCTGAACTTAATATTGGATGATACATCACACATTCATACACTTTTTTTAAGCAACAAAAAGCAACAACTGAGTAGTTAATTGTGTGATACTATACTATACTTCTATACTATACAGTCATTTGGCAGAAGCTTTTATCCAAAGCGACTTACATATAATAAGTAGTCATTTTAACCATAGCTATTAACCTAACATGCGTGTCTTGTGGGTGGGAGGAAGCCAGAGTACCCACACATGCATGGGGAGAACATGCAAACTCCACACAGAAAGGCCACTGGACAACCCTCCCCAGCCTGGGTTCAAACCAGCAACCTTCTTGCTCTTAGGCCACAGCGCTAACCACTGCGCCACCATGCTGCCCAAGTGATGTATCAAATGGGTTACCCTGCAGCCATTCTCTAGATGTAACCATTGAAAACTGCCAGAATTCTCACAAATAAAGAGGATAAAGTGTGTTTTGCTGGATTCGGTTTACCATGGTAACAAATCAAATCACTTACTCACCCACAAATTAGCTTTGCTTGCCGACACAAAGCCAAATTCAATTTGTAATATTGATTTTCTTTTAATGATCGTGTTATTTCACACATTAAAGTATTTGCATTAATGTGCTAAATTAGGATAGTTGTAATAAAAATCACAACTTAATCTGAGAGTTCACTATGATGAATGATCTTGGTACATGTAACAAATTATAAAACATACAATTGGCTTCAATTGGACACCATGCTAAATTCTAAATAAACTGGTTACTGACAGGAGTATAATATCGATATTCCTGAATAATTAGATATCCATTGTTGTTACAGTGAGTTTTTGCATGGTCCCGTACCTTGTTCACTCTCTGCCAGAGCAAAGGCTTCTGACTCCACCTGCATGCCATCCAGACAGACTGACAGATCACCTACAACATCCTGGGGGTCTCTGTCAGAGCACAGCTGCAGTGTCTGCACTACCTCACACACTTAAAAGGAGACAAAATATATCATTAAGTAAATGCCTTTAAGTTACAAGAAGAGAAAACTCGTGACAGAAACATGCATTAAGACTAATAACAAATGACTAACAAACAAACTAATAATAAAAAAATGGCTCTTTTAGAATATAATTTGACTAAATAGCCATATAGGGTCCAAATAAACTAATTTTAAAAAAGCATCATGTGAAGATCACATGATATTTGTTTTATAACAGAACTTTGTGACTATCTCAGTCTTGCCAGTAAACGTGGCTTTAAACATGCTAGTGTCAATCATTCTGGGAGCTAAAGGCACAGTGTCACATGGGGAGCAACTAGGGTTGTGCCCTCAGATTCCTGTTCTGGGCTATCAAATTAGCTGCTGTAAAACAGAATTTAGATGAGATTCTGTGGTCACATGATTAGTGACTGTCCACCAGCTTTGAGAAGAGCCATTGTACAAGCTATTATCCCTCTTCAATCACAAGGAAGTTAAAAGTTTAGGAGATGCCAAAAAGAAAAGTGAGTGCATAATAAGCGTGTCAGCTGTTAATCTTATCAAAGTCCAATAAAATGTTCCCATAATAAACATTAGCAAAATATGCACTCTTTCATAAGAAGTGAATACAGTGTCTCAAAAGTGTGTGGAATTTGCCACTAGACATAATAGTCCAAAATTAATACTGACAATAAGATAATGAGATACCACTGGGTATTCCGACTAAACAAAGAGGCATGCAGTGCACTGGCGGGTTTGTTTTGTCTACCTACCAAAATACAAGAAAAATGATTGTAGCAACTCACATTTTAGGTCATTATCCTTAAGGGTCTTACTAATATCCAGAGTGGCTATCCCCAACAGGATGTCTGCCTTTAATGTCTGATGACTCCAAACACGAAAGATCAGCTTGCTGACTGGAGTCACAATTCTGTAAAATTGTGAGAATACATTGAAACTCTACAAATAAAACAAGTAAGATGCACGAACACAGAAAAAATGCATAAGAAACAGCTATTCATGACCTTTAATATTTATTATTTTTCTTCTTTGTATTGTCTTAAGAAGAGAGTAGACTGATTTCATAAGTCTATGATCTTTTACCCACATTTTTTTATCAGTTTGATTTATTCATTCATACAGTTTTCCAGAATCGCTACAGGATGTAAAACTGGATAAAAATTCTAAGTTCAATGCTTAAATATCAGGATCTTCTTGTCCTTTCATCATATATATATATACATAAACAGTATATGATGTGTGTGTGTATATATATATATATATATATATATATATATATATACATATTGTATACACACACACTTCAGGCTATGTCAAGTTAAGCCAGCAATGACACCTTTAGAGCAAATCATTCAGTCATCTTATATTTAAGCCATCTGTAAACCAGCTTCCTCTTTTATGGTAAACAACTGTACTCACACAGTGAGAGGCTGCTTCCATTTGGGACTGTGTGTGTTGTTGCATTTTTCAGTTCTTTTTGACTGCCCATCCACAGCTACCTCAACATACGGACTAGGACCAAACCAGTTCTTTTTGTTTTCCTTCAGCTTGGCTGAAAGTACTGGAAAAAATAGAGAAAAAAAAACACAATTAATACGCAACAACAAATTGCATCACCACTAAATAACTAAAATACTTTAAAAGTATGATGATTTTTTTACAGTATTTTCTAGTTTGACACTTCATCCTTTTTACTCTCAATCCTGATATCAACATTTCAGTTAAAGCTTTTTGTTTCTTTGTTTTTTTGTTTTAACAAAAGATATTAGACCTGTCATGATAATGTCACTAAGTACTTGAACAACTGAAGTGAACAGTTCAGCCCTGAATGACATTGCGCTCTACGTCAAAGTATTTTTTCAGCAACAAAGCCAAAAAGAAACGCAATGAGTAATGAGTAATTTAACAACCTGCAGATTTCTTAACAGACATCAACAAATACAAGACACTGAAGCCTTAACAAACTGTTATAACAAGTGCCAATTTATAAAACACAGTCTTTATTTTATATAGGAAGTAAAATTACCTGTGACTTGCAATTGGGCCTTCATGGTTCATCCATAACACTTGATGATTGTTTGGGCACAAAGAGTCAACCTGCAACCAGTAACATCACATGTAAACTCCATCACACTCCATGGATGTGACCCATTTAGTTATTAAGCTGCAGCAGCCAGTGGAAGATTTTTTTCAAGCAACTCTGTAAACAATCTAATTGTAGTATTTTCTATCTGCAAACTTCAATCATTACTAATTCAAAAGAAATCTAAATCTACACACATGTTTACCTGTAAAAATATGTGTGTTATCTGTACACATATTTTAATACAATACTTTTTTTGGGGAGGGGGGCTGTTCAACTCGTCTTGATGTATATAGATCATAGACTGTGATATAGATCTGACACTTACTGATCAATGTGAAGTGAAGTTTGAAGTTTGTTCATTTATTTCATTAATTCATTAAAAACAGTTATAACAATTTAACGTTCAAATTAAATATCTTAAATAAAAGGGAGCTGAAAGAAGTATAAACTTATAGTGTTTGCTCTTTATTCACATTTCTAAAAACACAAAAGCTGTAACACAGCCTCTATTTTATAACTTTGCACACAACATAAAAAAAGATATAGAAGAAGATGCTACTCTGCAGTCTCATACATTTTCATCATACAATGCTGGACACATTCTTTTAAAATACATTCATAAAGCCAGTTTTGGTACCAGGAGCCTTCAGAAAATGACTGTTTATGTTGCTCTGTGACTTGGTTTAATCTGGGCTATTTCTAGAACCAGTACAGCTCCTTCTATAATAGAAAATCCTATCATCAATTTAGCTAATTATGACTCACTCAACGCCCCTTCCGTGACAATATACAGTTTGGATTTAACTAAATCGATCAACATTTAGACTTAACATCAACACAAGTATTAAGCTGATGCAGCATAATGGAACATGATGAGGGCTGTACATAGCTAAGTAGCTTTATCTATCATAATAGCGCATAGCCAGCGGGAGATTTGCTGTCTAGATAACCTCAAATTGTTGCGTTTTTAAGCAGCGTTTTATAATACAAGATCTTTACTGACCAAAATATAAACGCCTTATTATTACTAGAAATAGATGATGTGTTCCACCACCTGGAGCAACTTTGCTCGTAGGCGATGAGAATAACAACGAGGGTGAGCTAACATGCATTTCAGACTTACGCTAACACCCGGCCCTGACAGCAGCAACTTCGATCGTTCAGTGAATACCTGTCATTCAATATAAGATTACGTTTCCATACCCGACAAATTCAGACGATGAAGTGCCACGGGGTTTCCAATTTCAACAATGTCTAGATTGTTGACATGTACTTATCGTCCACAAACACGAACTTGTTATCCGCTAGCTAAAAGAAGCATTGTACTTCCGGTACATACTTTTACAAATAAAACGTAATGGACGTGTGACGGGGTGTACACATTGTAATGTTCATTTGGCTATAAGATAGAGCTATATGGTATGAAAACAGATATATGATTATGTTTCTAAAAAATACGGTCTCCAAAATATATTAGTAATAAAAATTCCAAAACTTGCCCAGAAATTATTGCTCCTCCGTCTCATTCCATGGTAAAATTGGGAGACAAAAGTGTCTCATAAAACATCTATGTTTAAAGTTAGTATTAATCTCGCAGGAAATTCATCAGTGGGACATACTTTTACCGATTTAAAAATATTAGTCTATTTTCTAGCTCTGGCACATTTTATTTTGAATGTTTTGACAACTAGTTTGATGATGTCATCATGATACATTTTATTTTCTTCAGTAAATATGCAAATACAAATTATTTATATTGTAGAGTCCACTAGCTGTCCAAGCAAATTGTCAATGTTTTCATTTATATTTATCAATACCCAAAGATTGATAATCTTTGGAGGACACGCCTACATATGACATTCTTACGCTTAGTCTCGTGATAAAGACTTCAGATTGACGCTGCTTGTCATCTTTTGCTTTCATGTGATGAAAAGCATGTTTATTCGTTAAATGAGTTGATATTTGCGATAAAATCAGGACGCTGTTGAAACAAGATGTTGTCTCGTCTTTTGAAGGAGCACCAAGCGAAGCAAAATGAGCGGAAGGAGCTGCAAGGTGGGTCATGGCTAATAGCTGGAAGAGCTATGATGCTAAAAACAAAGCTCAAACAGAATATTTCTCATGTTTCTGCCACAGAGAGACGCAGACGTGAAGCGATTACTGCTGCCACATGTCTCACAGAAGCCCTGGTAGATCATCTCAATGTTGGGTATGAAAGAGTTATGTTTATATCAGAGTAGTGTTTAAAAGCTAATCTAGCTGTACATACAGTATTATTACTCGAAGGTTTGGTCACACCTATTATATTTAATTGGAAAGTGTGCTCAAACCTTAGATACCGTATTTAAGAAATGTTTTTTTTACACAACCCTTTCGTCTGTGCAGCTAAAACAGGAAGCAGAACTGGTATCATGTAGCTCGAATAATAATAATAATTAATCTTTATATGCATTAACAGAGGTTGACAATGAATCTAGTTTGTTCTAACATCTTTTTAAAGATTTAAAGTATTCTTAGTATCCAGGGAAGGACAGAAATACAGGTTAATCAACTTTCCAGTGGAATTTATAAAGAATGAAATGGTTCATGCTACACTGTTATTATCAAAGATACCATAAAATATTTTTCCAGTGTGGGTTTCAGAGGCAATTAAGGAAATGACTGATTAAAAATGTGTTTGTAAAATAAGTGGACTGTCTTTGAATAAAACCTTCTGTCAAGGAGAACAAACACATATCTAATCAGTAGTTCCAGAAAGTACTATAAACTCTACATTGTACCACATACTTTTACCATCACTGAGTTACTGTGTACAGGATCCTACATAGAAAATCAGCTCAGAGTGACATGTTGGTGCCATTATGACAAATGATAAAAAACAAAGGTTAACTTGCTTTTTTCCTGAAATCTGTGACAAACTAATGCAGCATTAAAAGATATTAAACAGAACTAGATATTACAGTTACAACTATGTAGCCTAGTACTAGGCAACAAATACAAATTTTATTCACAATTAATTGTGAGTAAATGATTTAATTAATTAATAATTTTATGCAATTAATCAAATTGTTTTGTTAAAAATTCAGTAAAATAATCTTTGTGACAAACAACCAAAAAATCCTGTTTAAAATTATTCTTTGGTAATTGTTATATGGACACAACTCTGGTTCATCCTGCAAGTTTAGAGCCTTTTTCATCCTGAATAGATTAGATTCATAGATGAAAGTTAAATGGTTTAGTGATGCTTGGTTTTCCTTCAGAGAATCTGGATTAGTCAGCAGAACTGAACAGGTTAATTTCTGATATGAAGCATCTGAAAAACTTTTTTCCCCCCTTCATGTAAAACTGGTTAAATCCTGTCATCTAGTGACGATGCTGCATAACTGCAGAGCTGGTTCCAGCTGCCTGCACATCTCCATGTCTTTTATTCAAGGACAGGAGTCTTGTTTTCTTGTCTTTATCTTGGTTTGAGACACAATTCTTATACATCTTTAAATGAAGAATGTGATTTGCTTCATAATAGATCAGGTTTTCTAAAGAAGTTGCCATGGCAATGCACCTCCGTGAAGAAATGAACTGTTTGTATGATGCTGAAAACAACACGTTTCTCTGCTTCGCAGTGGAGAACCTGTATCTTTACCTGTTCTTTTACCAGATGTTGACAGCTGGTGTAAATATGCTGCTTGGAAGCATCATTTGGGAAGCACTCTAGCCCTCCTCTCTTGATGTCGGTATATTACTAATTCTAAAATCTCATTCTTTAAAGCCAACAATCACGTACACTCTCCTAATTAGAACTTTTGATTGAGCTGATTGGGTCTTTCTATGAAAATATTTACAATATGAATGCTCACCATTCACATCAGACTCTGACAGTGTTGCAGGGGTACCATGTACATATTGACCTGGAACCATTGTTCAAACAGATTTGACTAAATCTGTATCCCGTGGAGTTCAGACCCGCTACACCTGTTTCTGTGCCAGTAGAGTAAAGCAGTCCATTCCTGACTGGCTTAACATGTAACATAAGCTGAAATAGCAAATTGCATTAGTTTTACTTGTGAAACATGTGAGGAAACAAAAACAATCAGCTTAAAGAAGGAGAGCAAGATGCAAAGAACATTATGTAGTGCCTGAATAAGAACGATTATGGCCAACAGCCAATATATAGTAATGTTATTAGTTTACTAATTTTCAGTTCCAATATCAAGTCTGTCAAAGTACAAACTAACCTTTACATGTCAAAGAGGTGATACAATACATAATGAATTGTTTACATGCATTAAAGATGCTGCTAAGCTCACTGCTTGTATCCTCTTTCACCCAAGTGTTGCCCAGGCATATGTAAACCAGCGCAAACTGGACCATGAGGTGAAGACTCTCCAAGTGCAGGCGACTCAGTTTTCCAAACAAACGGCTCAGTGGATCAGCATGGTGGAAGGTTTCAACCAAGCCTTAAAGGTAAAGGTAGTCTACACTGTATGAAAAGAGAACTGGAATTGTAGACTATTTTTTTTTTTAATAAAAAAGATCTTAAGTGAGTTGCAGTTATACAGCTTTGGCTCTTTGTCTACTTACTGTATAATAATGTAGACAGGTTGTCCAATATTATTTCTTACATCAAACTTTCTTTTGTGAAATTGGGACAAAACTGAATCTGTAGTTATTTTGCTAATGAAGCTCAGAGAGAAACACTTTCAGTAAATCTACAATCACTCACTTTAATCTAAAGCAGTAAAGAATCTTAAATTGTATTGTGAACATCACCAAATGAGGCCATTTTCTTTCTCAAACCAGCACAGAGACATTTTACTGCATGTCTTACTTCCTGTTGTGATTATTGCATTACTCTTCTTTCTGGTCTTATGAGGAAAACTAGCGCTTCACTGCAGTTCCTCTGGATAAATGCTACTCAGGTTCTGATTTAGACCAGAGCAGGTGAACATAAAACATCACTTTTAAAGTCTTAATTGCAAGATAGTTTGTTTGTTTTACAGGTTTTTAAGGCTCTTAATGGTCTTGGTTCCTCTCTAAACTGTTTTTATGAGCCAGTTAGAAACCCCAGGTCCCTCAGGAGCAGGTCCTTTTAGAATTTGTAAATATAAAACAATGGGGAGAGAACTTTTTCATTCTTTGGTACATGTTTGTGGAATGACCTTCCTGAAGCCCTCAGGACCGGACTGAACTTTAAAAAATTTTTTAATTAATATTATTTTATGTATTAATTAACTTGCCCAGACTCTAAATTGCCCATAGGAGTGAATGTGTGTGTGCATGGTTGTCTGTCTGTCTGTGTTGGCCCTGGATGGACTG
>JBAMHV010000003.1:13434188-13444604 GCA_037177535.1 Pseudomugil gertrudae | reverse complement strand
ATCCCCACATAATGCTTGTTCTAGATCTAACCATGGATCATCTAGATTATTTGGTTTGAGCCATTTGGAAATATATTGCAGCCTGTTACATTAACATCTGTCTTGACGGAAAACTTTCATTCTTCTGCAGAGAAATGTGAACCAATTCAGAAATACTTTTTAATGGGTTGAAATTTCAGCCAGTCGGCTATTTTATGAGTCATACAGGTAACACTGCTACTGCTTACACTTTTTTCCCCTATCTTTCAACAGGAAATTGGGGATGTGGAAAACTGGGCTCGCAGTATTGAGATGGACATGAGAACGATTGCCACAGCTCTGGAGTATGTACACAAGGGTCAGCTTCAGTCCAGTTGCTCATAGAAATGTGCTTCAGACATTTACAGCTGAAACTAGACACACTGGAATGAAAGAGAAATGCAGCCCAGTTTCACTTCAATGGTGAAGAAATTACTTTGCTCCTTCGGGTGACCCTAGCAGACTGAGACTGACCTTTTGCTCAGGTCACGGCACTGGTGAGAGTGAGCTCGCAGTAGTGTTGGAGATGCATCAGTGCAAGGTCTGGCATGTTGTGTGTAAATGAAACACTTTTTTTTATTTTGGCAGTAAGTTGTTATAAAACAAAAGAAGATTGAGTGTCACATGTAAAGACTTGTTGCAGTTTAAAGAGTTTCCAGAATGTTTTTTACGTGTTCCATGAAAAGCCTTTGACATGACAGCTTTGTTTTCAGGACTTCACACCAAAATGTTGCTTCTCTGTTCGTATGCATCACAAGCTGGTGCACAGCAAAGACTGTACTTTTTCTGTTGTTTCCAGTTAGTGGTGGAATTTTGTTTTTAATAAAAATTAAAAAAGCAAGCTGCAATGTGAGTTTGTTTTGCCTTTGAAACCAAGTTATGACCAGATTAAGAAGCACTTAAACTGTATAAAAAGGAAAAAATATACACAAAGAACATAATGAGAAACTGAAGATATTCTGGCAGAGACTAAATATCAATGACAGTATAAAGCATAGCTGGGGAAGGTTTATGTGCAGTCTTTAAAGTTGAGAATTGTATATAAATGTGAAGAAATCCTAAGAGCTTCATGGTTGGTAGCTTAGTGTGCCTGTTGTAAAAATAAGAGGCCTGAAAGAGTCCCAAGTATAAGTCCAAAATTTTGCAACAAATCTGTGTGACCCACTAAGTACAACAACTGGGTAAATATTTGGTGTGATTGGACAATCCCTGGCCTTTGTGACGTGAATTACAGTTATGTCACTGTGACTGTGGCCACTTAATTCATCACTTTATTACAGGCGTGTTTGATAACTTCACTTTGGATTTGCTACACATAAAATAGACTTGATGCTTTTTTTTCTTTATCTGGAAATGTTTTTGTGACATGACATATCAGGATCCAATTTGTAGCTATTTAAAAAAGCATAATAATAATTAAGGCTGCTGTTATGAAACACATATTGCCAAATAGTTTAAACATCTAAATCTCTCTTGCTCCAGTTTTTGGGTGCCAAGTGTCTTGTGTCAGTACAATCAGAGATCAGCTTGTTTACTTGAGCTCGATAACTAGGCCTGATAGTCAGAAAACAGAATTTTCTGATACTTCATGAACACAAGCATTTTTTATGGGGTTATCATAACTTTGTATTAAATGCTGAAAATATAAGGTACTTATGTATGTATACTATGAGATTCACAAAACTCTAAAAACAGATTTTCTATTTTTTTTAGGTTTATTTAGAGGGGGGGGGGACTTAAAACATAAGGGATAAAGTTTTTAATCCAGATATGTTGGGTGTTTGGTTATTTTTAGAAAAAAAAGAAAAAAAGCTCTGAAATCCAAGTGCACCCTGCAGAAAAAAAGACATTCTTTGGGATTTTGTTTTCTGCCCCTTTTTGTTCTTCACACACTAAAAGGTTACAGAATAGGGATTACTAGTAAACTTGTCTTAAGGGATAAACCAGCCGCAGGAATAAAGCTTCTCTTTGACCAGCCTCTCTGATACAGAAGCATAACGTAAGCGGACGGATAACTTGTGGCGATCCATCTTTTTTTAAATAGTAAAAGGTAGGATGAATAAGTCTTTATATTAGCTTTCATCTCAGCATAGTTTAACTCCAGTGATAAGGTTTTGGTTTCATGCACGTAGTGGAAATTGTATTTTCATTTAAAATATTACAGACTAAGATTATGTAACTTTTTCTTACAATTAAAGTAAAATATGAATGTATTTTATTAGTATAAGCCATTTAATTTCTTAACATTTTCAAAGATCTGACACATTTATCAGGTACAAGTTAAAAGTTTTTTTAATGTCCCTCACAGCTAAAGGAAACAAAGCTCTAATCTAAATTCTTAAAAATCACTTAGATTTTCCTTGTAAATGAACACATCTGGTGAATTTATAGCTTTGCAAGAGTAGTGGAGGTAAATAAGGCCTAAAGCTCTTGAAAATAAATGCAAACAGTTTTTGTTTGCTTTTACCTTTTTTGTGTATTTTTTATGTCAAACCAGATGATGTGCAGACTGCACTTGTCCTTCATTTATGCTTGATACTTATATTCTGGTTCTTCTGAGTCGTCAGAAGTCATGAGTCAAAGGTTTGTATGAAAGACGAGCATTGTCTTTATACTTATCCAACAACCAGCTTGTATTAAATTAGCTGGACTGGAGACGGTCACAAAAATGCAGAGAATAATCTTATTTTATAAATGAGTGTGTGAAAATTTCTAGAACTTTTGAAAATACCAAGTTTCCCATTAAATTACTATATGTACTATATGTTGTTTTTCACAAAATTACTTTGGGCTGGTTGTTTGTTTTGCTTTCTTTTGTTTTGTTTTGTTTTGTTTTGTTTTTACAGGGTAGTTTACTGATCATAATTTGGGTAATTGTCAGGACAAACTAATTAAATTAAAAGAATAAAAAAATTGTGCAATATGCAACTTTTAAACTATTGTTTGTTAAAATGACTTTAAAATATTTTGTCTAAGAAGTTTTCTTTTATTAACTAATTTAATCATTTTAGGAATGTGAGGAGCATTTTCTTTTTTTACTTACTAATAAGTACTAAAACACTAATTGGTTTTCATCAGTGACCAGTCTAAGCTGCTCTCTCATGGGTATTAGAATTGTACCTCAAAACAATGTAAGACTCCTGCCTGCGTCTAGCTCCCTCTCAAATACCTTTTTGTTATCCCTAAGAGTATTATCCAAAGATTTCTCACATGCCAAAAGAAGCTAAAACAGTTCTGTGATACAGGCATCTCTCTTACTGTGGTCCCCAGTGAACAGTCTTTTTTTATTTTAGTGGTTATAAAGCATTGAGGCACTGCCTCAATTAAACAGCACAAAGTTATAAAACACAGCAACATTTTGTAGTTATGGAAGAGTCCTGAAATTAATTAGAGCCATTCCATCTCCTGATAACCTGATTTGATTTTTGTGCAGCATGTTTTTTCAGCAAGCTGAGCAAAAACAGACTTCTAAAGGCATCCTGGATACACAGTTTATCTACGATCTTTTAGGGTAAGAAATATAATGGATAAACTAACACCTACCTCAAAGCATATTCCTGCAGCTCACCTGTTGCACATCCTACTGCTTCTTTTCTTTTAGGGAAAATGCCTGGATGTACATTGCCACGGCTTTCGTGGTATTGTGGATACTCGGGTGGTTGTACAGAGACAACCTGGAGATTAAGAACGTCAGTGACAAATATGTGTTTGTGACTGGGTGTGACACAGGTTTTGGAAATCTATTGTGTAAAAAGCTGGATCGTAGAGGCTTCCGTGTGCTTGCTGGCTGTCTCTCAGAGAAGGGAGCTGATGACCTGAAAAGAATGGCAGGGCCTTATTTAAAGACTGTTCTGTTGGATGTTACTAGTCAGGACAGCGTCCAGAACGCCATGGAGTGGACCAAGAAGGAGGTTGGAGAGAAAGGTAAGAGATGATAGGGATTAGTTCAATATAAAACAGCTTAATTAATCATATTATTTATTGTCTTCTTTTCTTTTTTGTCTTTATTTTCTTTCTAGGACTTTGGGGTATTGTGAACAATGCGGGACGCTCGTTGCCTATGGGCCCTTCTGAGTGGATGAAAGTAGAAGATTTCCAAAGCACACTGAAAGTGAACATGAATGGAGTGATCTCTATGACAATGACCTTCTTGCCTCTCATCAAAAAGGCTCGTGGCCGTATTGTAAATGTAGCATCAGTGCTGGGGAGGGTGGCTGCAAATGGTGGTGGATACTGCATCTCTAAGTTTGCAGTGGAGTCTTTCTCTGACTGCCTCAGGTGAGTTTCAATACTAAATCATTAAATCATATAAGGTTTCTGTGCTAGCCATGCTCAAATAACCTGAGAGGATGTCTCTACCCTGTTACGTTCTTTTAATCTTGTTAAACAAACTCAACGATTAACATGTAGTCATACAAGCCATATTATTTACTATTAAATAATGGAAAATGATTTGGAGGTTTGTGTTATATTGTATTATCAGAGAAGTAGGAAATAACAACCCAGTAAAAAAATCGATTTGTTCAACAAATTGCACTGATGCAAAAACCTCTTTGCCTCAGCAGCTGCTTCACTGGCACATGTTGGCTTTTACAGGAACCAGGAAAGTCTTCCTCATGCTTTACGAAAGCCAGCACTTTGTTTTTAGTCTTGCAGCAAGTGTTACAGATGTGATGAGTTTACATATTGGCATTAATGCATTCTCTAACTATTCTCCTAAACAATTCTGAAGTTGCCCGATTCAGAAGCATTCATTGGTTTTATTGGGCTTCAATTTATTTGAAGGAATTAATATTGACTTTCTGTTGAAGTTGACTCATTTTTACAATTAAACAATTTAGACATTCGGTTTTTAAGGATATATATAGCCATACTTCAAACTGCATGTTTGTTTTCCAGAAATTAAATCCAGTAAATAAGCCCAGTGAAAGACTAACTTGTTGGAAAGTACTGTTGACATAGAATATGACCAAATAAGTGGTGTGTATATGACTCATCTGTTCTCAGGAGAGATATCAACTACTTTGGAGTCAATGTGTGCATCATTGAGCCAGGATTTTTCAAGACAGCTGTAACCAGCCTTGAACCCCTCGAGAGGGAGCTGCATCGCCTGTGGAACCAGCTCACTCCTGAAGTTAAAGCCAGCTATGGGGACAAGTACCTGGATAAATGTAAGTTCAGTATAGTTAAATTCATCTTGAGGCTAAATATTATGTGAAATGGAATTAAAACCAGTTGTATGCTTGTATCCAGTCAAACATATGGAACACAATGCCAGGGCTTTAATGGGTTATCGTGTCCAAATTAGTTACTTTTAGAGTTTAATGTAATTTGAGAAAGGAAAAAATATTTATAATCTGCAACAAATTGTAGTTATTTTCCATTATTAAAAAGTTGTTCATTTTTAGGTTATGTAAAAATCTGTTCAATGTGTATTCATAATATATGATTCTTCTGTGCAGACATCAGCGTTCAGCGTTTGATCATGAATGCTATCTGCGACTCTGATCTCACCAAGGTGACCAGCTGTATGGAGCATGCTCTGACTTCTGCCTACCCACGCACTCGATACAGCGCTGGCTGGGATGCCAAGCTTATCTGGATCCCTCTCTCATACATGCCTTCCTTTGTTGTTGATATTGGATTAAAACTGGTGCTGCCACGTCCTTCAAAAAGTGTCTAACTTTTAATGACTTAGAAAAAATTATTACTAAGATCTAAGCCTTTTTATGTCACTTTGACTCATTTCATGTTGAAACAGAGCCTGATACCCATAATCCTTATCAACACAAACCATGCAACAATCTGACATTACTGTTATCTTACATATGTTATCATATATATATGAGACGTGCATTATCTATTATAGTTCTTTTCTCACTGCAAAATATTGCTGTGCACATTTAGATAGTTTAAAATATATTAGCAAAAACATTTGCAGTATTTTGTTCTTAACACAATACAATGTTCTTTAACACTGTTATTTATGTTGCTTGATTTAGCCTTTGAAGCTTGAATAAAGAGAATCTGTGTTTCATTGAGTAAAATTATGAGTTTATTTATTTATTTTAACTGTTTGCTAAGACTTACCGTGTAGGGAATGATGTAAAGATAAATTGTGTGCCAAACAGTGCAATAATTATACTAATATGATATTTTATCTGAAGCCCCAAATTCTTTTTCATTCTTATAAAAGGGTTAAAAAAAGCAAGAAAAAAAAATCTTTTTGATCAGCAGTAGCAGCAAGTATCAGGCAGAGGGCAAGACAAGAGCTGAGTAGCTTAAGTACACAGTGCAAATTGCACTGGCATATTTGATATGTGGCATAAGACGTATAATGCACAAATGATCTAATGATAATGGATTAGATTTTTATTATGCTTTTCAAGGCACCAGAAGTGCAGAAATCCATTATACACCCACTTCTCATTCATGCTAGGTATTGGTAACCTTCATAGCCAGCTGTCTGAGGCACACTGATGGAAAAAGTGACTGGCCACCTCAGAAACATGTTCACATGCCAGTGATGGAAACACTGGAGCCGAAGAGTGTCCTGGAAACCAAGGACTGACTGAGGGGGGGCTTTTTTTTTCTTCTTCATCTTCTTTTTCTTAAATTTTTTTCCATCATGGGTAAATTATCAGTTTATACAAACTAGTTGTGCATGAAAGTTAACAATCATTCTATTTATCTGTAAGTATATGGGCTATTTTAATTACATCGTTTAGGTCAGATAAATAAATAGGCTGATTGGAGACACTAAATTGTCCATAGGAGTAAGTGTGAGTGTGCATGGGTGTTGTGTGATGGACTGGTGACCTGTCCAGGGTGTACCCCCCCCCCATGCCTTTAGAAGTCTTGCAATGCATTTTTTTGCATTCAAAATGCAAACAAAATAAAAACTCAAGACTTTTTTTTTTACAAAAATGCAAATTAACTCTTAGTTTTAGGTTTTAATTGGTTGCTATAGCTGTCAATCATCTGAGGGACGCGCTTGTAATTTATTGCACCGGACTCTGTGGCATTCACTGCTCCTGGTAAACTGTTATGTTTTTGTTTTTATTTTCATAATTTAGACTCTGCTGTCAGTTTTCTAGTCTATTCTTTGTCTTTTCTTACACATACAATAAATTACTCATAAATGGGCTTTAACCCAGCAAATATTGCTGTTTAACTTGAGCGGGTCCATCTACTGTTTGAACAGTTCCGATAAAACATGAATGCAGCTTCAGAAGTCCGTGACCCAGCAGGACTCACACCGGTACCGGTACCAGTGTGTCCAGTTTAACAGCCGCCAACAACCTGTTGGGTTTTTTTATTTGTTTGTTTTCTAAAACACATTCTTGGGGTGAGTTTTTGTTTTTGTAGCAGCTATGCACTTTCTTAAGGCGTTGCGTTTGCCAAACGTTATACAAGTTATTTCCAAAAGTACAGATGCTCCAAGAAAGGCTTTCCTTTTTCACCCAGCATGCTGTTTGAGCACTAAATCACCAAGTGCCTTTCAGCGAAGATCTTCCGCTTACCCGGATCACATCCATCTAAAAAAGTAAGTGTAGCCTATTAGTGTAACCAAACAGCATCAAATGGTGATGAAAAAGTTTGTATTCCGTTGTAATGGTTTTATATAAAGATGTGCTCATCAGCTTGTGTTTCAGTCAGCTGTAAATAAGTCTATTATCCCTTTGACTTGTGCAGAACACAAGGAATGATAAAGACATCTATCAAATTTAGATGACATGAAATAATATATGACCATACCCTTAGTTAATAAATGAACTTCAATACACCAAAGTGTGATTGCATTTCTTTTTTTTTTTCAAAACTTGTATTTCACCAGAAATGTACATTCCCAGTCCTCCAGTTCTGGAGTGGAAAATATGCTTTTCTACACCATCACAGAAGGCAGAGAACAAGTGCCCATGTCACATTTCATTGCAGTGAGTATTTCTGTTAAACTGTTTAGCTTCTGTGACTCTGTGTGCCCCAGTCACCATGCTTTATGGTGTCTTATCATGTTGTGTGCACAGGTAATATGACTCTGACTCCAAGTTCATGTTTGCAGGCATTAAACAAAGCTGGCCTTCACTCATCAGACCCTCGACTGAGGGAGTGCATGGAGAAGCTGCGGCGGGTTGTAGGGGAATCTGTTGGTGAGGTGATGATGGACAGAGACCTTTTCCATCGGTGAGACAGCAGCATTCCCAGAGACATTGTCTGGGATGTTAAAGGCAAAGTGTTGTATTTGTATTGTAGCTCCAAACAGAGAGGCATTTATGGTGGCAAAGAAATAAATTAACATGATTGTGGATCTTGCAGGAATGAATGTTGCTGGAATGAACTGTAAGACACATAAGACAAATAATATTCATTTTTATGAAGTGTAGTTTTACATTTAAATGGAAGTACAAATGTAAAAAGTAAACTTTGGTCCTGATATTCATGAGGCCTTCCTGTCTAGTGTAACATACAGGTTGTTCATAACGTCACTTTACAGTTTAACACATTTATTAATAAAGCAAATAGACAATTCTCTGGATGTTATTACAAATAGAGGAGCAGATATTTAGGTTTTAATTTTTATCTAATTTTATATACTTCTATCTAATTTTTAATTTTATTTTTGGATGTCCACTTTGTCTAATTCCATTCTAGTTTATCCATCTAGTTCCAATAGGAGTAAAATAGTTATTAGTATTTTTTTCTTTTACTAAATGAGCTTTGCTAGATTAAATGAATGATTAGTTTCTACATGATCAGTGGATCGATCTCACTTGTGTAGCAATTATTTTACATTAATGGACGCAACTCTTATTACAATTTTTGCCTCTTCTTCATAAAGACTGGAAAAATTAGAGATCAGGAGTGTGCACTCCCACAGCTTCCTCCACACATGCAGTTATATTTGGAAATGTGCTCCAAAAGGCTTATTATAAGTTTGATCAGAACTGATCAAATTCTCATTGGTTTGTATTCTGATTTGCTGCAGTATCTGCAGACTGCAGTACTTGGCCTTTAACCTTTAGCTCCGCTAGTCTGCCTCAGAAGAGATAGCATAGCTCCTTTTGCTCTTTATTCTTTCTTTAGTATTTTATGGTGTTTTTCTGAGGGATCACTTGCTCTATCTACATTCTCAAAGGTGGGATGTTTTCTGAGTTAAACATTAACATTAAAAAAGTTTCCTGTGCCGGTGATGATGTGCTGAAGTTGTATTTCTCACGCTCCTTCCCATCAGCAGCTTTAAAATCAAACTAAATTATACATGAAGTGGAAATTTTCATCTGTGTTGATGACACAATTTATTCATCCAACATTTCTCAGTGTGAGTTCTCCTCCTGTATGCTGCCATTCAGATTGGACACATATCACAGCTCTAGCTGTCTGTTTTCATTCTCCACCGGGCATGAGGCTGATAGAAGCATTACAGCAGGCTATTTATAATCTGACCTTCTGATAACAATCCTTTTTAATACAGGATTTGTTGTATGTGGCATGCTGCTTAAATGTCTTTCTTGCTGCCTCTTTCATTGTCATTTACCATGAAGAAAGTTAACTTTATAGAAAAAGGTCTTATTTATGGGTTGTAATCCAATACATCACTTTCCTATTTTATATTTGTTGGGAGTTGAATCCCCATCCCCACATGGGGTGGTTGGTGGGGTCCTGCACTGCAACCCTGGCCCTGGCGTGGACTCCTGTCTAGAAAAAAAAACACAGCTAATTTTCATTTTAGGTGATCTTTAGTTTACATGTATTATTAAATATATAAGTCCAATAACTTATGACCCACAAATAACCCATAAATAACTTATGACCCGACATACAATCTTCATAATCTTTATATTATTCAAAAACTCAGTCACTCAGACTAACAGCTGATTACCACCGTGATCCACTCACACTCACGCAATTTATATACAGACCATTTTAATTTTGTTAACTACTCCTGGGTGACTGTCATAGTGTTCTTCTTTCAGGTGTGTTGGTGGTAACATCGTTCTGCTCATCCAGGCCTTCAGGAAGAAATTCATTATCCCTGAGTTTGAAATGTTTGTGCAAAAAATCGATGAAATCTACAAAACAGTCCAAAAACAAAGTGATGGGAAGGTAATCTTGCTTTATTTATCTTCTTATCATATCATAGGTGTTAGACATTTTGAGTTTTAATAAACAGCCTCACATATTGTGGCATATGGTGGAAAGTTTTGTTAACATTGCCACTATTGCATACCTCATGTCTCTTCTTTGGCTTCTTTTTTTTCCACGATACTTTTAACATTAAAATAGGCTTTTGATGGGTTTGTATGAAACGAGAAATCCTCTGTGTCTATCCATCCATCCATCCATCCATCCATCCATCCATCCATCCATCCATCCATCCATCCATCCATCCATCCATCC
>JBAMHV010000003.1:13374964-13394335 GCA_037177535.1 Pseudomugil gertrudae | reverse complement strand
CTGCGGTCTGCACGGACCGTCTTGAAGCCGTGTACAGACGCATTACAGTCTGGGATGTGTTCATGCAGACATGTCTCAGTGAAGCACATAAAACTGCACTCTGTATTCTTTCTGAGACCCGGTTAGCATATGGAGCTCATCAATTTTGTTAGCTAGCAATCGCATGCTACCCATCACAACAGTTGGAAGAAACTGTTTAAATCTCCATCGTTTTTCTCTCTGCTTCACTCCTGCCCTGCATCTTCATTTCTTTTTTTTCAACTCCGTTGGGTATTGAAGTATTATTTCGATGTACGTCGATTTGGATAAATGCGTCCGCTAAATGACTTTAGAATAGAATAGAATAAAATGCTGACACGTCTTCTTTTTGCTACTAAACAGAATCTCACATTTTTTTTTATTTAACTGGACAAATGTCCAGTTCATCAAGGTGTTTATTTACTCCAAACAATGACACAGTAGGTCTATTGGACTGCAGTTTTCTGGTGACAAAGACACATAAAGTTGTATATCATCTGCATAACTGTGATAATTTAAGTTAGATTTCTGTTGTATTGGCTGTCGAGTAGCTGCCAATTGTAACAAAATAACTCTGACCTTCCAAATACGACCTGCACCAATTAAGATCCAGAATCCAGTCTAACCCAGTTTGTGCAACAGTGCAACAGGATTCTGTGATCTACAGTATTAAACGTAACACTGAGCTCCAGCAGAACCAGGACCAGAATCAGTATTCAACCTAATGTAATTTATGGCTAAAAGCTAAACTTTTGGTATACAAGATCTATTCTACGTCTATTTGCACTTCGAAACCACAACACTGTTTTTGCATCACAATCTGAATCTGCACATGCACACTTAAGTGAAAAACTATAGCGGGCAATAAAAGTAATAGGTCATTGACAGCCGTAGTTTATTTACAAACTGAACCAAAGCTACATTATAACAATCCATTGCAATGTGTCCTAAACCAAATAGATTAGCTGAAAATATATTCACATGTAGGAAATTTCATACATATGAATATAGAAACTTTTCAGAACTCTGCATCAGTAGAATTGAACATGAATGGATATTATTAAATGTCAGAGTGCTAATTCATGTGTAAACACATGCCTGTAAACTTTTCAGCATTACATTTCATAAGATTAACTACAAGCTTGATATGAATTTACACCTACATGATGAAGGCATAGAATAGCTAAGAATTGTTTTTTGTGCCACTATGTTAGGTACCTTTGCTTTCTTTCGTTCTTTTTTACATAAATTTAAACAACGTTGCATGATAGTTAATGTAATTTTAAAAAAGCCTTTCAACATAATTACACGTTGATTGTGGCAATGGTCTTAATAATGCCTTTTTCTAACTTAAACACCAATTTTTGCATAAGGACAGTTTCTTGTTGATTAGTGACTTGTCAGACTGTTGATAAACACATGATTTATACATTTAGAGGACTTTAGCAGCTATAACAATTACATAGACTTAGACTTAACTTCTATATAAGACATGAAATAGGACTAAGTTTGTCAAACTAAAAATATGCCATGTTAATAAATTATTATGATAATAATTATTTAGGGGTGGCTGGTTGGAGCCCTGGGGCATTCACTCTGCATGCCTCTAAATGGCTGGCGCCTGGCAGGGCCAGCGGCAGTCGTCCCTGGTCTCCCGGGTCTGCTCCATGGCCGCAGGGCACTCTGTCTGAGACCATCCTCTGTCATCCTCCTTCACTGTCTATATACTGTTTTGTCATGTACTAATGATTTTGTTCAGAAACTACGCCTAATTAGAATTAATTAGAATGAATATATAAATATATGTTGCCTCAGTGGATTTCCTATGTTAAGCACCAGACTGGAAAAAAATAATGTTGTTTACAATGTGAAGTTAACATCATGTCATAAAACCTTGCACAGTTTAAATTGGATTATTGGCTTTAATTATGCTCAAACATGTAGGGATCACATTAAAACTGTGATTGCTTCTTGCACACAGGGGACCTACAATACATATAACACATAGCCTACTTATGTGTTTTAATCATAGACTGGAAAAATGGACAGAGCCTTTGTGATGTCATCCGTAGATTTCTGAACTGCTGAACTGAAGCTTGGTTGGTGGTGCCCACCATCACTTTCTTGGCAGTGTCATGTGCCCTACTGCTCCTGGAAAATACAAACTGGTCAGAGAGATGGAGCTAAGAGTTTTGAGCATGGAGGTGGATGATTGACACTTAACTCTGAGATGCCAGTAGAGAAGAACTAGACCAAGCTAACCCGGATCTAATGGGTGCTAACTGGCTAATGGAGGTAGGTGGGCCAAAGTTAAGGTGCGCTGTGGTTGTGCTACAGCTTTCCTGCTACCAAATATGGAATACCTGTCAATCAAAAGGACACACACCTGGGCTGGCTCCAAAACAGAGCAAAGCCCCATAGACTCCCATGTTAAGAAGGACAACTTTACAACAGAAATAAACATGTTTACACCCTGATACAAAAAAACATTTTACGGTTTAATATGGCAGGTTTACCTCAGTCACTGTGACACTGAATGTCCCCTGTGGGGGACTAATTAAGGATTGTCTTATTTTATCATGACAAGTGATGATGATTAGATGATTTTAATCTTAAAATTCCGCACTTAGTGGCATGTCCTTTTTGAGGTATTTGATATTTGCTGCAAGAAGGCAGAGTGTGGCACAAACACGGTTTTTAACCAGCTAACAGCGACTAAGCCTAAGACCTACCTCTGTTAACCTGTTTGCTCCTATTAGATCAGAGTTAGCTCAGTTAGCTCTTAGTTACAGGCAGCTCCGAGTTAGATGGTAATCAATAATCCACCCCCACGCTCAGGGCCCTCACTGCCCATTTCTGTATTTTCCAGGAGCATAGGGTGCATGACACTGCCAAGATGGTGAAGTAGGATGTGCTTCACTTTTGCTCTTCAGAAACCTACTGGGAGGTCCATCTTTTAGACAATCTGTTCTTACCACCCTGTCTTTTTTTCATTGATATTTGTTCTATTTCGAATGACTTATAGGTTACAGGTTACTACAATCACTTAATCAGTGCAGTAATTACTCCATTCTCTTTTTTCTTCTGCGTTTTTGTTTTATTTTTTTCTTTAGCCTATTGTTTTATTATTATTATTATTTATTTATTGTGTTCCTTGTGCCACTATACATTAGGCCACTTTGATTTCCTGACAGTGTAGTTTTACTGTCACTTGTTTGTTCATTTATAATACAGTATATTCCTTTAGTGTCTCCATAGTTCCCAAACTCGACTCACTTTTTTGCCGCATTTAAATAATAATTTGCAAGGTAATAGTTTCTTCCTGCATAATGAAAATTGCACTGTTTTTATTTTCTGAGCTAGCTGCTCCTGACAGCATGAAGAAGCTCACGGTGGCTCAGACAATGGCTTTGAGTCCCATTTCTTGCAGGCTCGGTGAAGCTGCACGTGCACCGCGCTAACGTTGGGCTCCGTCAGCCTGTAAAACACACCGTCATATCGTTGCTCTCTTCTGGTTTGGGCGACTGTAATTAATCCAGGCGAGCTGTCACCACAACTGAGGTGGTTTTTTTTCTTCTTCTTCTTTTTTTTTATTTTTACCCCTCTGGATTCAGAGCCAGAGCGTTTCAGGAGAGGATAACTTCTCGTACCCAGGCGCATGGTTTCTACAATAAGGATATATAAATAATCCGAATAAATTCCGCTGAATTGTTCCTGCATGGTGGTGAAGGCAGTTCGGGGGAGGGAATGGATTCAAGCAACCGAGCAGAGGAACATCGAGACAGCTATCCGACAGACCCAGCTCCTCTGTGATGCAGCTGTGGATCCAGGCTGTGGCAAACGCAGGACAACCAGCCGAAAACTGCGTCTGAAACACTGACAGCGAACAGATCTGGGGCCGCTTGTCATTCTGCACGTGCTGTGATTGCATGAGAAAAGCTGATAAAGCCATGTAGTCACTGCGAGAATAAATCGCCGCTTGGATCTCCTCCTTTCCTTGCTTTCTCTTTTTTTTTTAAGCCGTGAGTAGTTTCTCAGCACCTCGTTTCTGCTTTTCCTCTGCGTGTGCAACCAAATATCCAACTAATATCACAGAAGTGTGCAGGAGAGGTCAGCGCTGGCATCAATCCATGCGCGCTCCGTTTCAGTGTGATGAAACCGTGACACTAACTGAAGCACCATATAACACATGTTTCCAGCATCTCAGCCTGAGTCTTTATACGTGAGTACTGAGTGTTTAGTGCGTAATTGGAAGGAAATGCTTTGATTCTCGAGCTGTTCAGCTGCTTGTTCCTGACGCATCATCTCAAACAGGCTGCATGAGACATGCATGCGTAGAAGGGCGTGAACTTGCAGCCACAATCCTCTATAACTAAACACAACACTCTGTAATAACATTTTGCGCCTTTTGCAACCTCACAAATCCACCTGAACTCATCCCGGGGACACAATGGATCTCAAAGCGGACTCGGACGATATGGACTACAAACGACCAGCTCCTATTGAAGTTTTTGCCACCAGGTCCACGCTCCATGGCATCTCGCACATGTTCACATATGAGCGCATGTGTATCAAGCGCACCTTGTGGATTTTGTTTTTCATGGCATCTCTGGGGGTGTTGGTGATGGTGTGCGTGGACAGGGTGCAGTTTTACTTCGAGTATCCTCATGTTACTAAGCTGGATGAGGTGGCCGCTCCATTGATAGTGTACCCCGCAGTCACCTTCTGCAACCTCAACTCCTTCCGCTTCAGCCGGGTGACTCGCAACGACCTGTACCACGCTGGAGAGCTCCTTGCCTTGCTCAACGGCAGGTGTGTAACCTATGTTTCTGGCTGACACGTAAGCTACCTGTTGGTGTTCTTCCACCAAACACACTTTTACCAGCTTGTTTTACTCTTCACATGTGAGTATTCAGTACATAAACTTCCAACCACACTGCTGTTTGGATGATTAACAACAAAATCAAAACTTTTCTGTGTTAGAGTAAATGCTTGACTCAAGCCTGAACTCATTCTGGTGTTGAATCCAGTTGCTGAAGCTCAGTTTTACTATGACGTCTCAGGTGAAGTCACACAGAAGTGCAAAGCAGTGTTAACAGCTGTCTCAGTGATTGTCCATATAAGCCTATAGGGAGATGTGCAAAAATGACAAGGACAAAACATGTAAAACCTTTTAAAGCTTTTGAAGAATATGAACTGTGCTTCCCCTAACCGAACATGACTGAGGGAGGGCAGAATTGCAAAAAGGAGTACCGGGAAGATTAGCGTTATTTGCTGTTGCACAAATCAGGTCATCTGAAAACAGTACTGCACTCCTTCACCGATCAGTGACAATACCAAACACGCTCACAGGTAAAGATGGAACACTGCTTATTTTGTTCCATCCGCTGTCTTGGAAACCTGCATCGTGATAGAAATTTGGATGGTAGTCTGACATTTGCCACTTACTTAAATTATAGCCATAACTAATTAGTGTATATGGGTTTGTATGTCCTTAACACAAGGGGTACGGTAATAATTTATTAACCAAAAACTGAGAGCGACAGAGGAAGAAAATCTAATGCAGATCAAACGAATCCCTCAGGTAACAGATTCTGTATGAGCTGTTAGCGTCTCATGAGATAATGAGGAGGAAGAGTACTGGTGCAACGCTTTGACTTATCTTACTGTTCATCTGGAGCAAATAGCACAATATTAGATTTAGTAGATTACTACATAAAAAATCCTCTGCTGACAGTGTTTAGAGAGATGTGTGTGATTCACAACTGCCATCCCCTCCCTTTACACTTGTTGCTCTCTGCTGTGCTTTGATCATTCAGTGTTTTGGCAGCTATGACAAGCTTACTGCCTTATATTGAAACTTTTGACTCTGATTATCTTCCTTTTCCCTCCCTCTATCCCATCTTTTTTTATGATGTTATTCGCTACAACAACAGAAGTGACAGCCCTCTCCTCTATTCGCAGCTACAGTAGTAAACACCACCAATTATGTGCATGCAGACAAAAGCGACAATCTGTGCACTTATTGGAAAACAAACAAAAACACACATTTTTCCTAACGTGCCTGAATGCCATCTTGAACATATCCCAGTTTATTTTTAGCATATTGATCCACAGAGCTCTGCAGCCCAAGGCACAGAGTACATCTGGGCTTGCTGTATGTGCATGACTGACATAAATCCAATCCCCAGTTTTCTCTCTGAATATCGTTTGTCTGTGACCTCTATACACACATCCGTATTACAGGTGATAACTTCACAGGAACGCTATACATCCCCTTTCGTTAGGGTGCAGCTTGTATGCAATGGTATAGATTTCTACCTGTGTTCCCGCATGTAACATGGATTTGTATCTGTGTTTGTGTTGTCAGCTGTAAAGACATACCATTAGAATATCAACACAGGCTGCAACACCTCTGACGTGTAAGGTTCAGCCTTGATTCCCAGAGGGGAGAAAGATGTACCTAAAGGAAATTTTACAAAATTGAGGAATCGAAAATGCAGAGAAAAATGAGAGCAGCTTCCTCTTGCTCTGAGTGACTTTGATGAGCTGACTTTAGATGGAAGGAGGGGACTACAAGCAGAGACAATTAACTTGTGTCTCGTAAGCTTTGTGATGAACAAGTCTTTATCCCCATGTAATTAGTGCTGTTTGTTAAGCAACAGACTTGTCCTGCTGATTAACACTCTCATCTTTCTCATTATATTTGCCCCCTCTGTTCTTTTGGCCTTGAGGGGACGTTTATGTACTTTTTGTCTGCTCAAAGTCTTTTACATTATAAGTTTTTTTCATATAACATTCCAAGAACCGCTTTGTTTGTCTGGCTTTTAAGTAATTGTGATTCATTAAATAGTAATAGTATTCCAATGGTTAGAAAAATGCAACTTTTCATAACGCCACAAGTATCAAAACAGAAAATTCAACATTTCTGAAAAGATAAGAACAAAAGAAAAAACTTCTAAGAAAATATCAGCATGTGTAAAATCACAGTAACCATGATGAGAGAAAGATAATACTTAAGAACCCACAAAATCAACCATTAAGAACAGTGTTAACATTGTCATCAGCTTCTACTAATCCTCCTTAATATTTAAATACTTAATTAATTTGACGGATGACTAAAGCACACAATTAGAAGGAACCAGTTTTTCTTATAGAGACAGCTGCACCTATGAAGAAAAGCTTTATAGAGAGCCACTGGACTTAAGGTTAAATAATTTGAATTGATCTATAAGGGTTTTATTTCCAGGTTGAATTATACAAGCATACATGTACATAAAAGTACAGGTAATGAAGAAAAAAAAATCACTTGTTTGATGTCGGCTACCAGATGTTAGCAAAGCAACAGGCGAAGATCACATGTTCAGTAAACATTTTAAGGCAAGTGTTATTGTGTCTAAAATGAGCAATGGACAGCTGTGGAGAAAATATCAGGCAGTGATTTAAAAAAAATACAAACAACCTGAATTACCACAGAAAAACCAACAAGCACATGGCTAATTAGCATAAGGATGCAGAGATACCTAAGCTGTTCCGTAACACCTGTATAGCTTATGCATACAGTTTTTTCCTAATGAAGTCAATGAAAATACTACTCATGAACATGATTAAATCAGTATAAAAGGGCCCAAACTTACATTTATCCATTTTTCATTCTGGGTCATGGAGTATATCTCAGTACAAATAGTACTAGGTCAGAGGAAGAGTACACCCTGGACAGGTCACCAGTCTATCACAGGATACAATAAAGTACAGTTATAAAGAAACTATATGCAAGAAAATACACACACGCAAAGACAAAACATCAATATTTAGAAAAAATATATAATTCTGTAGTTGTGTGCTCCATGAATTTATTGTTATAGTTCATTGATATTGTTTTTATTTGATTTTACTTAATTTAATATTGTTTCATTGTTTAGAATTTGAGCTTTATATAATATTTTTCTCTTTTGCACAGTTTTCCAAAAGTATTGTTGCGCTGGTCCTTTGTCTGTTTTGTCCTGTCTTGTCATATTTTGCAAGAATGGGGGTGGAAAAAACAACACAGGGACTATTTAAAACTTAGTTGGAGATTTAAGTTTGTTCACAGGATAGTCTGAAGATTTGGATAAACATTTTTGACCAGTTGCTCTAACTTAACACAATTTCTTACCCTTTGGTTAAGAAATTTTTTCTCTTGGATGTGTTTGCCAGACCGTCTTAAACTCTGTGATGTCCATAGCTGAGCCACTATCAACGCTACATTTTGTTATTTCACTGCAGTTTTTACACCCCCCTCCCCCAAAAAAGAAAGGAGAAAAAAAATCAATTCCTTGTTGTATATCTGCAGGTTGAAGTCACACTTCGTAGTGCAGAACATTACAAGTAAATTGCTCAGTTTTGTTTTTATTATGCTGCAAAGGCAGTTATATGATAATTAGCAATAGAAAGGTAATTTTGAAGTAGGGGTTGATAATGTGGTGTGTGCTGCCATGATGTGCTAGATCAGCTCATGAAAGTCAGAGGAGCACGTCTTCTGCTTACTTTGGTCTCCAGCTTGAAACATGTGCCCCTGAGTTTGCAGGGATGCTTTAAATTCACATAAAATATGAGTGAAAGCTAGAAAATATATAGCTTGGAAGGTTTGACTGGTTCACCTGTGTCAGCAGGACCGTTGGTCCCAATCAGAAACTGACCCATGTAAAACAGCGATTGGTAGAGGAAATGCTGAGGCAAGTACATCGTGTGGAAACGCATGCAATAAAAGTTGCCCCTGGGAAGTTTTAAATGTGGCTACATGTTCCATAATTGTTGTGTTTTGATATGCATAAGAGAGAGGAGATCCACTGAAGAGCCATTAAAGGCAAATAAATAAATAAAAAATAGTATGACATGAAATGCTATTCAGTTTAGAAACAGTATCTTTATTGCATTTTGCCGCCATGGTTTGTGTAATTACTCATTCATACCAGAGACTTGTTTTGTTTGCCTTTCTTCTAGGGTGTCATGGTTTGCATTTCGATGACTTTGTCCAATGTGGTGTAATAACTGACACAACCAGGTGCGACATCATTAATATGTCATTTTACAAACTCAGCTGCTGGATTTATTACAGCATTTCATGTTTGGGGACATCACAATAAACAATGCCGTTCTTCTCAGTGTGCAGGTTTAATTAACGCTAATTGGATAATTACCTGAGATCATATCAAGATGTGTTTACTGTTTTCTCTCACGGGCTGATGCATTAACCGGAACCTTTTTATGAGGAAGAATGCCCAGTTTTGTGACAACAATCTCACCGTCAGTTCACTCAGAAGAGCAGCTGTATTTACTCAGTCTTTCTCATGAGGTGGCGAAGTGTTGCAGAAGCGCCATCATTCCTTTTAGTCCCCACAAGAAAATTAAAGTGCTTGTGGCCCATAATCCAATTTAGTCTCTCCCACCCATACATAGTGAGTTTTGCAGTGATTGCTTTAGGGAACAGTGGCAGGGCAATATTAAAAATCTACCCATATTATTGTGATTGTATGCGCTTCAGCTAAAGCCTCCTGACTCTGGGATGTGAGCAGGTCTTCTTAAGTGCTCTCCTGGCAGCTTTGTGTCGCTTATAAGACAGAAGCTCAGGATACAATTCAATTAAGTTTAGAATTTACCACAGTAGGCTGTATCTTCTTATTAAAGTAAAGCATGACAGTGTAGTGATGTAGTTCTTATGTGAGCGAGTTTGTTTTCAGATTCTACATCACAGATGCGACTTTTAAAGTTTACTACTGGTGTGATTTAATCTGTCTTTTTCTGGATCACAGATTGCAGCTGGCAAACACTGCTCGTTCTTGTAGCCGTAAATTGTGTCAGCTTTGTTTAAAACTGGTCACAGCCTGTTAACTAAATGAAGCTTAAAGATAAGTCTTTTTTATATTTAGATTGTTTGTTGATGTTCACCTTTAGGGGCTTCATTAAGGAACATGCCCCTTTGTATTAAGGTTGTTGGATGGTAAATTTTCCGTAGAGTGCAGCTGTTTTAAAGAATTTGGAGACTTTCTTCTTACACTTCACTGAAGCAACCTTATTAGCTTGACTCGAATACTTGCTTAATTGAATCGTTTATCTTTAGATTAAACAAATCACCATACTGCTCTATTTGAGCAATAGAGACACCAGCCTGCGGTCACAAATGTAATTGCATGAGATGAACCAGAACACAAGTGTTTTTGTAAAATATAAAAGATAACAAACAGAAAAACCCCTTTGAATCAAAGTATTTCAGTGTTCATTGCATTAGCTTACTTGTTGTATTTCATAAGAGTATTTTCTCTCTTTGCTATGGGAGTTCTGCCAAATATTTATGAGTTTAAGAGGAGTTTGATTCATTTTATGAATTGACAAGAGGATAGGAAGAAACATGTTTTATAGGAGACTGTGCAAGCTCTTTCTGCCTCTTTAATGACCCTTTTACGCCTGAGACTGAAAGCTTTACTAGAGAAAAGTGGTAATAATGTATAAACAATTGTTGACCAGCATCGCTGAATGGACTTGTAGTCAGAGGTGTCAAAAGTATTAACATTCATCACTCAGGTAAAAGTATAAGGTTAAAAAAGACTTATGTAAAAGCTGAAAGTATTAACTCACTATTTTTACTCAAGTAAAAGTGTAAAAGGGCTGGTTTGAAAACCAATTAAAGTTTAAAAGTAAAAGTAATGTAAGAGAAAAAGATACCATTGAAGACAAAAGCTTAGATTAGGACACAGAGGCCTGTAGTGCAGTCCCACCTCCTCCCAAAAACATTCTGAATAATAATAATGTTGAATTTTATATTAAAATTTTAATAAAGAAAATGTAGGATGTTGTAGATACCCTTTTCTCTTGAGCCTCTGGCATGAATATCTTTGTACCAGGTTAAATATTGGACTGTAAAGTAATTTCTGTTATGGGCAGGTGCGATGGATTGCGTACAAACCAATATAGTGCCAGATTGTTATGTGTTTATACCTCTCCTTCAACCACAGACAAATTCACTGAAACCTGATTTATCTGGATATATTTTGTGTGTATGTGTTTTAATGAAAACGGCAAAATGAAATAGGTGTAACAAAGCTGTTTTTTACAGTGAAAGCAGTAAAAAGTACAGATAATTGGTTGATAATGTTAGAAATAGAAGTAAAAGTCAGTAGAGAAATGATTACTACAGTAAAGTTACATAAATATCTCAAATGTCAGGTAATGAAGTAAGTTTACCTCATTACGTGACACCTACTCGATACTCTTCTTCCTGTTCTTGTTTAGCATTGTTTACATTATGTAGTAGGCATTTACATTTAAGCACTTTAGTTTGGTTCAAACTAGTTCAGATTTGTTTGTTTCAAATAGCACAACACATTTCATTTGATGTCAATGTCATTAATTACATGTAATGTTGATGGCAAATTTCTCAACCATGTTGGACTGTGTGATCAAACCAGCAACTTGCTTCCTGTGAGGCCACAGTGCAAACCAACTGTACCATTATGCAGCTATTAATAACAAAAATCTGAAATGATGTTGCTGGCGAGATATGAATGCATGCCGGGCCACAAGTGGCCCGCAGGCCTTGAGTTTGACACACGTGATATAAAAAATGATAGGTGAATAAAACTGAGGATATTTTGAGAGGATTCTTTAGACCACTCACTGAAAATGTCCTCTGTGAACCACTTAAAGATTACATCAATGCAATGTCTGTCTAAAAGATTATATTACCTTCTGCGTGTACAGTATCATCCCAACAAGAACAGTGAGATGCTTCCCCAATTATAAATCTAGTGGATCACTAGTGACTTGTAAAATCTCCTACACATATAAAGCCTTTCAGGGAGGGAGGCAGGGAGTTATTGAAAACAACACAAAAACAACGTAATTAAGAAGTACAAGGGGGACTACAGGAAAAAGTTAAATAGTCAGCTCCTACAGAGCAATGTGAGGGACGTGTGGCCAGGAATGAAAATGATCACCGACTTCAAGTTCAGACCCATTTCGATGGAAGTCTGGATAGAATGAATATGTTCTTCAAGAGGTTCAGTTCAGAACAAAGTTCAGCCCAGGTGGATGCCACCACAACCTCCTGGATTAATGACTACCTAACAAACAGACCACAGTGTGTGAAACTGAAGGATTGTGTGTCTGAGATGGTGGTTAGCTGCACTGTAGCACCACAAGGGATCATGCTTTCACCATTCATCTTCACACTGTACATCTCAGACTCTCAATACAAGTCTTGAGTCTTGTCACCACTCTGCAGATCTCGAGTGTATTGTGATGGACGAGAAGCTGGGTACAGAGAACTGATCGATTAATTTGGGAGCGGTGTGTTCACCAATTCTTGAACATCAACAGAAACAAGAGATGCTTACTGACTTCAGAAGGAACAGGAGTAAACACAACATGGTTTACATTCTAGAAGAGGAAGTGGAGATAGTGGAGGAATACAAGTGCCATGGAGTTAAGCTACAGAACAAACTAGTCCTACACAGAGACAGCCACATAAAGGGACAGAGACAACTCTATTTCTTAGCTAAGATCATTCAGTGGCCGCACCATGATGTTGCATATCTTCAGTAAGTTTGGTATGGAAAGCGATACAGTTGTGCAGTATTTTGGGTGCAGCGGCATCGGAGCAAGAGACTTAAAGAGACTGAACAAACCGATCAATAAGGCTGGTTCTATGCTGGGGACTCTGGAGTTGATTATCCAAGAAAGAATGCTGCACAAGCTGCTGAAAATAATGGACAATTCTTCTCATCGTCAAGAGTAGTGGGGCTGGGGGTCACAAGGTAATTTAAGGGGTTCACCAGATAATTATGTAAAGTATGTAGGATACATTAATCAAATAAATTCTGAACTTTTTTTGCAGGGCTGTTAAAATTAAACCATTAAAGCCGAGAAAATTTGTCAAAGTAGCATCTCAATTATTTAACACATTGACACATAAACAACAAAGTTAGCAAACATGTTATTTATAAAATCAGAATTTGGTGTAATCCCCGCAAGAGAAGCTGATATTGGGTGTGCCATTGCTCAAGTAACTGAACAAGCTGCTTTGTTTTAGGTTTTTATTTATTTATCATTGTGTCTTTGATGTTTACTGTTGTTTCTGTGTGAAAAAGTTACTGCTTACTGCGTAGAAAATAACAGCACAGGGAAAACAACAACTCCTTGAACTTGTAAATGTTTTGTCACAGCAGTGAGCCAAATGCACCTAAAAAATTTTTAATGTTTTCTAGCCTTACATTTACATTTGCAGGATGACACATCTGACATATCACATAATTTTCCATTCAGTTGTCACATGGGTGGGTGGGTGTCACAAACACTATTGTGTGTTATCTGGGTGATCAAGGCTCAAAAGGTTTGGGGAGTACTGTTTTTGGTATCCCCAACTCCTGGAAACCTTCTATGTTTCCCTTCTTTAACAACTGACTCAAATGAATGTGTCAGTGTCAAACTTGTGTAGAGCTTGTCAGGAATCCATTTATTTGGAACCAGGTGTGTTGCAGACATCTAATATATTTATCTAAAATAGTTGCAGGACAGTGGGCCTTGAGGACCAGCGTTGAGGATAACTGCTATGGAACATAGTAAAGGAACAACAAAGTATGTTCAGTGTATGGCTTTGTCAAGTCCAATGGAAGAAAGTAAAGTACTGATATTTTTTATTTAATTTTAAAAAATCATTTTACTTTATAATAGTACATTGAAACGAATGCTGCTCTTTCTGAAGGTGTAAACTAAACTAAAACTAAACCAAAGTATTATTATCAAGTTAATTTAATTAAATATTATTTTTAAATGAAAACCTGATTGTGTTTAATGTGAAAACAATGTTGTGTTGAATCCAACTGTAATAACCATTCCAGTGTTCACTGTCACGACACTGTTTTCTCCTTTTAATATAAAATATGACAGGTGCTCATCTCTCTCCAGTGTTGTAAGCAGAGGAAAGAAATTTTCTTAATTTGTAATTACACCACAGTACGCTCGCATGGTGAATCTTTCTCCTCATTCAGGTGAAGCTGGTATGCAATATTAAAGCCACAGTGAAAGATATTACATTCCTTGTCATTTAGTTGGGTCATGAATTGAGGATACAATGCCAGCTGAATATTAAGTCAGTACTCACAAAGGAAATAATGAGAAATGTATTCTTTTTATTTTTGTTCAATTATCAAGTTTTGTTATTGGAACCATCAAGTCAAAAAAATCTTGCTCCTGGCCCCAGACTGAGCTTGACCTTGCAGACTAAAAAAAAAAAAATCTATCAAGTTTTTCAACAACTATGGCTTAAAAAGTGCCCATATAAGAGAAATAACACTGCTGTAAGAAGCCATGAAGTTATTCAGTTTTACCATCAAAGGAGAACAATGTAGATTTGTCTTTACTTTTAATTCTTTAATTTGAACTCTACATCTTGGGATGAATATATTACCTCGAACCAGAATTTCATAGTTTTGATAATGTTAGTTTGTTTGTTTATCTATCTGTCTGTCTGTCTTTTCGTGAATCTATCAGTGATATAACTCAAAAAGTTATGGAAGGATATTGATAGCATTTTTCAGGAAATGCCAGAAATGGAATAAGAAAGAAGGGATTAAGAAAGGCTAACCCAGATTGCAGCTAACCAAGATTGTGGCTAACCCAGATTGTGGCTAACCCACATTGTGGCTTTCCCATATTGTGGCTAACCCAGATTGTGGATAAACTAAATTGTGGATAAACCAGATTGCAGCTATAACCCTGATTGTGGATAAACCAGATTGTGACTAACCCAGATTATGGATAACCCAGATTGCAGCCAACCCAGATTGCGGATAAACCAGATTGGGGCTAACCCAGTTTGGGGCTAACCCCGATTGTGGTTATCCCAGATTGCGGCTAACTTAGATTGCAGAAAAAACAGATTGTGGATTAACCAGATTGAGGCTAACTCAGATTGTGGCTCACCCAGATTGCGGCTAACCCAGATTGTGGCTAACCCACATTGTGGTTATCCCAGATTGTGGCTAACCTAGATTGCGGATAAACCAGATTGTGGATAAACCAGATTGCAGCTAACCCAGATTGTGGATAAACCAGATTGTGACTAACCCAGATTGAGGCTAACTCAGATTGTGGCTCACCCAGATTGCGGCTAACCCAGATTGGGGCTAACCCAGATTGCGGCTAAACCAGATTGTAGCTAACCCAAATTGGGACTAACCCAGATTGCGGCTCACCCAGATTGCAGCTAACCCAGATTGGGGCTAACCCAGATTGCAGCTAAACCAGATTGTAGCTAACCCAAATTGGGACTAACCCAGATTGCAGCTTACCCAAATTGCGGCTAACTCAGATTGCAGCTATCCCAGATTGCAGCTAACCCAGATTGTGGATAAACCAGATTGTGAATAACCCAGATTGGGGCTCACCCAGATTGCGGCTAACCCAGATTGGGGCTAACCCAGATTGCGGCTAAACCAGATTGTAGCTAACCCAAATTGGGACTAACCCAGATTGCGGCTCACCCAGATTGTGGCTAACCCAGATTGAGGCTAACCCAGATTGCAGCTAAACCAGATTGTAGCTAACCCAAATTGGGACTAACCCAGATTGCAGTTTACCCAAGTTGTGGCTAACTCAGATTGCAACTATCCCAGATTGCAGCTAACACAGATTGTGGATAAACCAGATTGTGAATAACCCAGATTGGGGCTAACCCAGATTGTGGTTTACCTAGATTGGGGCTAACCCAGATTGCAGCTAAACCAGATTGTAGCTAACCCAAATTGGGACTAACCCAGATTGCAGTTTACCCAAGTTGTGGCTAACTCAGATTGCAACTATCCCAGATTGCAGCTAACACAGATTGTGGATAAACCAGATTGTGAATAACCCAGATTGGGGCTAACCCAGATTGTGGTTTACCTAGATTGTGGCTAACCCAGATTGCAGTTTACCCAGATGGCCTCTATTATAGAAAATGCATTAACTTCAAGACTATTGTAGCCATTTCTTCATACTGGGTGTCTAAAAGCTTTTTTTAAAAATATAATTTAAGGATTGTAAATATGATGTGGTATCTATCCTGTTGAGGGTAATAGATGGTGATATTATCTTGAAGTAGATATAAAAGTGTTGGCATGGGTTGGTAACAAGGTAGGCTGTTGGGCTTTTTGGAGGTTTTTCTCAGATGAGTAACCCCAAGGTTTGTCAGGGTTCTGCAATCTCTGAGTTTTTTAATTAATGCTTGCATGTATAATATTGATAGGAGGAAATGACTACACTTCACTCCTATTACTTCCCTATTCCGTGCTGCAATTAAAAATTCAGATCTAAAAAGAAAATAAAGAAAACATTTTCTCTCTCTGCATTCTAAATTTGCACAAGTGTCTGTCAGCATTGTAAAATCTAACCCCCTTATAATTTAGATACTTTCACCACTGACAGGCCATTGCTCAGGTGGAGTCATCAATGGGCCAGTCCGGTTAATTGAGGTTAATTTGTGTCTATGAATGACTGTGAACAGGTGACGAAGGTTCATAATAGTTGTCAAGCAGAGACATATTGGTGATGCCTTTTACTGTTTTCCTCTGTGTGTATTTGCTGTGTGTTGATGCACAATTAAGTTATGCTTAGACATTTTGTTAATGTATTTGTGTGACATAAAGAGGAACAGAAAGAAAGAACATGTACGTTAGCACATAAGTGACTGCATTCTGGCTTTGAAAACAATTCTGTCATATAGTCAATGTTTAGCTGAATTGTCTATATTTTCCTTTTTTCAAATGCATGCTCTCCAGTCTGAATACAACATGATGAAAATTGCTTTGCTAAGTACACAAAGTTACATAGTTAACTGATTAACATGTCTTTGTGAATAGAATCATCCCAATTCTGTAAAACATGAGGCATTTTTCCCACCCTATGTAACCCACAGATTGCCTTGTGACACAGCAAGACTAACAATTTCACTCATTATGTTTATAATGTGAGAGCTTATGAGCTGTAGATGTAGAAAACAGTCTGGTTTGGGTTAAAACTCACATTTTATGTTGTTTTAGCTGCTATGTGTTTATTGGGTTTTATTTTGCAAGAAGTCTTTTCAAGCATTGATCTCGAACCTACTGACATCAATGAACTCTTCTCACTGCGACGCTATATCTGATATCTAAAGCGTCTTTTTCAGTAAGTGTTTGCGAATACGTCTTTTTGACTGACTTTGCTTTTGTTTTTGGACCTGAAATCCACATTCAGATGGATTAAGGTGATGGACTCAACCACTACATGTTATTTCACTTCATATAAAAACCATGTGGTGCTTCTGCAGTAAGATTTGGGTCATTGACCGTTTGTGGTGTGAGACTTTGTCCTATAATTCTGCATTTGGCTGCGTCTGAACAGAGTATCATTGCACACTTCAGTACTCATCTGTCTTATTTCTTGTCTTGTCACATTACCAGTTAACACTTGTAGCCCAGTGCCAATGGAGGTCTACACATGCTTTACAGATCATGTTTGTTTTGGTACATGACCTGAGCTGACATTTGTTTTTTCTATTTTTTTTTATTCATGCAGGCATCTGATCTCAAAGTCTTGTCTTGGTTTTTAAACTGGGTAATGATATGCAGACAATCTTGAATGAGTTCTTTATTGTGCTAGTTTTTGCTACAAAAGTTTTTTTTTTACTGTTAAAAGCATTTTGCAGCCAATTGATTCCAAGACATTCTATTTTGGCATAAAGTCAACAGAGCTTTATTTTTCACCTCGCAAAGTTTCTTTGTGGTAAAGCTATGGTGTTTTCTCAGTGCTTTTATTGCTCTATTGATAAATAAATAATAAAGTAAATATTGCAACTGGTTGGTGCCCAAAAACTTTTTTTAAACAAATGGTGACTTTGATTTTGCTTAGGCTGATTTTTCTTTCTTATCTTTTAAATGTAAATTTTTTTTTGTCATACAAAAACCTCCCCAAAATATATATTTGCATTTGTTCTCTTGGTTCTTTCACATTCCCTCTGTAGAGCAGCAATCATTGGTGAGAATACCTTCCAGTGATAAACATCTTTTATTTGCAAATTTATAGCTATTGATTTTGGTCCATTCTCAGGTGACCTCATCCAAAAATGCAATTTCCTAATGATTCATACACAAAGCTCTTTGGGGGAAAAGAAAGCAGAGCATAGCCGTCTAATTATGCCATTAGTTACATAACTGTTTTATTCAAATAAAATAAAGAAGTATCATTTTTCACATAGTTCATGGAACTGAGCCTTTTAATATTCTGATTAATTTGGAGCATTGTCTTTCTGTCTAGGTATGAGATCCGGGACCCACACCTTGTTGAGGAAAATGTCCTTCAGATCCTGAAAGAGAGGGCAGATTTTGACAGTTATAAGCCTCGGCCCTTCAACATGCGTGAATTCTACGACCGAACGGGCCACGACATCAAGGACATGCTGCTTGCCTGCTCCTATAGAGGCATGGAATGCAGTGCTGACGACTTCACAGTGGTGAGTTCAACCTGTCGATCGTTACATTGCCTCTGCAGGGTCAGTTGAGGCTTTGACAAGGCAAAGATCATTTGAGTATGTTTGTCATACAAGGTTGGAATTGCTATATCTATATAGTTTTTAACAGTATAATATCAACCTTCCTTTGAGCAATACTTCCTGCAGTTTGCATTGAAGAAATGACAGCAAGACACACACAATAGAAAGAAGATTCTTGTCCACAGCTTAATCTGGTGGGATCTGTCACTTCCCCTTCGGGGCTGAATAGAAGACCAATGTGTGCACTGTGACTGACACTGAACACTGACCAAAGAGCACTAAATGTGAAGATACACGACAGTCTGCTGGAGGGCTCAGCATGCTTGCCTTTGTGTGATAGTTTACTTTCGCTCAAAGTTAGTAAAAAAATTCCCGTAAAAGCTGACCTGTTATTAAAGTCTGGGGTCAATGGCGTTACACTTTTTAAAAATAAGTTTCATATTAAATATCTTTCTCTGTTGTTATTTAAGAGGGCCTTTTTCACTCCTATACCATGAACGTGGTCTGTTTTTGGCTTGTTTCTGTGCATGGAGAGCTTGTATAGGTTCTTACAGTAGATGATGCCTAGCAGTAACACTGATAACTGGGATGCTTAACAGAACATACACATTCACCTAATCATTATTAATTTTATTTATTTATAATTTGTTAATTTATTTATAATTAACACCATTGCTAATACAAAATGTTTGGAAATGCTTGTCAGAAAAAACAGAAAGAGATGTGTTTTTGTGTCAACTTTCTATCTATCTATCTATCTATCTATCTATCTATCTATCTATCTATCTATCTATCTATCTATCTATCTATCT
>JBAMHV010000003.1:13321934-13334500 GCA_037177535.1 Pseudomugil gertrudae | reverse complement strand
CCCCCCCCCCCCCCCCCCCCCCCCCCCCCCCCCCCCCCCCCCCCCCCCCCCCCCCCCCCCCCCCCCCCCCACCCGCCACCTGCTGAGATCCTATGTGAAGGACATCTTCTGTGTGTGTGCATATGTGACGGTATCGTTGCTGTGTGTCTTGTTTGAACGTGTGTCCTGTTATGTTTGTGGTCTGGTGTTTGTTTATCTGTGCTTGCGGGTGTCTCACAGTGTTTCTCTCTGGCTGTGTGCAAAATCACACACATACACACACACTAATCCCTCCTGACTACTCAGGGAGTTGTATGAACAGAACTACTTAGTGGAATCATCATCACAATGAAATTATGTTTCTGGGCATCATTTTCTCTGTACTGTGAATGACATCATGACAGCAGTCATTCAGTTTCATCTACAAGATCAACACAGTTGTACATTTTTGTACTTTACCAGGTGTGCAAATAAGTAATTAAATAATAATCAAATAATTGTTTTTGTTGTCATTTTCTTCAATATTTTAGTTGTCAACCATATTTTTTCTGCAGGGTAGTGGAATAAACTATACTGTATATTTCCAGATTTTTAAACAAACTGTTACATTATTATTTATGCTGAATTATGAGATATATTGACACCATCAGCTATCTCAACTTGAGGACCGGACAACATATTTTGGAGCATACTATTATGCTATTACGTAGTCAGCAGTGAGTGATTTTGGACACTGAGCCTCTCTGTATTTTATAACGGTAGGTTAGAGAAAGTTTGTTTTCTTTTTGAAAGTGAAGCTTTTTGAATCTTTAAACAGCAAATTTCCCACCAAAACTATGCCAAAAAATGAACGAGTGACCCAAAATCAGAAGCGTGCTAATTGGACATGCTCAATCTGCTTCAATGGAAACAAAATGGAGTTTACCAGGAGCAATGTGATTAGTAAACAACAGCAAATACTGTAATTAGACATGTTAATATCAGGAGTCTGCAAAACACACGTTCAGCTTGTTGCTGGAGATAATTTGTTTTAGATGCACACGTTGACTCAGATCAAATTGATTGGGTCTGCTTTGAAAAATTAATTCTTCACTGACTTCTATTTATCTTAATTCCTCAGTGTAAGAAGATAAAATGTTGTTTTTGTTTTGTTTTGGTTTTTTTATTCTATGCTTTTGTTCCTAAATTCGTGTTTATAATTTTTATCATCATTACCAATACAAAATAAGCATCAAAATCAGTTCCAGGTTCATGAGAGTAAAAACTCATAAGGAAACAGTAAGCTTCCCAAAGTTTTATCCATATGACTTGTTTTATTGCTCCCGTGATGGTCATAGAATATAATGCAGGTTCATAATATATTGGTCTCAATTTTCAAACCAAAAGGAAACTCTGTAAATTAATGAGTTGTATGTGTATGATATTATCATTGTTAGCCTTTTGCATAAGTATACAACATGAAAAACACCATCTAAATACTTGCTACCTTATTAGACAACCAATAGCATTAAAATAAAACAGTCTTTTGGCAGGCTTAGTCTAATCTCTTTGTGTCTATACTTCTCAGAGAAAATGCAAACAACCAAAGATTTCTCAGTCTTGAACAAATGGTGCCAGCTAATGGTTGGTATTAAAAAGGGCTGATTGCTTCTCATCATTCTCTACTTGAAATCAGCTTGTGTCAATGAAAGGTTGTGATTATAACCACTGGTTTATTTGCAAAGCAAGATATAAAGTTGGTTATTACTGTCCAGTATCTATTATAAGATGTGTCTCAGTAAAGAATTAAGTGTTCATGCTAGGCTTTATATCCAGGTATATTTAGACATATTGACTTTATATGATGTATTTCATCAAAAGCAGATTACATGTTGTTCAGCTTATACTCATTTTATCTTGCATTTTAAGCTACTATGTGTAAAGTTTGCTTTCATAAGTCAAATATGTTCAACATGAAAGATAATACCCTATAAAAATCACCTGTAGAATATATAAAAACTATCCCCTGTTATCCTGCAGTAGGTCTGTTGGCAATCTACCACTGGGTTATTGTGAAACACCAATCTTATGCTCAGACTCTGTTAGTGGAGGAGTAATATGTCAAAGTGCCAGTGGCTCTTCTTGAGCGAACCTCCAAGGAAAGTCTTTATTAACTCACTAAGAAGAGCAGCAAATCTGGGCTTTAAAAGCCCAGCACATCAACAAACATGTTAAGAGTTTATTCAGGCTTACACTTTGGGTTAAAGTTGTTTGGATTTATACCTATAATTACTTGGAGTAACAAAATGCACACTTAAAAAAAAACGTTGTAATGTCCCACAGGACAAAAGAAAGTTGGGATCCTGGGATTCAGTATGAATCTTGGCTTTTATTAAATCTGTCTGAATGAATGGGAGTTATCAAATAAGAAAGTAAGTAATTGTTGCATACTTACATGTTCAGATTCAGCGATTAAACTGTAATAAATTTGCATTTGTCATGCATTATGGGTCATTTTGTGGCTTGGTGGTAAATTTAAACTTTGTCCTCATTTGTACTGCTGGCTTTAACATCCAGGCTTAATGTAACAGGAAGTTCTCAAAATCCATGTTGTTGGGAGAGATGAAAAAGTTGCACAACTGCTGAGAACTTTGAAACGTGACATAATCCTTCTAAAAAAACTAGATTCTTTTGTATTTTCGTTGGGGTTAAGATAACCCATGTTTACAGTTCCTCAGTATTCTGTAACAAGATCAACATTGTCCCTGTAAACTGATTTCTAAAGCTTACAGTTTAAAGATAAGGCAGTGTTGTCCCACCTCTTTATTTTAAACTTAACCGATTATGGACTTTGTGGAGAAAGTTGGATTACCTGAGGCGGCTTGTTGTCAGCAGGACCCTTTGCTTTGTTGTGTGGTGTAGTGTTTCCTTTCTTTATGCAGGTGCACAGTTGCTGTGCATAAAAACAGCTTACCATGTGGAGGAGGATTTCCCTTGTCTATCACAGGAAGGGATATTGCTTAGAAACCACAGTGCACTGTGCATACAAAGCCCTGTTGAAATATCAAAGTGGAACAAAGGTGTTAAAAGGCATGAATGCAGATAATACAAAGCAGTTTAAATGTTTTCAGTTGAGATACTGAATTTCATTGTTTCTGTTTAGATTGTGTGAAATGCATCCTCTCTGTCCCTATATCAGGGAACTGTTGTCCTGCTGTTTTATCTTGGCTCTTATGCCCACGAACAACATTTAAAGCCCAATGGCACCTTTCATTTGCCGCTTGGATCTGACTGGACTTCCTGCCTCCAGTCACACTATACTGGCTGTGTGATGAACCAATGCGGGGTGTTATCTCATCTATGCCATATGCCTGGGCGCTGGGCAGTCTCTGGGCTGTTGTTTCCCTTTTCTTTTCACTTTGTGTCTTTATGATTTCATCGTCTTTATATACCTCCTACTCACCTTCTATCTCTGTTTTGCACAAATACAAATATGGCCCAACAATAAAACAATGTGCAGTTATGTCTTCTTCTGTGATACATTACTCACATAGAAACAACATACAGCACAGTTTGTTTCCCTCCTCTGTGCAACTGCATGTAACACTCGAGGCCTGGTTTGGGCAACATTTAGAACATTTTGATTATTGAGTAAGATTTGTTGTGTGTAAGATGTCTTTTTTTAAAATAAGAGTTTATGTACAATCGATATGAACAATTTTGTAAATTTTCTCTAAAAGGACAAAAAAATTCTATAATTTAAACAACTAACCCATAAAACATGTGACTCAACAAAGGCTTTGGTCTAATTAAGAGCATTTTATTTTTACATTTCTTGTCCACCAACACTTTTCAAAATAATGCAATAAAAAGACAAATAACTCCAAGATGTCATCAAACACTATTAAAACTGATATAGATAGAATCATTGATAAAGTATATTGATAGTGTATTTTTTCACATTCCTAGAGTCTAGAATAGATTCAGGTTAATGCTGAGAAGCTTTTTAACCACATCTTTGCATTGACAACTGACTCTGCTGTGAGTGTAATTGATCACATATGCGTGTGTACTACACTTTTTGCTGGTGGATTGCACTTGGGGCACTTTTAATTTCTTGATAAGTAACATTTAAATAGATTGAGAAGCTTAAACAAAGCCATAGTGGAACAGAAAACGTACATGATGTGAAAGTTTAAAAGTAACTTCCTTAAAAAAAAACATGTAAGTTATAAATGTAACTGAGTCATATACAAGAAAAGAAAAAAAAAGTTTAATTAAATGTGAATAATTGTAGAAAAATACACAAAATAAACAACTGCTTATTGATGATAAACTATTAAAATTAATTTTTGCTTGTACAATTTAAGTTAAGACTTACAACTTCCTACGCATATAGGCAAAACACAGACTAGTACAATGAATGTGTGGTAGGTTACTGCTAAAAATAGTTTTAATGGATTATTTTTTTCAGTTATAGAACTGAAAAATAAAATGTTTGGTATATGAGGTGATTGTTGATGTCTTTTGTTTGAAGTTTTAAGTGCAATGCTTCTACTTCATACTCTGACAAATGGCATTCTTTGTATTCCTTACCTTCACTTCTTACTTGAAGACCTGCCTCTACTCTCCCCTGAATAGACATGACCTTTCTTGTCCAGCACCAACCATCTAACCCACCATGTGACTACAACTCTGACCAGGCAACAAACAAGACTCAGAGACAGAGTAAGGATGGGACCTAATGGGGTGTGCAGAGAAGAGGATAATGGCAGTAGAGAAAGTGAGAAATAGAGGAGGAGGCTTAAATTGAACTAAATGAGGCATCTTTTAGGTATAATAAATTGTCAGTTATCTTGATGTTATTACTCTAGACTGTTTTTATGGCAAAAAAAAATGGCAGTGGAATTTCAGATGATATTTGACATGATTATTGGCTGATTAATATATAAAAAAATGTTTTAGTTTGTATCAGTTTGCATTCAAGATTTTGGTTTATTCCTTCCATAAGATGCACTAAAATAAGTATATAGGTAATATAATTAGGCAAGTCATTATAATGGCTAATAACCATATGCTAAATTGGTATTTTTTTAATCTAATAATGTCCTCTTCTGCTGTGAAAAAGTAAATTTCAGACACTGATGAGAGTGTCATCCTTTGTTTGAAGTGGTTTCTAAACTCTTTTCTGCTTCATCTCATCATGTATAGAACTGCCATTATATATAACTTTGTTTTATCATTAGTTGTTAGTTTTATATGTGATTTTATTTTTCTGCACATGATAATGTAACAAATAGTCAAATTCCACAAAGTTACCAGACAATACTGATATGTCATTTCTCATTTGGCCTTAGAAACTTATAAGACTTCTTCTTTGACTTTTCTAGTCTAACTAGGTTACAGAACAAACACTGACAGTTATACTGCTGGTATTTGCAGTAATAAGCAAAAAGACATCACTTTTACACCGTCAATAACATTGCATGTTTCATATTCTTACATTGTTTCATGGTGGAACAGTGGTTAGCGCTGTGGCCTCACAGCAAGAAGGTTGCTGGTTCGAGCCCAGGCTGTGGAGGGTTGTCCAGTGACCTTTCTGTGTGGAGTCTGCATGTTCTCCCCATGTACGCGTGGGTTCTCTCCGGGTTCTCCGGCTTCCTCCCACCCACAAGACATGCATGTTAAGTTATAACAGCTATGGTTACAATGGTTTAAAATAACATGTAAGTCGCTTTGGATAAAGCGTCTGCCAAATGACTGTATAGTAAGAATGTAAGATGAGCTGGATCGAGGTATGTTTTCCCCCAAGACAACTGAGTTGGGGGAAGTTTCCAGTCCTTTTACTGCTGTACTTGTTCTGAATAAATAGACTTTGATTTGTCGTGGTTTTTTTTAAAATTGACCTAATACATGTTTAGGTTTTGGATGCGTACATGGTTAGTAAAGATCTCCAATTTTATCAGCTGATACCAGCACTAATATACTTTTTTACCTTTTTAATAACAAATATAAGATTGGAAATTAAGACTTTGATCAAAATCAGTATATTGGATATTGCTCAAAAAACCAATATCAAACACCTCTAATGGTAAGAGGTTGCACATTTTAATGTCCATAGTTCAGAATTCTGATTGGCGACCTGTCCAGGATGTGTCCTGCCTTTCGCCCAACATCAGCTGGGATTGGCTCCAGGCCCCCCTGAGACCCCGTAGAGTCGTGCTAAAACCCTAATTGTAAATCATGTTTTTTCCTTCCTTTTGGCATGCAGTATTATGATATTGTGGTGTGTGCAGCTTATTGTGGAGTGTTGCAGCTAGTTAACCATGTAGCCTTGCAGCTAATTGTGGGGTTTTGTGGTTTTTGAGTTTGTGGTATGGCTTTTGTGTTGCTCTGACACTTCAGGACCCCGGTCTCCCTGCCATGGCACATGGATGCTACCTTTCACTAAACGGCATGTCAGGAATAAATTGTCATGTTTCTAACCATGAATGTGACACAATGGTGTTGTGGACATGTGGACACATCTACCTATTGATCATTTTCTAGTGAGACAGGGCTGGTTAAAAAAATCCCTATATCACCAAACCTATCCCTTCATCATCTGCAGATTACTTCATTTGCATAGTTTCTCTTCAAAAAACGTTAATAAGTTGCTTCACTGTTCTACAATTCAAAATGTTTCTATTTAATATTAAAATAATTTAAATGTCTAACTTTTTGTTTCTTGCTATGCCTACACCAATGTAGTCTTAAATATTAAAATAATGTGGTGAAATAAATATTTCACCACATTATGTCTGTCCCTATTCCTATGGAAGCAGATTCATTCTTTAATGGTTTGCTTGGGTTTATTTTGCCACAGAGACATGTAAGGAGAAAGAAAATACAGTGGAGAATCCTCATGTGTGGACTTTGTGAACCATATATACCTGAACACAATTGACTGCTAGTTTTAGTCTTGAGTTCTACTTAGTTTAACAGATGCATTCAGAAAATATTAAATAAAATGCATGTTTTTTACACTCTAAAACGTAGTATGTGCAATTTACATGTTTTATCTGATAGTGGGGTTTTTTGTTTGCTCTGTTTGGGTACCTTTTTCCAGAATACTCTGGCACTGTAAACTTGAGTCTTTTGTTCTTAAGTTTTCAGCTTTTTATTTCTTGGTGATTCCTGCCGTACCCAGATGTATGACAGCTGATGGGCATCCAGACATTCACTCCCTGCCTGGGTTAGTTCACTCTGAAGCTGTTTGTCTTCTGTTCACTGAAACCTAGGAGATGTTGCTGAATATGAGAAATATAGTGCCTCGATTTGTGTGCGTTTGTTTCTCTGTATGCATGAATATAAGTGTGTGTGTTGCTCTTTATGACCATGTAACAGGCAAGAGTGACTGATGTGTTACTGTATTAATTAAGCTCCAGGTCGAACTCACGAAGCAAACTCTGGCATAATATGTATGTGCACACACGCAGACACACAACAACTCACCCTTGAGCTGATGATGTCGATGTAAAACATGCTTACTCTGCAACTGCAGCACATAGTACAAACAAACAGTACTATAACAGTTTACATTTTTACATGTTATGCTTATTTATCATGACTTTCAGCACGGAGGTGCTTCAAATGATTTACTTTTACTAGAATTTCTCAAAATATAATCATTCATTTTAATTATATTATAATTGCAAAACAAAAATATCCAAACTGCAATAATTATTTAAATTTATTCCTATAAAAAAAAAGAAAAAGAAATTTGGTATAATTTAATCTAATACATAGTATTACAGGAGTGAAAGCTGTGATTTTTACTGCTCATTCTTGTTTTAGTCAGTGCAGCTTTTTAAATGGATGTTAGCTTTCCTTTCCTCCGTAGCTCTCCTCATCCTCACTGGCAATCCAGACATCCTAAGTCATAAATAGGCTTCAATTAAGGTCCAGCTTTGTAGACTGCAATGTGTCATCTGTGCCTGGGTCGTCTTAACATTTATTCAATAAAGATTCAGCAGTGAGCAAGAGAGGGAGGAAAGACAAATGGGCCCCAAAGATACCAGGTCATGTTTGTCTGCTATCTGGGAAAGAGCTCTTCAGTGATTGTTGCATTGACGTCATTACGGTAGGTGAGCATTGGCGCTGTATTAATCAAAACAGATGTGAAGGCAGCTCAGTGATATTAGGTAATTTCTTGGTGAACTAATGACTATTATTTTCTTATGACAGTAGATTCACTCTGTGTTTAGACCAAGCAGCAACCTTTGTTGGATAAAAGTGAAGCCTATGCAGAAATGCCAAGTACTGCAATTCTCCACTCATCTGCTAGAAGCTCCAAAACAGCAAATCCCCAAAGACTCTCGTGTTAAAAGGACCAACTGTACAGCAGAAGTAAACATGTTTACAGCCTGGTTCCAAAAATATTTTAGGACTAATGGGTTGAGTTTAATTGCCTTCATAATAACTTTGAGGTGGATGAGTTTATTGTATAGCTCATCCATTTAGACGTAATTTGTTCTTGAAACTTTCAGCATAATTAGGTGTGTGTCTGCTTGATTGACAGGTAACCAATATCTGCTGTAAGAAGACAGAGTGTTACCTATCTCTGTTAGCCAGTTAGCTTCTATTAGATCTGAGTTAGCTAAGTTAGCTTTTAGCTACAGGGATGTCAAACATCCACCCCCATGCTCACAGCCCCCCTTGCAACTCCAGTTCTCCCCATTTTTGTATTTTCCAGTAGCAACATTATGCGTGAAGCTGTTAAGATGGGTAGGAACCGCCAAACAAGGTTAACTTTTGCTCTTCATCAAATCTACTGGGAGGCTCTGTCTATCTTTTATATACAATCTAAGGTTTAGACAGTACACAGCCTCCAGCTTATTCTATCACTTGAATTGAAAGAAAAAAGAAAACATCTTAATTGTGCTCTTAAGCTTGTGTTATTTATTTATCTTTATTCCATGCTTGTGGCGCTTCATTTACAGCTTTATCTTCATCTTTTTTGTTGTTTTTTTATCCGTGTTGACGGAGATGAACGATGTGTTTATGATGAATGCACAGCTGATGAAAAGAGTGAGGGCTACCTGTCTCTGTTTCAGCTTTAAAATGCTCATTACCATCACTTGGTGCGAAGCAAAAGAAGGTCACCTTGGAGAGAATTGCTTTTCTGTTACATTTGATTAAGGACCCACTAAGTCTTGTGTCATTTTGAATACGACGGTACTCTGAATCACCTCAGCACAAACTGACATTTTAGGAGGAAAAGTGCTGTCATACAGTGATGGAGTTGTAAATACTTAAAGAGGGGAGGACTGTAAGAGGAAGCAATTACTTTTCCCCAACTTATGTGAAGAACCTCATGATGCCACCTATCAGTTGTGCTGCTTTAATTGGCAGAAACATGACTGTACAACCTAAAATGTAGACCTTTGTATTGATCTGTTATTAAACTGTGATTTTAACAAGCAACATTTCTGGCATGCATGTGAATGTATGCCTCTAATGACCACATGTGTACTCATATATGGCCAACTGAAGACACCAGAGATATGTATTTGTTGTACTGCCCAAAGTCCTGTCTGGAGGACAGTTTTATACATGTACAGTAAGTAAAAAACTAGTAAATGAACTAAACATCTTCACTTTTTAGCACACATAAAAGCCACATATTTAAAGCAAATATCGGTTATGCAGACATTCACAGATGTGGAACCTAGTGGACTCTGCAGCACTGTTGGATGTGCAGCCTGTAACACCTGGATAACTTTGTGAGTGTGAGTTTCCCTCTGGTTGCTTCATTAGATGAGGCACTTGGTAGATTGTTTCCTGCCAAAGTATGACTGATGTGTCCTCTGTAGAGAACCTTTGAGGAGAGATAGGGAGGGAAGAAAGGGGCAGGAGGTGGAAGAGAAAAGATCAGAAATGAAGGAAGTGCAGTGTGGAATTAGAAAGAGTAAGGATAGAAAAAGTAATGAAAGGACAGCTGGAGATCTAGAGGGGTGAACTAACTGAGGGTCTTGAGCAAATGCAGCTTTGATTGGCTAATTTCCTGACTGTTTTTAGTAAGTATCTTTAGTTCTCATTAGTTAGATTAACTTTGAGGTTTCAACATCTGTATAGAACACAGCTGTTTCGTGAGCTCTGTGGCTGTGTTGTATTTATGTGTGTGCACATGCACAAATGCACACTTGAAATATCATGCAGCCTGAGCCCCTTCTGCCCATCTGTTCATTGCCAGTTCCACTTGCATCTCAGCTTGGCTTGTTTTGGTTCCATGTCCCCCTGCAGGCAGTCATTTAAAGACATGCATCCATGTGTCTCTGGCTCACCTCTGTTGCATCCGCTTAGGGTGGCTCGCTCTGTAAGTGAATTGACCTATGAGCCCCTCCCCCTTTTGTGTGGGCGGATTTCCCAGAATGCCATGTTTAGATGCAGTCTTCACTGGCTGCCTCATTATGTTGGAGGAGGGGACTCGAGGGAGGTAGACTGGTTTTTGGGAATAACATCCCTTCTGGCTGTGCTTCATAGACTTTTCTTGGCAGATAAATTTGTGTATATCCTTAATGTTTGTTTCTCTCCATTTTCACTCAGTTTCATTGTTCCCATGGATGAGTTGTGCTGAATACAAATGTGAAACTTCAATTGAGACTTGCACCTCTAAGGTACAATTCACCCAATTGTATCTGGATTGTTCAGCAACATGAGGTTTTTGCTCAGTGTTGATCATCTCAAGTTCAACAGTTAGACACATGGCTGGTGTTGCATGTGTTGGAGGTCAAGGGGTGAAGATGAGGCATGACAATTAACTAAAAAGCCAACTGTGTATTGTATTATACTCATTTTTTTAAATAGACTAGTATGGTTCAAATATAATGCTCACCTGGATGTGAGACTAGACATATCTGTATGATTTCATCAGTTGCTATTTGCTAAAAATGTAACATGACTGGAACTATTTAACTATTACCTATTAACTATTAATTATTTTCTGAAGCGATCTTCATGCACAGAGCAACACAGGGCTTTACATTATAAAATAAACATTTCTACATGTTAGAAAGCTTTCCTTCACACACAGACATATTAACGCCTACATTTTATGTAAATTTAAACTACCGTTCCTTCTTGTCTCTTAACTGAAGGTAGATAAAAAAAAATTCTTAATAGATTAACAATATCTGGCTTGAGGCTCCTGTCAGGAAATTATATAACCACTTTAATGGCTCGTTTCCATTCATACCTAGTCTACCCGGCTTTATTCGGTTCTACCAGGTTTCAGGGTGTTTCCATTAGACATTTCTCAGATCGAGTAGATACTTTTGCAGTACCTACCTTATCGAGGTTCCAATCGGGGAGAGTAGGGGTCAAATTGTGATGTGATGACAGGCTGATGTAGTGATCAGCCCATAGCGTTGGGTATAAATAACCGTCTGCAGCTTTGATCTGGGCGGCAGCTATTATTGATAACAGCATCAGAACCATCACCGGTGTATTCTCTGCAGCTCTGATCACAACGGCAGCTTTGTATCATCTTTGATCGTGGCGACAGCTTCAGAACCGACACCAGACTCAATCACGGCACTCATACAAATGACATATCAGCACATCTGCTATGCTCTAGCAACCCAGATAATCCTGTACTAGAAAACCAGTAGTTGAGTTTGTCTGGATAGAGTAGAGCAGAGTAGGTACTAATGGAAAAGAGCCATTAGATGGTAAAATCATGTTTCTGTAACATTTCTAATGCGTGGAATAAAATCCATCTCAGAGTAAAAATTTCTCACAATTAAAAGTGATGTTTCTTTTGGATCCATAATTCAGTTTTGTCCTCGGAAAACTATACGAAGCTCTTTGTCATGCATTGCTTTACATCAAAAATATAGTTTAATCAAGTTTTTTTTTTATTTTGAAAAGACACTAAAGCACTTTTTTCTTTTAATGAAAAACATGTCCTGCTCCAAAAATACTTCACAATAAGCAATACAAGGCATTGAGAGTAACTGTGAATGGAAGTTTCTCGTTAAGAGTCTTTTATCCCATATTAAAGTCTAGCTGGCAATGGGATTCCTCTTTTGTTGGAAATCATTGCAAAAATAATTATATTCTTTTTTTCATTTTGATTTATTATTTAATATGCCAAAAGGATTTTCAAGCCCTGGGCACCTCAAAAGTAGAAATAACTTGTTTTTAGGAAGACATGGAGAAAAATATTTTATTAAACTTTACCTCTATAATATATATACATGCAATTGCTAGTAAGAAGTAAAAATGAAACTACTGAAGAGATAAGGTGGTTTGTTCATAATAGATTTGGATGTATAAAATAAAGTAATCACCTGGATTCTTTTGTTGTTTCAGCTTTTCCTTATGTTTAAGATGAAAACCTGGCAGCAAACATGTGCCTCACAGCACATTTACAATTTAAAAATTCTATAATTCAACAGTTCAGGGGATCTCAGTGACAATCAAAACATCTACCGTATTTTCACGACCACAAGGCGCAGTCTCAGTTATGCGTGCCGTTACTGTATTTTCATCAGGCGCAGGTTTTATATACAATCCACGCCCACACTTACAACACACACACAAGCATACAAGTGTGTGTGCTTTCC
>JBAMHV010000003.1:13289461-13315392 GCA_037177535.1 Pseudomugil gertrudae | reverse complement strand
CCCATCGACGGGGCCAGCCCCAAGCCCAGGTCCCTAGGATCACGCAACCCCCCAGCCCAAGACCCGCACCCGGCCGAGCCCAGGGAATGGGGGTGTATATGACCCCATCGCCCGCCCCCCCCCCCTCTTGATTGTGTAATGTGTGTTGTATGCGTTTAAAATTGAGGGGCAGTAACCTTTTCCCTGCCGGAGGGCAGAGCTACCGACGCACCACCCATCAATTTGAAGCCTTAATTAAATGTTCTCTCATCATTGTTTACTCTGTGCACCGGCAGGGATGCTCCACTGCATCTCACATCCGTCTGCTGCAGCAGAATAACAATCCCTGCTACTTTCCTTGTGCATTCCTATTTTTCATTGTTATGAACACTCATCCACCTCCACCAACTCATATTTTCAACACATTAGAGTGCATCATACTGACGTGCATCCATTTCCTGTAGACTCACTTTCTTTGCTCTAAGCTTTAACTAAGTCCGATGACCATAATGTGCTCAGGTAAAAAGAGTGATCTTTTTGCAACACAAGCCATACACAGACGCACAAACATTGTCACACACTTACAGTACGTCTCTTTGCTTTTTCTGTGTGTTGCATCATTGTAAATTTCCTCTGTAACACCAGCAGGGAAGCGCAAAGTGCACATAAATACAAACAAGTTGCAGAAGCAACACTCCAGCGCCTTCCATTTCATAACTCACAGCAGAAGTGGCCTTACACAGCAACACTCAATGACACACACACACACAAATAATTTCCTCAGTCCAACCAGACTGTTTGTGGCAGATGGTGACAGCTCCACAGCCTTCAGCTACTCTGATCTTGCTGGGAGGAAAGCTCATATATGAACAGGTGAACCTCCTCCAGGAGGAAAACAATTTACTGTGAGTTCAATGCGGAGAAGAATATAACTAAATTTTTATTTTTCAAATTTTTTTGTGTTCATTTTTAAAAAAACGTATAAAGTAACTTTATTGTGAAAATCACCTAATTGTTTTGTTTTGCTTTCATTACGATCATGTTACTCTTCCCTGGATAGCCACACTTGGTTTGTATCATTTGTGACAAGTGTAGCAACAACCTCAACAAAACAGGAACACCCAGAGAGAGTATTACTTTCAACCAAATGAATGAATGTTCCCATGTTCCCCGTATACACCAAATGTAATCATAATCAGCCTTATAGATTTCTTCTAATCCATCTCATTAGCAAGACAGCTATGATCCCACAGCTCTAGTTTTGGTAGCAGAGCCAGATGACATGACAGAACGTATTAACACTGAATACATATTCAGTACATTTTATTGCACGGTGTAAAACTACTGTAAACTGTTAGAACAAGTCTAAACCACTTGGTAACTTGTATTTTTATTCAAGCAGTGTTGTCTTAGCATGTTTAGTTTTAAACTATATATTTCCTTCATATGTGTTTTGATTATCCCAAAAAATACAAAAACAATAATATAGTCCATAAAATATACTGTTAAAGTTGTTTTTTATTTCCTTTCAGTATATTGTTGTTTCTGTCAGTTTAATTTTTTTTAATCTGATTTTTTTGCTTTGTTTTGTTTTTTGTTTTTATGTCTTTTTTTTTTTTTTTTAAAGGACAGTCTCCTGTTCGTCCACTTAATCCTAGCCCTGGGATTCTTCTTAGCCCCCAAAGGAAAAGAGGCACCTGATTTATAGGAAGGGTAAACAAATAGGAAGAACTGGTAAAGGGTGTTTTAGTGTTTGCATTTATTCTGATTTAGAAATTAAATGTAAATTATTCCATCCATTATCTTTACCACTTATTCCAATAAAGGTTGCAGGTATTTGGAGCCTATCCCACCAATCCTTGGGTGAGAGGCATGGTACACCCTGAACAGGTCACCAGTCTATCACATTTAAATTCAAAATTAAATTTAAATTTTTTAAAACGTTTATTTTTTCAAAACAATTGGGAATTGCAGGCTTTGGGCATTTAAAATGATATGCACAGAACGCTCAGTTTCAAAATATGAAGCAAAAGCAGCTAGATGTTTATTTCACTGCGAAGCATAAACTACTCTCAGACTATTTTAAGAAAAGCTCACTGGAGAGCTTTGACACTCTCTGAAATTTGCTTTAAAACTACAGCAGTAATTGCTGAAATAGACTCCAGTTTCCCTGCTACCCTGACTTGGACGAAGCAGTATAGAAAATGAATTAACTAGCACTAACAAGTCAACTGAATTTCCAACATTAAAATACAGTAGAAAGTACAAAATTAGCGAAGGACACAAGCAGCAAATAATTAAAATGAGTTGCTCTTAGGGGAATCTAGGCAGCACTGCACAGTCAATGGCTTTTTGCAACATAAAACATGTCCTTGCTGCCTCTCACCTGCTAATTGCTGGGATAGGCTCCAGTTTCCTTGCAACCATGATTTGGAATAAGTGTTATAAAAAATTAATTAACGAGCATGTCCTTGCTTTATTTATTTATAATGTTTGCCATGGAAATCTTTTAAACATCTTGATGAACATCTTCAATATAAACTCATCTATAAGGACTCAGCAGCATAGTTTTCATTCATCCAACGGGATGGTAAAAAAGTACAAAACTAATTGTATTTTTACATGTTTATACTGAAGTTTATTCCACCCTTTTTGGCGCAGCTACCTTTGGTAATAAACTCTTGTGTATTTGACATTTTTCCATCATTATTCACAACTTCAGTCCTGATGTCCAAATCCAGTTATTTATGTTGGTCATATTTATTTATATGACCAAAGTGCTGTGCATGAAGAATATAAGACAGACATAAAACACTGGCACAAACCTGAATAACTCACATGCAAACGAACAACTCATGATGTGTTGAGAAGAGAATAGATAAGTCTTTAAATAAGATTTAAAGGAAGACAGTGATGAAGCCTGATTAACATGTAGAGGTAACATGTTAGTGGTGCGACTGAAAAGGCCACATGCCCTCTTTGCTTCAAAGCAAGTCTATAGGATGGAACATTTATAACAAATAAAATAATTTAAAAATAATTTCTGAAGCATACAGGAAGACAGTTAAGGGTTGCCAGAACAGGTGGGATATGTTCAGGTCTGTCTGACTGGGGTCTGGACGAGCTGATGACAAGAGAGGAAAGCCTTACTACAATACCCAGCACGTTACAGTGATCAAGATGAGTCACAGGTAGCAGTAAGGTCTAAAAGCATGAAGACAACATACTTACCAGCATGGGTAGGAAAAATGCTGTCATGACAATCCTTTAAAAGAGCAGATTCTGTCCTATGAAGATTCCTAAAACAGACTAAAAGACCCAAGGGATAGCACTTTAACTGTCAAAAAACAACTCTCTCCTGGATTTTCTAAGTAATCATTAGTTTCCAGACTTGTAATACTGCTTTTAGGAATAGCCAGTATGGAAGGGCCCAAGGTATTAAAAACCTCTTTAACAAGTGAGGGGACAAAGAATCATAGGGGGAACCAAATAATTTCATCTGATCAAGAAGCTCTTTTATAGCCATGAGAGACACAGGCTCATGGTGATTAAAGGCAGCAGAGTAAAAAACTAAAATAGATGGGTCACATCAAGGATGTGAAATAAATTATCTATTCAGTTCAGCTTTATTAGCATAGTGCCTCTTCCCAATAATGTCATGTCACTGCCCTTTACAGACACATCAGTTTGAGCTATAAAGAAACTTCAACAAACTTTGTCAACAAAGAAATGAAGAAGATTTTACAGATTTTGAGTGAACCATCCAAGCTGGAGCACCTAGAAATCTGAGTGAAAATATTTAATTATCCTAGATTAAATTAGCAAATGTGTGTTTTTTAAGTTAAGAAGAAAACTTGAATAGTGCTGAATGTGGCTTGTTGAAGTGGGATGAAATGATTTTTTCTTGCAGTATGTTGTGTTATTAAGGTGACAATTTCATATCTGAACTCAGTGCATTAATGTGAGGCAGTACACATTCTGAAGCTAAGCTTTGGTTGACCTTATGAGAGAAAGTTGTTGATGGGGATAGATGATCTTAGTTGTTTGTAAAGGGCAGGCAGAAAGAAGCAATAATAACTACTGTGTTCCCTCAGTAATGGTTTTACATTTATAATATATCTTTAAAAGTCAGGCTGCTGCTGTTTTTCCCTTATCTGAAGTAAAAAAAAAATCCTCAACCCAAGTTACCAAAGAACATACTTGTTATTGTCTGCTGTTTGTTTACATTTATTTACTATTACTTTATCTAGCTAAATGGAATTGTTTGTGAATATGTATGTGGTGACCAACAACATTACTTTCAGTTAGTACAGTTTATTATGAGCCAAAGACAGAAGGAATGATCAAAGCAGCTTTTGTGTAGGAGCTTAGTGTTTTTTGTTTAGGAATCTGTAAAAAAGACCCATCATGCAGTAATTCCAATATCTAATTTTTGCCACTATTAGCATGAAATTTGCTGGTGGAAATTCCTGCACTGCTGCAAATATTGGGAAGAGATATTGTTTTAAAGTTAGCTTAAAATGAGCTCAACACGACCTTTGTACTGATGTCCACTAACTCACAGCAAAAGATCGTTGATAATAATAAACTATGCAGAATAGTTTATTATGGAACTCTAGTGTGTTGGTAAGGTAAAGCATGGTATCTGATTTCTATCCAAATGAGGGGTAAGTAGAAGCAAGAGAAAAAAGAATGTAATAAAGCAAACGTGGTAATTATATTGCAGGAAATCATGTAAAATGAACAATATAAATACAAAAAATTCTTGAAATGTGCTCTTCCAAAACTATGCAATAATTTAGGTTCTCGTGTTGTTTTAAAGGTCTGTTCCAACATCAAGTCCCAAAAATTGACTTAATTTAGCAGAAACTGTCATTAATTATATTCTTATCCTGAATAATGTTCCCATATTTTTATCTTATCTCCACCATCATAATTAAAGTGTAATTATACTGTATATGCAGGGCATATATGCAGCAAGCCTTCTGCATTATTTAGCACACTGAAAATAGTGAAAAAGGATCATGGGTAGCTAAATCTGAGTTTAGTTATTTTAAGTGTTTGTAACTTTTGCCATAGGGTCCATCTTCTCGTTTCCATTGGTCTTCATTTTGCAACCTACTGAAATCTTTTTATATTATAATATATTAAGAATATGGTAGACAGTTCTGGCAGCTGATGTTTCATATTTAAAACACTACAGTATATAAAATGGGCATTAGTTACAGACAACACTAAAAAGCAACAGAGGCTGACTATGTGAAATAAGGTCAAATTGAACAAATTAGCTATGCATGATCGTTTTTAAAACTCATTGATTTGTATAAAGTTTAACCATTTACCATATTTGAGAAAAGCTGACCTCTTAGATTGAATTAATGATCTATGAAATTACTTTGTGTGCAGCCTGGAAGTCCAGTTGTCAAGGTGTCACTTCCTATCACTACCTGCTTGAGTCTGTATGATTTTTATATCACTTGTTAGTGCAGTTTGTGCTGACAGACAGTCACTTGTCTTCTGAGGGGTTGTTTACTGACCACTCTGCTCTGGCTGCCCCTGCATAGCCCTCGTATATCAATGCTACCATTAGAAATCGGGGAGTCTGCTGTAGATCAGACTGGGTCCAGACACTGTACTAGGAGGGGCTGAGTGGGTGACTTAAAAAGGTGACTTACAGTGCTGTACATGGAACTGTGGTTACATTTTGCTGGGATAAGCACAAATCTCTATAAACAATAACACACACAAAGTGCTCCAATAGGATTTACAGAAGCTTTTGGTTACCTTTTCCTGACTGTCCTGTTTACATTTGTTTACATTTATGATGCTGGGCAGATACTGCAAATTCTAACTAGACAGCACATGTGCAGCCTCTTTTTGGGTTTTATGTTGCTGGAAGTTGCAGCTGGCACCACTTACATATTTATATGTACTTTGAGTTATGAAGTTGATATTTAATGAATGACTGGGCACAAAATAAATTTTTTTGTTCAGTAATGAGAATGTCAGTATTCAATATAAATAATCACGCAATTGATATAAATAAATATACAAAAAAAATAATTTTAGGCTGTCTTAAATTTTTGATGCACAGTGGCTCTGAAAAGACATTGAATGTTGCAATAAAGCATCAGCACCTCTGTCTCAAACAAAAAGATATAAAAAATAAACCAAAAAGCACAGAAAAATAAACCAGATGTGGAAAATTTTCATCAGTTCGTGTCCCTCGAGTTCAGGAAAATAAGAACACTGGTGATTCTGGTGTCACTGCCCTCTTTAAGGAAGCTTTACTGTCTAAAGGACATAGTCTGAATATTCAGGCTATTTGGCAATAGAGATCACAAACGTGTAAGTTTAAATGTGCTTAATGTATGTTTGGGTCATAGAAGATAAATGATCTTCATACAAGGGAGTATCTAAGTTGTAAAACTGGTTTATACAGTTGTCATCTGTGACAAGACTTTGAATTCCCTTTGGAAAATTGTCTGGAACATCTACTGTCACATGGCTGGATTTTCCTCAGACAATCTCTTTGGGGTGTTTTGATACTTGTAGCTGTGTAATCCTGCCTGTAGATCTGTCTTGTTTTCTTATTTATATAGCACTGGTGCAGACAGCACTTGGCCGCCAGCTGCCCTTAAAAGTTGTTCTCTGCAATGATTGACTTAAGTCAGAGTGTACTGCAGGAATCAGTGTTGTAGGTTATGACTGACAGCATGGCAGACTGCAGTTCTAAACCAAAACTATCTGTCACACATCTCCGAGTTGCTGCGCAGTTGACAACATGATTTACCACACTCACATGTAAGGTTTGTCAGCTCTGCTCAGCTTAAGGAAGAAAAATTCTCAACATGGACTTGTTATTGCTGCAGCACTTGATTGCTGCAGCATTTTTAAAGACTTGAATTCTGTTATCATACTTCAAAATTGGTGGACACATTTTACATGTCTCCAGTTCATAAAGGTCAGGTGACCTTCTTGCAGGATGTGGAGGAGGCAGCATACCATATGGTGATGCCGCTGGTCAGAACGCTCTTCATTTGCCTCTGTAGAAATGCACATAGTGCTGGCCTTTATCTTTCCTCAGTTTGTAGAAAAATTAGAGGCGCTGGTTGGCTTTCTTTGTCAGTGATGTGTGTCAGTGGTCCAGGAGAGGTCCTCTTGCTGAGCACACCCAGAAACTTGATGCTGCCCTCTCTCTCCTCCATAGCACCATTGATGGTCTGAGGTGCATGCTGGGGGCACATTCTCCAGAGCAATCTCTTTTGTTTTCTCCATGTTCAGAGATTGTTGTGTTCACACCACAAGGCCAGGTAGCTCTCCTCACTCTTGTAGTCTTTCTTGTCGTTGCTGATACGACCCACCACCACTGTGTCATCTGATACGTGATGAGGAGGTTGGAGTGGTCAGTGCAGTCATGGGTTTGCAGGGTGAAGAGGACGGTGCTCTGCAAACATCCTTGTTCATTGTAATGATGCTGGATGTGTTCCTGCTGACCCAAACTGCCTGTGGTCTTCCAGTCAAGAAGTCTAGCTGCCAGTTAAACAGTGAGGTTTCCAGCTGGTCCAGTATCAGAATGAGCTGTTGGGGGACGATTGTGTTGAATACTGAACTGAAGCCTATGAACAGCATTCTGACGTATAGGAGTCGTTTGTGTCCAGATGTGATTGGGCTGTGTGGTGGGCAGTGGAAATGGCATCGTTGGTCAAACAGCTGGATCAATAGGCAAACTGGAAGGGGGTTTGGAGAGGGTGGGAGGAGAAACTTTATGTGTTTCAACACTAACTATTTGAAGCACTTCATAAGATGGGAGTCAAGATGATAGTCATTTAAATCGGAGAGTGAGGACTTCTTCTGGACAGGGATGATGGTGGTGGTTTGGAGGCACATGGGGGACAGCAGCTCAGCTCAGAGATGTTGAAGGTGTCTGTGAAGACATCTGGGAGCTCCCCTCACTGGCATAGACCGTCAGCACACAACCATGTTATCAGGCCCAGAAGCTTTGCGAGCATTAATCCTGCAGGGTGTTACTCACACAGGGGAACAACACCTGTTCAACAGAAGGGTTGGTGACATTAGTGGTGTTCCACTCCCGCTGTTTAAAGTTTACACTGCATGTCTTCATTCATCCTAATGCTTAGGACATTTTGGTCATATCACAAGCATGTGAACGATTTGATCATTCAATTAAGTATTTCCATGTGTACTAGATGAATTAGTAACCTGCCATTTTTATACAGAAATAAATTAACTAGTGATAAATAGTCATGAAGGTCATAATTTTGTTCTCTTCCATAGGTTTAATGAAATTACGTGTAGATATGTGTTACAGGTTATCCATGCTGAGACTTTAAAGTGGGATGTGTTGTTACTTTTAAAAGGCCACTGCTGGATTGCTGCAATTATTTACCATTACGATAATGGTCTACACCTATTAAATGGATCCTAATTCACCAAATTAAGCCTCCCTGCTTGATGGGAAACAGGTTTGTCACCCCTCGTACAGCTGGAATATGAGTTATTGTGTCCCCTTATGATGAACAATGTATTCTGTTTTGTTTTTAAATAATTGAAAACTGAAGTGAGAGAATGACACGCAAGACTAAATGTACAGATGCTGATGGCATGTATGAGTAACATTCAGAGGAAAACTTGGTTTAGTTGAATAGTCAGTGAGTAATGCTGTTTGATTTGTTGCACCAGCTCTATGGAGTTATATTTGTCTTTTTAGACAAACTCGAACTAAGATTAGCAAACATCAACACAGCAACTAAAGAGGAAACAGTAACAACAATGAACCAGCACTGAGAACAGAAACCAGGAAGAATAAATACACTATAAAAAAAAGACACAGATGAAATGAAGAATTCAAATGAAAGCAGGTGAACTAATTAACAGGAAATAAACCTGAACACTACAGGAAAAACTACACAATTAAACAGGAAACCAAAAAACACAAACACAAAAAGTCCAAATCGTGATATGTATGGTGGTCTGTTGTGCCTTTCTCATTCCATCAGCCTGGTAAAACCGTGTTACTCAGCTTCAGGCTCGAGTCTGGTGATGTCCCTTTCACTGATATACTGTGTAGGCTCTCACCACAAAAACCGATGTAACACATTCTTTGCAGCTTCGATCACAGCAACAGAGTGATTGTTATTGAAGCTGCAGAGAGTATGCTTAATTACTGGTGTTGGTATTTACGTGTTACATCAGGTTTCTGGCTAGACGGATATCACCAGACTCGAGCCTTAGCCCGCTCCCTGCACAGTTTTCATTTTGAAAGCCAAAACTGATGCTTTGAGAAAGAGAACAAAAAAGTTTGGAGACAGAAGAAATTGTATTTAAAGTTTTCACTCTCACAGCAAAGAAAATAAATATTTGAGAGTAAAAAATGTTTTTTTTTTTTTTTAATTAAATTTAAAATACTTTTTGTATATATTCTATGATGGGATACTTTCTGTCTCAAAACTTTTTACTCACAAATATTATTTTTTGCTATCTGTGTGAAAAAATTTTCTAGCAAATATATATGTCTTCCTTACAAAACTTTTTTAGCCCTCTCAGTTTGCATATTTTCTTGCATTCATTAAAAAGATAAATATAGAGTAACTCCATACAGCACACCTTAAAATAAACTAAATTGCTTTAGTAGGGGTTTTATTGCAATGGCTTTCGGTCCCTTTCCATTTATAAGCTATTTTTCAGTGCTATATAAATGTACAGGGCCTTTGGCTAACAGTGAATGCAGTCATTTTGTTTAATGGTTTGAAGATTTATGGAAATGCAAGTACTTTGCATGAATTGCAGTTTTTAGTAAAGCTAGTATCTTAAAATGAATCATTTTCAAGGTGAAAAGGAAAGAACCAGATCTGCAGTATTATCTGAAGTCTAATAGTTCTGAAAGTCTCCTACAGTCATGGTGTAAGGATACTCACACCTCGACCTATTCCTGCCAGCTGCTAGCTTACTTGCGGTCAATGTGTGGGAAGAATAGACCCATACATTACTGTATGACTGAAAGAATTCAATCAAATGGATTGTTTAAATAATATAGATATACTGCTGGCAGTTGTGTTGCTTCCAACTGTTTGTGCCAAGCCGAATCAGACGAACAGTTGGTTGTTTTCTATAGATTTTCAAAGATTAGCCTTAGAAGCTATTGTTAGCATGGTAATTATACATATACTAGGATGTAAGGTAATAGCACAGGGTAAATACTAAAACACAAGGTTGCTGAAATATTACTGCATCTTAGAAATGAACAGTCTGTCATTTCATAGTCTGATACTTTTATCAACCTAAAACTATATGGATATTTCTTGACTGTAAAATGAATCACATGGACATACCAATTTATGCAGCCAAAGAAAATAAAGAATCATTTGCATCTTACATGGAATTAAATGGTACAATCAATAATTAGTGACTTTTTAGGCTACAATAGAATAATAAAGCTGCTGAGTTACACTGGCATGAAACTTTAAAGAAGAAAAATGTTACAAAGCTCCAACATTATGTCAATGTTACTGGGATTTGTTGGGTGAAATGGCTGAGGAAAACAGCATTTTGCAGCAAGTGATAAAAAAAACTTACATCTTACAAGAAAGCATTAACTACATCAAACCCAAGCCTCGTTTCCAGCCACAAACCAAGTTCACTGATTTCAGTGGGAGGTTCAGTCATGTATTGGAAGAGACATTATGACATGGTTTTGTGTAAATAACCTAGTTTTAGCGGTTTCTCTATGAAACCACCATAGACTCTGTTCTAGTACCAGCCTCACATTTGACCAGCTTTATTGAAAAAAGAAAAATAGACTGTACAACATTCACCAAATGTTACAAAGATCAGTTTCCAACTCAGATAATATCAAAATAAATCAAAAAACAAATCCCAAACATGTAACCCATCTTGTAATCGTATTGAAGAATTGCCATGTTTTGCATTTTAAACCAATCTTGCTTTCAAACATTAAAACCATAGTGATTTAATTAGGTTTTATGAAGCAAATATCTGCTCACACATATGTATGGTCATCTGATTAAAGATGATGCTGGTATAGTTAATGTGATGCTGTGGTGAATTTGCAACTGATGGATACATTTTTAAAGTTGTAATAAGTTTACTGTAAGTATCATATTTCCACTATTTGCTGAACTCATCATGTACATTAGTACAAATGTAATGGCATTTAGGATCATGATCCCTTTAAACTAATGTGGAACATAGTTATACTTCACTGAGTGGGGTGGTGAATTAGTTGATACAGTCAATTAAAGTTACCCTGAATGATGTGCTTATAGTGGCTTATTACTTGTTCAGTCTGGTGGGGGAAGTAATGGGGATGTGTAAGAGACATGTATGACGTTATGAGATTATATGGACAGCTCCGTGACAGCTTTAGAAAACTTTCCAATTAGTATCATCTCTCATGCGAGCACAAAATCTAAAGTCTTCATTTCACATTTTGTCTTCTTATAGCATGTCTTCACTGTTGAAGGATGTGTTGTTTACTCTGACCCACACCACTCCAGAGCACAGTGGTTTGTAATGTGCTTTTTTCTTTCTTTTTACAAACATGTTTTACATTTCAAGATGTAAGGTTTCGGGTATTTGTTGTGCAATCTCTGGTGTATTTACAGGAAACATGTTTTTGACACAAACTGACAACCTCCATTCAGTCATGGGCAGCTTTGACATTCATCTCAGAGGTGTACATTTTTATTAGATGGGAGCCTCTGTAGATTTAGCATGTTTTATCTTGGAAGACATTACATTTTGACTGCTGTTATATTTATTATTGATCCCATTTGCGGGTCATAGTTGTGGCGTAACAATCAAAAAAGAGGTTTCTGAGTGGTGGCAGGTTGCTGCTGTGATAAATGGTGTCAGCATGATGAAGAGGTCTGTGCCAGAATGTGAATGATAACAAACATGGATTTAACATAGCTTAAAGGGCCAATATTACACAAAATCAACTTTTATGAGCTTTTAACCTTCTGTTAGTGTTAATTTCACCTTAAAATAATCCCTGATGTAGTTTTATTTTTCATCTATGCATTTTAAAGAAGGGTTTGGCTTTGGCAAAGCCAACGCCTGACCCCACCACTATGACACAGCACGGTGGAGAGTTCATGCAAAGAATGAAACGCAAAGTTTCTTTGATGTGTTGTTGTAAAAGAAAAGTCTTCTAGAGTGACACTTATTATTTTTAAGACAGAAAGTGAACGATGCAGAGGTTTTGCAACTTTTGGGACTCACAGGACCTCAGTCTGGTCAAATTGGGCAAAATCCACGATGTTCTTTGCTCATAGAGAAATGCTGCTATACCTTTTAAATTTTGATACTTTATAATCTATATTTTTAAGTGACTGTAAAGTTAACTACCTTAGCATCTCTTTTTAGGGTCTTAACCTGTCAAATAAAAAGGTTTATCTTTTGTTTGGTTTATCTTTATTGCAAAGAAAGCTGCCTATTAATATAATCTTAACATCCACATCCATCCATCCATTTTCTACTTCTTTTCCCTGAACGGGGCCACGGGGGGGGGGCTGGAGCCATTCCCAGCGCTATAATCTTAACATGATTCTACAATTTTAGGCTGACATTTCATTGACAACAATGTCTTTTACAAACCCTTTAATCAGTCCATTTTTCACCATTTGTTAGAATTTAGTTGTTGTGCATGTATCTCCACTGTTGTGGCTTTTTTTTTTCATCAGGCTGCACTGTTGTTTCAGTTATATGTACGATCATGGAAAAATGTCCCTGTTTCCAAAATCCCAAAATTATCTTAATTCCTTAGGTTATTTACATTTATCTACATTTATTATTAAGTATAAATTAAAATGTTGAAAATCTCAAATATATTTTATAATTAAACTACTGTGCAACCTGTGTTTAGATGAACATTTTTATGTTTTAGACCTCAGGAGAGACAAACATTATGCTGGAAAGAATAAAAAAATGGGATGATTTTAAAATCATCAAACTATGATTTGCTGCAAAGACGGTTGAGTTGGCTGATTCTCAGAAGTTCTGCTGTTGATGGGACATTTGCATCAGAAAGCCCAAATGGATTTTTGATACAGTGTGGATAGATGGATGGTTCCACAGCACTTATGAGCCACTTAAACAACACTTTCAGAGTGATAATTTCATCAGCCATTATCTTTCAAACTCAGAAAAGTGAAGTTATATAGTTAAAACATTATATAAGACTCAAAATGAACAAAAAAAAGTTCTCACAGGGCATGAAGTCTGTTTCGTTCTCCACTATGATCTCTCAAGCTGATCTCATTATCTGAGGAGCTGCTATGATTAAGAAATATTCCTCATGCCTGGAGTGCAATAAAAGCAATATTTCTCTTAATTCTCATTAGCAGCAGTTGAGTGCCAGTATGATGAATGACAACGGAGTAACACACAATTATTGATGGTTTGCCTGGAAAGAAATGACATACAGTTATTTTATATCCTACATTTAGGCACTGTGCTCTGACACTCAGACATCACCAGTGAAGTAAGGAGACACAGGATGTGGATGTATGCATTGTGTGTGTGTGTGTGTGTGTGTGCGAGCATACTTCAAACTCCCTACATTCTTCTAAGGAGGGCTCTTTTAAACAATTGTGACTCAAAGGCTTTTGCAATCAATAGAGAAGCACAAGACCAAAGGCCAAGGATTCATCTAGCCACTCAAATAAGCACCTTAACCTTCAGTATATCTGTAGGCTTGACAAGCTCACCTGTGTGTGATGGGCTGCAGACTCTATCTTGTGCCTCAACCCTGTGAGGATGTTCACACAGGCATCTTGCAAGGTTGTACAAACATTCAAGGGATTGAAGAACGCAAAAAAATTATAGCTAACAATGAGTAAAATCTGCATCTCAGAGAGGGGAGTCTTTATTTAGACACTTGTTTATTTAAAACAACACAGATTAGGTCTCATCTTTATGTTTGCTTTTTTGCTGCCTTGCAAAATGCATGATGTTGAAGGATTTTTGTGGTGTTTCTATTTTTAGGTGTAATGTGCTTGTTTAATCAGTCTTTGAAACGAAAGAGGGGAGAAAGGAGGATCAGTATTTGCTGTAACTTCTACAGATGACAGAGTCTTCACCTCCATCTAGTTTTCTGGATGACAACTGAGAATAAACTGTAAATCCCTGATTCATATCTTCAGGGGATATAACATATTTTCTCATGAGGATTTTTATTTATTCCTCTCCTCTTTTCTCTGTCTGTCTTCAACTTGAGAGTGAAGAAATTACATCCATTCTACTGTTTCCTGTTGCCTTTATGTCTCTGCCCTGCGTCCTCTTGTTTTCTCTGCTCTGTTGTTGTTGTTTTGCCTATTTTCTTTACTGTTCTTCCACCTCGCAGAAAGAAAAAACACTGCCACTGGGTTTCTCTGCTCCCTATTGTCCCTCTGCTCTGAGAAGTCCATCTGTTTTTAATGAGCTCTGCATCCGTAGCTCTCAGCCTGAGGCTTCCCACCACTGACCTGTTGGCATTTGATTCTCTTTGCATTCTCCTGTTTCCACTTCTCTTCCTTTTTCTCTCTCTAATCATGCAAAGCTCTTTTTTAATTTTGAATTCAGATTAAATGATGGTGGAGGCACTTTGGTGTTCAGTCCACCTAGACTTCTCCTACTGGACAATTAAAATGAACTATTACTTACCAGTCACTTTGGAAGATGTAGGCTTTTAAGCAGCCCCTCTCTGCCAACAATTCTTTTGCTTTGCAATTCTTTTAACCACAGCTGATTGTTTTTAAGAACAGCTTTAACCACTCATTTAATGCAGAAGGATTTATGCTGCTTTACTGAATTAAAGCAAACCATCTTTCAGATAGCTTCTTATGGACAGTGAGGAGTGTGAAGCTGTTGAGGCTGGAGCAGCTGGCCTTACAACAAGACATTTGATCTTTAGACCGCAGTCCGTCAGACTGGAAGGCAGTGGGCAGTTGATGACTACAATGACCTTTTACAGCCAATCCGCCATGGCAGCCTTCAATCATGACTGACGAGGAGAGTCAGGCTCCGTCACCAACCCAAACTGGTGGTGTAGTGCTGCGTGACTGGATGCAACCTGTGCTCATTTCTTTGAACTCCTCTGCAGCGCTCTGCAAATTATAGAAGCCGTGTGTATTCATAATCCTGACAGATATCTCTAATTCACACCGTAGCACGCTACTATATATGTGCAACTCTTTTTGTTTTCTTTCATTTTCTCTGACTTTTCTCTCCACATCACACAAACACACTTGGCTACCCTTTAGGTACAAAACAAAGTACTGTCTGACCTTTCACTTTTATCAAGCCACTTTTAAATTGCTGCTTCTGCCAAGTACAAAAGGGATATTTTAAAAACATTTTTAAAAGGGATATTTTACAAGATATTTTAAACATTTCAGTTTCACAGATAAAAAATGACATTATAAAGGCACAATTCTAATTAGAAATTTTCATAGTTTACACTTGGCTAACCTTTTGTCTCCTTATATAAGTCGACGTAGTTGTATTTAACTATGAATAGAAGCTTTGTTGCTTAAGATCTTCCAATAAAAACATCCTGACTAAAACAAGCAACAGTTTATTCAGCAGCAACAATAACATTGCAGTATACAGACAATATACATTAAAAAAATGATACATGTACAAATTGTAAAGGTTTGTTACATCTGCCATGATCATTAATCACTCACTCAATCTTACATGCAAATCTAACAGCGCCAATGCCCAAAGGAGATTGGTCCCCCCGGCACGCCTTCAACTTGGCATCTTCTGATTCGCCACAGCCAAGATTAATCAACATCGAACCTGCTGACTACAAGGAAATGAATGCCTCTGTCATTCTTTCATCAGCGAGCAACTGTTTGGTGACAGATGATCTGCTGTTTCGGCTTGCGTTTGATCGTTGAGCGTGGACTTTTATTATGGTTTTGGCATTTTGGTGCACTTTTGTTAGAAATACTCCATTTGTGGTGGTAGCTTAGATTAGTTTTGGTTCCTTTTGTTAGATTAGTATTTTCATTTTCAGTAGTGTTAAAAGTAATTCACTATTTAGTATTTAATAACTTGTAATTTGAGCTGGGTTAGTTAAGCTCAAATGTGTGTATGTGTGTGTATATATATATATATATATATATATATATATGTGTGTGTGTGTGTGTGTGTGTGTGCATGAGAGAGAGTCTTGTTTTTATACCAATTAAAATAAATATTGGTCCAAGGATTGATCCCTGGGTAATATTGAGTTTGACTGAAGACAACTTGAAGTGATACACTATTTTGGCTCATTCCAAATAATCTCACAGTATATTAAAAAGTCTCACACTGCTAACTTATTTTATAAGTGCTATGATGCAGAATATCAAATGCCTTGAACAGATGGATAAATGAATCCATTTACAGTTATACGTTTATGTGTGTAAAGGCTCTTTGATCCAGTGAAATGAAAAAAAACTGTGTTATGTTAAACTTCTGTTTGTATTGCCACCTTGTCACCCACTTTCAAAATGCCATGTGTTGTCACTGGTGTCAGCCTCCAACTGAGTCTGTTTGTTGCTCTCGCTGTTTTTCAGTGCAACACAAGGCACCCACAGAATCAAGAACAACACTGCTCCTCTTTTTCTTTTGCAGGCTCCCTTTTATCCCATGTCACATCGACTGCTACTTGGATACTTGGAGTGCTTTGACAGGAGAAACTTTTAAATTGGGGTGTACAAATGCTAACACATAAACACACAGATTTCTATATGTTGTAGCTACAGAGACTTGGATAAGGCAGAACTAAGTGTAACAGTGCTGTGCCACTTTTGAATGTCTGATGATCCACTAAATCTTTTTGTCAGAAATAAAAATAAAGTTAGTTATAAATCAAAATATTAATATTAAACAATTGTATTTCATTGAAAATTGAAGATTCATTTTACACTGAAAATTAAAAATGTCATCAAATGTTATTTTACGTAACACTCTCAAAGCTATAGTTTGTAAAATGTTGGATATGTTTTCCTTTTTATTTTATTAGAAAAAAAAATGTCAAAACATTTAACTGACAGTTTTCTTGTATATAGAAACAAATATCCATGCAACAGGACCCAATAAAAGTATATTCTAGCTAGTAATATAATGCAAAGCTTAGTTTGTAAACAGGTGTTTACATCAGGTGCAAAGCTTAAAGCTAAATATAATCAACTCTTTTTTTCAGAAATTAAATCAGGTGTTTTCTTATTTGTAAACTAATATGACATTTAAAGCTTTCAGAGTCTTTATTTCTAAAGTAGCAAGTTTATATGTCAACCATCAGAAAGGTTTTTGTTTAAATCACATTTCTTTTACCATTATACTCTTGAATTAGTTGTAAAGAGACACTTTAACACGATATTCCTGCTGTACGAGAGACACAACAACCTAGGTAATGAATTCTCCTGCTGTGCTCAGTCAGATTCAGTGCTGTGGTTTGCATAACCTACATGCCTGACAGGCCTCTAAGCCATTTTCACGCATAGAATGCTGCTGCCCAAAGAGGAGGTTTAGGGCTTAGAAAAGCTTAAACAAGCAAATGGATTTGAGCCTTCCTCCAGCTCACAGCATGCTTCTGGTCATATGTATCAGTCTATAGACATGACCAGGAAATGGCTTTTTCACAGTCAAAATAAACTGTTTAATGTCAATAAATCCTCATTTCATTTATTTTAGTCGACAAAAAGATGCATACAAATTAACTGTATATGCTGACGTTCTGTTTAGGTTTGCAAGCAAAAGACTTCACATGTGCTCAGTGTTTTTCATAGACTCTCATCGAATTCCTTTTGTGATGCCTTATGACATGACACCTTTCTGCTCTGTCCCCAAAGGGGGTAATAAGGCATAGGCTAGAGCAGCGCTTATTTTCCAATCTCCTCTAAATATATAATAACTTCCACAAGTGTCAAAGCAGTTAGTGGTTGAGATGGTCCAGGTGGTCAATACAGACATGCAATGACAAATTCTCCCTCTCCCAGGCAGGCAGTCACCACTATTTCTTTTGTAATTGTCATTCACTGAAGAATAAACCTCTCCTTTTAGAATTGAGATCTGTCCATGTGACCTCAAAAACCCAGAATCCAACATGTAAGAGATGGAGCGATCACCTTGTTCCCACAGCAGTTATACATTCTGCTGTGAAGAAGAAGAATAGTTTTTTCTGCAAAGAAGAATAATACCCTTATTTAAAAAAAATGGTACTGGCATCCACAGATCACCCTGTCAAAACACATGCACTATGAAGTTTGTTACAATCTTCCTCCTGAGAGCTGATATAAGAAAGCATAAATGCATAATGCCCATCAAATAGGTTACAGTGTACTCAGTACCCCCCAAAAAAGATGTTCATCAGTTTTCCTTCATCACCGTCTCTCTTCAGATCTTTCTGTGTGGAAGCTGTAAAACGCAAGGAGACCTGTTTGTGGTATCACACATCAAAGAAGGAATGAATAAAGTAGCAGAGAGACTCATTTCCATACCCTTCTAAATCAATCTGAAGAATCTGTCCCTCGCTAATGTAGAAGCCATCATTACAGAAAGCAAAGCTAAAAATCAGTCAGTGTTTAATTCCAGAGAGGTGCTTCAGAGCTCCGTCTCCAGGTAGATTATTACCTCCTCAGCTGCATAATAAGGTCAATACACAGTGGGACAGAAACAGATATTAATAAATCATTATTTGTAACTTTGAAATGTGTTTCAGATTTAAGACAGTGCAGTTCATTGTTAAACAGCATTGTTTTCAGGCATGGCTTGAGAAATACATTCAAATGTAAAATGTTTCTACAAACGGTCAAATAACTAAATACCTGATGTAGTGAACAAGCTTTGCATTCTAAAAATAATTGACTTAAAGTGTAGCTTTAAACTGTTTTATTTCAGACATTACAACACACTCCTGATGCTTTCTGAAAACATAAAAGCAAAAATGCTAATAAAATAGGTGAAATAGGTGGATTTACGCTTGGATTGTCATATAAATTCAGTACAATTGAGGATTCAGTTCAGTTAAGGAGTGTGACGTTCTTCTGCACTAAATTTGCACTACTCAAATGAATTAAACATTTTAAGTAACAAACTGGTGTTCTGTGCAGGTTGTACCCTCCCTCTCGCCTATAACTGCCGGGTCAGGCTTCAGCCCCCTGCAGCCCTGCATTGGAATAAGTGGTATAGAAAATGAATGAATGACTGAAGTAACAAACTAAGCTCCTCCTAGGAGTGATGCAACATAAAAAATTATTGAAAAAAAACTTTGCAGGATGATTTCTGTTTCCAGAGAAGCAAATATGTCCTCACCATCATAGGGTGACCATTTTCCCATCAAAACATTTACAGAGTTCTTCACACAGTTGATAGTTTTCCTGGCAAAAGTCGCACGTTGTAACACACGTGTGTGTGTTTTGGTTGGGATTACCCATAATGCTGTGCACTGAACCCACATTACACTTTTCTTAGTAGTCCGTTTCCTGTTTTTGGTCTGCGAGATTCAGCTTTATATGTAGAACTGTGGATTTTATTCTTTTTAAAAAATATTTTGTTTATTTTGTTATTTTTTTCAAAGATGTAAAAAAAATCTTTTTTGTAAAAAAAAAATCTTTTTTTTACGTCAGATAACTCATTTGTGAAATAATCAATGCTGTACTTATCGCATTACCAAAGCAATCGATTGCTGCAAGAAATGTATTAAATACGATTCATGGCTTAGTAATAACTGTATATATAAACATACAGTATGTGTGGGTTGATATGTCTGAGCAAACATGATTGAACAACATTGATGTGCACGTGTACCTTTGGTTAGCAAGGTGAGAATAAATGCTGGGTTAGCTGTAAGCCTTTCGGGCACTAATGAGACTAAATGGAGACATATTGATGCAGGTATTGTTCTGCAGCAACTCCATATGACAGCTCATGAAGAAAATAGCCACAGGGGGCCTTCTATTAAAAACAACAACTGCAAAAGATAGATGGGGGGGTAAAAAACACATCTAAGTGCACTCTGCAAAGAAAAAATACATTCATTTAAAAAAAAGGTGTGAATTACCAGTTTTCAAAAACATTGGAGAGCTGCATCCCTGGGGCATAGTGCAGAATCAGAGAAGGGACAGGCTAGGAGGTGAAGAGAGAAGGTTATGAAACAGCAGTGAAGACTGAAGGTACGTGTGTGGTAGAGAGTTTCAAGAAGAGAAAAGAACAACTGGATTAAAAAGATTAAATAAGAGGAAGAATAACAATTCCTCCAGGATACTTTCTTCAGAAGAATACCTCAATGAGGACTTGCAGCATGGATGCAACTATTAAACATGATGGGAAAATACACTTTATCTCAAGTCTGCTTTGTTGCCAGGTCTAATAAATTAAATCCACATAGAAACAGCATTCTAGTGTTATATTTTAAACCATTGTGTCTGTTTAACTCTTGCATGTGTTAAAGAATGAGTTTATGTTCATCTTGTTTAAGACTAAAGCTAAAATAATGTATTACGTAATCTTTAAATTCCTATTTGAATCTGGTCCTCACTGATGAAAAACAAGCAACAAATTGCCACAGTTTATCTGCTATTTATGCCAGATGGTAATGACTGTGGCCTCCAGCAGAAGTGGAAGATTTAACTGGAAAAATGTGTAACATAAAGCCAGACCAATCAAATTAGATGAGCGTCTGAGACAAACACAAGCCCTGAATATCGTCTTAAGATTAACCATATTGCTTCAGTCTTACGCCGGCAGGCAATTGTGATGTTTATCCAAATAAAGAAATTTTCATTTTATTTCTTTTCATTGACCTATGCTTCTGAATTGAAAACATGTGGAGGCGGCAGCCCGGAGATCTCCTCAGGTTTGCCATATTATAATCTAAAACCAAACCGTCCATGTCACCATGGCTCTGTGAATCCTTCTCTTCTGTTTGGAGTTACCTCTACACGAGGCAACGTGTCTAAATAAAATCAGAACTTACATAGAATATTTTTGGTGTTTTAGTCTTAACTACTTTTTTTTATTGGATCTGTCAGTAGTTCATTTTTCATTGTACCCTTTGGACAGATGGGAACTCATTGTACTTAAACTGGTTTAAAAAGACAGTGAAGAACTAGGTTATGTCCAGGTTATGTTTAGTGGTACTACACCGAATCACAAAGCAGTAATCTAAATGTGACTGAACTAATGTCTGTATCATCTGTTTAATTAATTTAATTTAATTTAATTTAGGTGTGATTAGGCACATTTTCTACTGCAGGCCTCTTTAACCACCATTCTTTGTATTATCATGGTCAACATATCTATTCCAGGACATTTGACTTTCTACAATAACCTCTAATAATTTCCCTCTGCTTACTTGTTCTGTTCCTGTGTCTCCCATATGTTAAGCATAGGATGGATAGGATGTCCTGTTAATAAATATATTGAAGCTGAAACAATACAATTAGTTTCTTTTCTTAAGCACAAATAATTAGTTTCTCATAATTCCACTCCTGTTAACTATAATTCCTCACTTAAAAAAGTAAATTCAGTAGGTATGAATGTATAAATGGTCCCGTTTTCAGCGTGTATTTCCATGTGGCATTATTTAAATCATTAATAAATATTGAAAATAAAAGCTGTCTCAAAGAATTCCATTGTGGCATGCCACAGCTCAGAATAGCCACCCTTAAAGTATACTGTTCTTCTCTTATCAGCCAAATAACGTTTTACTAATGCAACAGTGGCTGGTTTAAAATCACTGTAGCTCAACATTTTCAATACCACGATTTGAGAGAGAACGTCAAAGGCTGCTCTCAAATCTGACAAAACAGATTCAACTGTTATCAACCATTTCCATCATTCAGTCATCCATCAGCTGAGCAAGTCCTGTAGGTGTAGAGTGCACTTTGATATACTAAGTTTAACCTATTTTCCAAAAGTATCATGAATTTGTTCCTATATTATTTCAACAGTATTCGGTTTATCATTAATTCAGTAATTTTCTGTGCTACTTATTCCAATTCAGGGTCACTGGGAGGGTGCTGGTGTCTAGGGCAGGGTACACCCTGCACAGTAACCGTGTTAATGTAGAGAAGAGTAACTCATTCCGGTCTTTCAAAGAGCCGTAATCGCTTAGTTTCTAATGAGCGCTTCAACTTACCTGAAACTAATTAAATGGCTCCAACAGCCACCCACCCTTAAGTCAGGCGTGTTGGAGCAGGAAAACTTGAAAACCTGGTGGACTACTGCTCTTATAGGATTGGATTGAGTGACCCTGATACAGAGCAACAAATAGAAGCACATTGCATGCTGCAATCACTTGAACTTGGGTAGAGCTTTACCCAAATAAAGGTCAGTTTACATGAAACACTTGGATTGTGTATTCTTGGGATGGTATGCAGGGTGCCAGTCAAATTATAGGGTTCTGTTCTGGCTTGTTTTTTTTTTATATATATATGTGCATAAACAGTTTTTATCATATAAAGTACTTTGCATTGCTTTCTAAATATATTTTATAATTAAAATTCGATTTGCTTTGTCACTGATATCACTGAATGGGTAACTTAAGCTCATCAGATAGTACTTACAAACATAGGAATGACCATAGCATCAACTCAAGTGTGCCACAGTTTGAGAGCATAACCGATGAACACTTTGATATGTCCTATCTTGTTATGCTGAGCACTGTTTAGCATCACTCATCTGCAAACTCTAGTGAATGACTGCTGCAAAAAGTGGCTTCTATAAAATCTTTTTTTTTTTTTTTGGACACCCGTCACATAAGCTGTCGACATCAGAAAAGATCTTTAAGCCTGCAGCATATTTTATTCTGTCTAGCTTATGTTTTTGCTTTCATGGCAGCTCTTCCCCGGAGTGTTTCTGTGTTGCCAGAGATCACTGTCATTTCTCTAAGCTTCATATTTGCAGCTTGTAGTACCGTATGCATCATGAGTTGGGCTATGTTGGTCCTGGGTTTTGGATCATCAGTAAGCCAATAGGATACAAATACTCTGATATTGATTGTTGTGCATGAGTTTGCTGAAAGATGACAGGAGTAACATGGAACAAAGGAAAATAGACTACACATAAGATCAGGTTTATAAAAGAAGGCATGTACACGACTTCATGTTTGCAAGTCATGATGTTTCAATTTACTAAATTAATATTCTTTTTTATAATCTACATCACTCTTTCATTTCAGATAATGCTGCATTCACTGCAGCTTTGTGCTAGGAGATTTAAGCTCTTTGTGCTTCCTTTTGCTTTGCTAATATAAAATCTCATCACTTGTGGCATTATTTATTGAAATTAAGAAATCAATGAGTTAATAATAATTTATCAATGCTTTATCAAACTTGTATGTCCTATTGGGCATTCTTTAAATGTTTTTTTCATCCACTGGAATTTAGATGTTTCGATTTCCTGTTTTTCATTGAACTCACCATCAGTGCAGCACTGATAACATTCATTACAAAACAAACATGTGATTAAATATGAGCTTTTGTGGCTTAAAACTTCAATTAAACACTATTTAAGTAACAACAGTAACAGTAAAATCTCGTGTTTATGGAGCTGATATGTGATGGAGGAATTATGATGTGAGTGGTAAGTTGCTTTGTTAATCAATCAGCCAATCAGCAGCGTGTGTTTTAACAACATGAACAATTTTAACACTCTTGATGCGAGTGGTCTGTCTCATGCTAAAACTTCTGATGAGCCAAATATCTGTATTTAAGAAAAAAATTGCCCATCTAATGTATTTCTGTCATTATGGTATGTGATGTAAGTTCTGATGCTTTTTACTGCTCTCTCGGCCTCAGTAACTCTTTGAATGTCAGTATGCGCTACAGATCTAAAACAAATGGAAGTAAGAACAGATGAAGGTGTAAACCCCTTGCCCCCTATGATGTGTTAAACAGAAGTGTAAATGAACAGAAGAAACAAGAGTTGCTCTGCTGCTTTTCTGCTGTTTTGCCCAAAACATTTTAGACATTTTATTAGGATTTCCATCAATTCTATAAGCTTAAAAAACAGTCACATTATTTCTTCTTTAAAATAAGAATAAAAATGTTGACATTTATCTTGTGTTGTTATAGATGCTGACAGACCATCTGGGATATTTTCTTAGTGTGCATGTGTGTCCTTGTTTTCGTGTGAGTTAAAACATAAGCCACATGTAGGCGTTATTGATTGAGTTGCTGTTGGTCAGTTGATCAGTTACACTGACATCGGTGAGGAGGTGCAGGGTGCTGCTTCTTGATTGGGGTTAAATCTTCTTGGGTGTGTCATGCAGTGGCAGGATTATAACTCAATGAAATGATGTAGAGGGGTTGTAAAGTGTCATGTCTTGGTGAAAAAATAAGTTAGGGTGTTAATGTATCAATCGTCAAACGTGGTCTATTAAAAGAAATCGTCCGCTGGGACGTGTCAGTGATTGTGAGTGAGTTGTGATATAACACCAGAAGACACCCTGCAGTGCAGTGTTCTTTGAGCCTGCGAGTTTCCCCTCATTTCCACACTTCTCCCGTTGTTCCATCTCTGCCTTCATCCTTCATGCGCTCCCTTAAAGCCCCCCTCCCCCCCAATAGCGATGCCTGATTCATTTTCCCAGTAACAGCCTGAGTTCCCTGTGATTTATATGTTTATGGTCATTACTGACATTGAGTAATACATTTCCGTTTTTCTCCTCTTCTCCGTCTTACCCCCATCTCTCTCTTGGCAGAGCCTTGAGGTCCTGCGAGGAATATCAATTACTCTGGTTTTTGTTTAATCACAGCCTTTCACTTCCTCTCAACGCACCACATTTAGGCAGGCTGAGAGACGTTTCAATTCAAAGGTGTCTCTTAATTATTTAATTTAGCTTTTTTTTTAGCTTCAAAAGAGCAATCTTATTTTCTTCTACAGACAGAATTTGCCCTCATCAGCAATAATTTGTCCTCATCTGTACTTTATCATTTTAAACTGGCTTTTGTTTAGTACCACAATATTGACTATCACAACTGCAAGGCAAGCAAAACACTGTTATATTTGTTGCTGCTGTATTCCTGTTGAAGCCCTTTATGCTTTATTTTCCATTGCAGCTCATGCTCACATTTTTGAGTGGCTGATTGTGTCTATTCCAGGATGTGACCCATATCAGACACCATGTAAACTGACAGCAAAATCAAAAAGAAAAAGCTAAATGAGGAGAGAACAGCTATGGGGACAAAACATTACAATGTGTTTTCTTTCTCTTTCTGCTCTATTTTGACCTTGTTATCATATTTCTGGCTTTTCTCATTTTCTAGAGCAAACATCAAACTGGCAATGTGCAAAGAAATCTTCCTTTTTGTATAAAACTCAGATATAATTCCTGTATTGTATTACTGATAAGTAAAATGCAGTGACTCATAGCCCACTGCACATTAATCTAAAGGTTTACACACCATTACTACTCACATACACACAGACAAAGTTTAAAGCTGTCCAGCATACAGCTTCAAGACGGTCTGTGCAGACCGCAATAAACAACTCAGCGAAAAACTAAAGGGAGGTGGAGATGCAGTGCTGATTAACCAGCGTTGGTGTCATCCTGGACATGTCACTGTTAAAGAGAAGATCTGCACAAGAGACATGAACTGCTAGTTTTGCCAGGCTTCAAACAGAACATCCAAACCTATTTCTGGAGGTTTTAACACCTTCCTCTCTGCTACACTACCAATGTTCCAACAGTTTGTCAGCTGCTCCACCAGAGAAAATAAAACGCTGAACTTATTTTATGCAAATATTAAAAATGCATACAGCTCCTCTGCCCTGCCACCTTTAGGAAAATCTGACCATAATCTGGTTCTTCTCACCTCCTCCTACAAGCCCATCGTTCAGCAACAACCTGTCTGTTACGGTGGATAGTGGAGGAAGATGACTGGATCCAAACAGGAAGACGGCAGCGGATGAAGTGAGGTGATGAGGTTTATTTC
>JBAMHV010000003.1:13217132-13235431 GCA_037177535.1 Pseudomugil gertrudae | reverse complement strand
CTTTATTAGATCTATTAACTTTAAAACCTTTGCCTTTAAAAACAAAGGATTAGTGTGTTCTCTGAATCCTACATTGTACACAATTCTTATGGCTTTTTTCTGTAATGTACAAAGAGGTTGGATGGTAGTCTTTTAGGTGTAGGTACATTCACATACATAAAATTTGTTTTAAATAAAAATATACTACAAACCAAATCTTGGAGTCAAAAGTTTAAAATGAGTTTTTAAGTATGATTTCAACTGAATTACAGACAGAAGTCCTCACAGGTATGGCTAAACTGCTCCAGAGTATAAGAGCTGCAATAGAGACAACTCTATCTCCTCTAGGCTCAAGTCTGGCTTTAGGAACCACCAAGAGATGCTGATCAGCTGATCTCTGGGATCTCAGGCCCAGAGAATTTAGAGCAAGCATGAACATTTTTAATTAACTGTTGTAGTTCATATTATAAAAAGTATTGCGGTAACAAACAGGAAAGGACTGAAGGACATGCAGAACAGAAGACATGGGATCCAAACTTTTGGTTAATATTAGAAAGTTGTTTTGTGTGTTTCAAACACATTGAAGATGTTGCAGAGAGCTCTGCTCTACTCCCATATTCAGTGTTGCAATAGTCCTGTCGTGTAAATAGAGACGTAGAGCCTTCTCAAAGTCAGCATAGGGAAAGATGACAGTGGCAATGTGTTTGTCAGGTTTAAAGATAACGCTTTGTGACATGACTGCAGAGGTCCTAAACTGATTTGGAAAGTGTGAGGTGTTGAGAAGCAATTAATAGAAAATAAACAGTCACCTGGTAATGACAGCGAGCTTTGCTGCCACCCAACATGGTGGTGTAACAAAAAAAGCAACATTACTGGGAATGGTCTATAAATGCTACATAACCAGTCACTGCAATGTGATGCAAGGTATGTGCAATTATTGGACAGCTGTTACAAACCCTCAGCTCGCCAGGAAAAAAGGGGAGGGGTTTGCAAACATTAAGCCCTTAATCAAAAAGCATCTATTTGCAGGTAGTGGGTCCATGGAAAAGAAGTAATACACAACCCCAATCCAAGACTGTCCCTGTTGGACTTACAACACCAGGTCAAAGAATCAAAGTCTAAACAGACCCACAGTTTGGCATCCAAACCAAAGTACAGCAAACTGACCTGACCCACCTGACCTCATTGTCTGTCAACTGCACTTTAAATGGGGCTGACAGACAAAGGAGGAAGATTCAGCCAATTCTGGTAAGGGGATGGAACAGCCAGCCAATCCCAGGAATGGAGCAGTGCAGCCACCGACAGGATGGAAGTAAGACAGTCGGATAGGCATAGAGGTTCTGAGGGATGTAATGACAGCTGAACACTTAATGCTAAAGAATTTAAACCTGGCAAGTTTAAAATAAATCTTGTTAAAAGTAGATCATTTCTCCAGTGGTAGGATTTGTGTAATTGGACTTCACTTACAGAATGACTTTGTGCATTGGTAAAGAATCATTTCACAGTACTTTGGTTCCCCTTAACCTACTGAGACCAACTAAAAAGTTGTTTGCAGCATTTACTCATCGCAATCTGGAAGGGTGGTGTAGGAGAGTGATGCTTTGAACCTGATTTGAAGTGAATTTGAAGGAACAGATCTCCTGATTGCTCATCGTAGTTATTAATCAGACTGCAAAGACGGCCAACCTCACAGGACAACATGCAATAAATCTGTTTGCCTGATCAAACTTAATGTTTCAGTATCCAAACATACATGCATACATACATATATCTATCACTTTCTCCCACTTATCAGGTCACAGGGACAGCACCCTAAGGAGGGAAGCCCTGACTTCCCTCTCCCCAGCCACATTTGCCAGCTCATTAGGGGGGATCCCAAGGCGTTACCAGGCCAGCTGGGAGATATAATTTCTACATCATGTCCTGGGTCTCCCCCGGGACCTCCTCCCACAGGGATATGCCTGGAACACCTCATCAGGGAGGCATCCTAACCAGTGGCCTGAGCCACCTTATCTGGCTCCTCTTGATGTGGAGGAGCAACAGCTCTACTCTGAGCCCCTCCTGAATGACTGAGCTTCTCACCTTATCCCTAAAGGAGAAACCAGCCTCCCCCCAGAGGAAACTCATTTTAGCCGCCTGTATTTGCAATCTTATTCTTTCAGTCACTACCCACAGCTTGTGACCATATGTGAGGGTCAGAACATAGAGCAACCAGAGCTTTGCTTTTTGGCTCAGCTCCCTCTCCACTAAGACAGACCGGCGCAGCATACTGCAGACACCGCACCGATGTGCCGGTTGATCTCACGCTCCATCCAGCGTGAGATGTATGGAGCAACAAGGGGAGAAGAATTCCCAATAATCTGCACAGTTTGGATTTTTACCAGACTGCACAGTGCTGGAAAACATATTTAAATCAGGCTCATACAACTTGTTGCAATGGACTTCTGAGCTGCATTGGTCATTGGTGTCCTTGAGCTTCTACAATCTTGTTACAGATTCTTTAACTTTTTTCCCCAAATGTGTTTCTGAATGTGCACGACCCCCCTTTTCATCATGTGGAACTCATCATCCATTCACGTCTCATAGCTGCACTTTTCAAATGATTAAAACATGAATTTGCATTCGTAGAGCTGAAATGAACATGTTTGCCGCCACACACTGGCTCATACACAGTGTGTGGAATGCTGTTAGTGTGTTGCACTAATCCGACCTCCTTGGCACACAACCCCACCCCTGAAGAATTTCCAGGGACTCTAAACACTCCTACCTATCTACTAAGTGATATTTGTCAGGGAAAGTTTTATGGTGTTGGTGGAAATATGCCAAGGTTTTTTACATTCCTCAGTAAATGGAAACATGTTTCTGCTGTAAAAAGAGGCTTATGTTTCACTTTTTTACATTGATTGTCTTGTGTCATAGTTGCAAATGTGAAAGTGAGATATTGATCAAACATTCACTTGTAAACTTTCATGTAAACAAATTCTTTAATTTGTGTAATCAGTAAAAACACATCCAGCACAACTCTAAACAAATGTATTCTCATTAAAAGTCTTTTTAAAGGAAAAATGATCTTCTTCTGACCTCAAACAAAGCAGATTATAGTCATTGAAAAGACAGCAGGTCTGGTGTCGTCTGCAGAAATTCTGCTACCAGATCAGAAAAATTCAAACCTGCATACAGACCAAACATAAAAGCTTAGTATGTTCTTGAATTGCGTCCAGTTAAACACAGATTATTAGCAATTTTTTAGCATTTTATCTATGTACATATACAGTACCTTGGAAATATCATGTATATAACGTATTGAATGTGATGTGATCAAATTAGAAGTCACACAAACCGTTAATGCATTAATAACCAATAATCCAGTAAATGGGGGGGGGGTAAAATATGACAAACAGAACAGTCATAAGGATTGTTCAGAGATCAGTGTGATGCACTAAATGCAACTCAATGTTCATGGGGGGTCTTTGGGTTTGGATGCAGATGGAGAGCGATCTATCAGGAACAATTCATACGCAAGAAAAAATGAAAGAAATAAGACAGTTGGAATAAAGATGTCTGTTGAGTGTATATAGAACATGTACTGGAAGCTTGGTATACAAGAGCATGGTAGTAGAAGCCATTTTCTCACAAACATGGAGATGAACTTGAACAGATGGAAACATGTTGTGCGCAGAGAAACTTGAAAGCTGCAAAAAATAAATATGGTAATAGAAGTAAATTTGAACAAGATCAGCTGCTTGTTTAAAGAACATCCTACTAAGAGCAATATAAAAGTCTTAGAATAACCCTCCAGAGCCCTGACCTAAATCCCCAAAAGCACCAATGGGATTTCTTAGAGAAAATGATGTCAGAACTGAATATTTTCATGGCTAAAACAGAGAAAAATTGAGCAGTGATTATAACATTACTTTACTGTGTAAAGTGTCTTGATAGAAATCCTCTTTTATGATTTAGGGAGCTAAAATTGGTGAGTTTTATCTAAATATGGAGAACCGTTTAGAAGTTACAGATAAAACAACAAATCTTCCTTAACATTGGCTTTGATATAATAGTAGATGTTATTGGAAAATTCATTTAAAAGCTTCTCATTGACTTATGTAAGCTATTGTTTTCACTCAGCTATTTTATTCCATTATTGATTCATAACAGTGCAGGTGAAACAACACCTCCTTACACTGAAAAACTAAACAAGTCCTCCCTATCAGAAAAGACACATGGGAGCTGGAAAATCAGAACACACTGTTGAGCTGGGCAGCATTACTGGGCATCCAGGGAAGACCTTAGAGGTGAATGATCACAGGATTCTTTCAGTTATGAATAAAATTCCCTGTGAAAACATCTGGCAAAGAGCCGAGTGGTCTCAGGATGGTCAGCATATTGTTATCTATGTCTGCAATAAGATAAGACTTTACAAGTAAGTCGGAAGAATACAAAGACCAGAGTTAAACAGAAAATATAAAGAACATCTGACGATTTAAAGAGCAGCTTTCCTCCTACCAAAGTGACTGAAAGCTTATGATCCAAGAGATTCAGCATGTAGTAGGACATGAATGGTTTGCTTCCATCTGCATCAGGTTACTACTTGTTCTTCACTTTTCTTATAAATATTTATGGCAGTGTACCTAAGCGACATGTTGGCTTATTAAGTGCATGTTGATATGCTGTTTACACAAATGTAGCCAAATGCAGTAAAAATGATTGGACAGTACTTTACAGTACAGGACTGCAGTATAATATATGATCTAAAACATACACTGCAAGCAGCCCAGGATATATTTTAAGGTTAGGAAATGGACCATTTTGTCACACTCCATCAGAAAGACCGTGCAGCATTTTAGTTTCTGAAGACAAACCTAATGGGTGAAAAACACAAACAAGTCGGACCAGCTGCAAAAAGCTGTGTCAAAGTATCTAAAAGAAGTACACCAGTCATTTTGGTTCACTGACTTCCAACTTTTAAACTAAATATTGAATAAAGAAATAGTTCTACCCGAGAAAGCTAACCCTTTGCCTTATTTGAGGGTCATTCCACCGGATGGGTGCCATTTCCATGTTGCAAATGGAATGGGATGGTTCGGTCCTGTTACAGGTAACAGGACTGAAAGTACTGACTGAGTTTTCAGCATAGAGTAGGAAAAAACATGAAATATAACCTCATGGCATCTTGCTAATAGTATGAGGAGATGACGCACAATCTAGATATTTACTAAAAATGTCTATTTTCAAAATTAACAGCTGATAACTAAAGCATCATTTAAGTAACAGGGCAGTTTGCTGAGATTGACCTCTTTGATAATATACTATGACTATGACTAAATATAGAAAAAATGAATGTGGGAGCTTAGTTTTGGTCTCCACGTGGCCTTCAGAAGATCCAACTGATGCTACTTTTTTTGTGCACATGACTTCCAATATGTTCCAAATGAATGAGGTAATGTGTTAGGGTAACAGGACTGAGTGGAAACCCAGGGACATGACTAAAATGTGCATTTTTACCCCAAAAAGTACTGATTTGTTTTGAAAAAATACTTGTAAAAGATAGATGGAATATTGGATTACTCATAAATGCAAAAATAAAGAAAAGTAAATTAGATTTAATGTTCTATTAATCATATTTTACTCCAAAGTGTAACGTTATTTTTTTTTTTTTTTTTTTTTTTTTTAACACGTGTCTGTCCAGCATCTCAGCAGGCAGAATGAGGGTCTGACTGCTATATTGTGCTGAGCAATTTTGCTTTGCCAAGAAGATCTTCATGTATATATGTAAAGTGTAACGTTATAGAGTGATGGACATGTGAAATATGCAGTGTTTAAAGTGTTTATGGTAGGTTTTTTATCTTCCCAGCACATAGTTTAAATTTAGGATTAGATCATTATTTAGGACAACTAGCCAAGTAAGAAAATGAATTTTACAAATAATTTTCATGTGCATTTATACATAAAATGTCCTGGGGATGGAACTGGCACCCATTCGGTGGAATGGGCTTGAGCAAATTTGAATGTAAATGTATGTATTTCAAATTTACCCAAAGTGCCTCATACTGTTTTAATATATACATTTAAAACTTAAATATGAACCAATTTTAATAATAACATTTCAAATGTTCACCTACATCTAAACATATGTTTTTATGAACAGATGAAGCTGCACATAACTTAACACGTCTTGAATGTAGGAGAAAATGAAGTCTGATATTTGCTTGGTCATGCCTCACTGTCTTGAGAACACCTCAGTCTCCGCTCTGAAGAACTGGATGAGGTGACTGGGCAGAGAATGGAGCATGACAGAACTGGATGCCACGGTGAAAAACTGAGATTTTGACATCAAGTGGCAACTGGGGAGAAAAAAGCAGTGGGAAAAACAGACGTCACCCAGCCTACAGTCAGTGGAGCAAGAGCCCTTAGATCCAGACGTCCATCTCCACAATAAACTTTGAATCTTTGTAAATGTTACAGAGAAATGCTTGCACGAGAATTTTTTAAGTTTCAAACCATGTGTAGGTTATTTCCTTCATGCAGAAATTTAAAATCTGCTTCATTTAAAATCTATACAACAGAGTGCTGTAGGAAGGAAGCTGTCAGCTTTATTGATTTTCCTTTTATCCTCATCATTATTTATTTATTAATTTATGCATTCACCCTCATTCCCCTTGTAGTAAATAAGACTCCTGTGGGCAGGTTTTGTCAGCAACTGATCTATTTGGAAACTTCATCTCTTTTATCCTTTCACTCTTCGTTCCAGCCATCGTCAATCTCAGAGGACCACAGTGTATTTGTCATTCATGAAAACTCATGGTCTGTAATATGATTTAGAGTTTGATGAATAAGCAATTGCATCCGAAGAATAACCCCCAGCTAAAATAACACTCTCCATCTCTTTCACTTTCCATTTAGTTTTTCCCTTACATGCTGAAAAGTAGCACTGCGAAACTGTACCTCCACCTGATTAGTAACAACTGCCAAAGCGTGCATACAAGTCCTCAGCGCTGCTGTAACCCTCCTAACCTCTTCTTGTCAACAGACGAGACATCGTTCGAAGCAGGGATCAAAGTTCAGATCCACACCCAGGATGAACCTCCATTCATAGACCAGCTGGGCTTTGGAGTGGCACCGGGGTTTCAGACCTTTGTCTCCTGCCAGGAACAGCGGGTAAGTGTTGAAGAGATGGCAAATATATCAAATAAAACTGCTAGAAATGTGTAACAGGTGTATTGCAGCAGGGAAACCTTAAAACCTGCAGGATGGAAGCTCTGAAGGAGCAGAAATGACCACCCCTGCAACAAAATCATCATGTTATAATGTACACTTTACACTAAATAAAATAAAACTTATAACATTTGTGTTTAACATTTTCACAATAAATTCATTGGGTTATAATCTGAAATAGTACCTTTTTTTGGGTAACAACTGTACGCTTCCGTGGTTTTGTACAGGAAATGTGCTTTGTAAATAAACTGGCCTAAGTAAGCCTGATCAGGAGGGACGGGAACTGGAGGAGGGACTGATTGGTAGCAGGTTTTGCTGCAGGCTTTTGCTCTGCTCAAATCCTTTGTGCACACTCCACTGGAGCGTTTTGATTTGTTGTGCCTCTGGTTTGATGGACTTTCTGGGGTTTTAGCAATGTTTTATCCCCATTGTAGCATTTTAATCATTAGGGTATTGTAGGTGTGTGTGCAGCCTGAGGTATTTGTATTTTAATGATTTAAACTTTGGGTCTACCATGTCTTTTTTGTGACGACTGAAAACCAGGCGGTTTATGAGCTTTGTTTTTAGACATAGCACTGACTGCAGTTTATAGTTTAGCATTGTAAATTTACCTTTATTCATTTTTATTGATTTTATTATTAAAATGCATTTTAATTTTGTTTTGGAGTTTTAACAGCCGGTGCTGTGGCTGGTTGGGCCTCCATTCACAGGTGTGGTTAAGATGCAGGGAGTTCACTTTAGATGAAGTGGTTTGTGGTTCCTCATAGTTACAGCATTAGTTTGGTGGGTTTTTTTTATTTAAAACTTGTTGGATTTAAATTTCTTTTGCATACAGAGCATGCCCTCAGTCTGGTTTCCCAGCCATCGCATGACAGTCTGTTACCTTGTCTTTTTTAGTCTGTTTTCCTAATTTAGCCATTGTATAATAAATAGCATGTCTATGGCCCATACTGACAGTAGCATCTTCATTGTGTGCTGGTGCTCCTCAGAGATTATGTAATAATCAGTTATACTTTGTCATTTGTTTTATTGCATTTATCTGCATTTTAACCTTCTATGAAATCAGTGATTTCATGTTTTATTAACAAACCTATAGAAAACTGAAGGACATTCAAACTTTGCATTGATGAGCCATTGCTTTGAGCAGAAACAAGTGAAGGGATACTGAGCCTTTGTAACCTCTGTTTTTTCTAACTTTACAAGCCTCAGCCTTGTAGTCTTTGGTCCCAGCAGACAGTACTTTAAGTCACATCACTCGAGGCCATTTATCTTTCATCATGCAATACAGAAAACTTCAATGCAACTTTTCTCACACATACTGCAGTACTCCCCAAAACTTGTAAACAGCAGAATTCCCCAGGTGGTATTTACAAGATTACTCACAATTTGCCTTCAAAGAGGAGGTTCTGTTTGGGTGTTGTAAGTCAGCATGCAATCCTCTAATCTGGTCTGATGGGATAGACTAGCATACATTGTCAGTGATGCAGCTTCCTTTCATGTGTCTTTAGATGCATCAAAGGAAAATGTTTTATGTATTTCAACATCAGATAGCCGTGCATGGCTCAGGTGACCCATGCCAGTGTTGATCAAACTCCGGGCTGAGTAGAGGCGCTCACACTCTTGTGCTCAGTCCCTGCGAGCCACAGCTAACTGTTGGATCTTTGTGCTTCCTCTCAGGCCTCTGCCCTTGTCTGCCCCATCAGGAGAGCTTCACTTGAACTTTTTTCATCCAGTCAGCATCTCAGTCACTTGACATTTTGTCTGAAAAATCTCTCTGAAAGGCATCAAGGAATAATGTTACATATTCTAAATGTATAAAAGCATGGAAACTGTGAATCTTTTAGCAATTTTCAAGACAAGCAATATTAGCCGCTATTTAAATGCAACTAATCGTTGTTTTGGACTTTATAGAAACACTAACATTGCAGATGTAAACTTATAAGTGACCCAAATAGTAAAGATTTAATATCTATCTGATTATTTATACTGAGTGGTTGCAATTAATGCAATCCACTTGATTTCACACAAACATGAAATAACCAAAAGACTATCGACACTCAGCTCCTTTTTGCATGTTTGTGGCATGTAATGGTTTAAAATCACTTGCTGAGAACATGGAAATCGGAGCAATGTTAGGTCAATGATGTTTGTGCAGCTTCTCTTTTTCTGGAACAACAAAATAGAAATTGCAATTATAAATGCAGAATAACTTCAAATCTTACCCTAATTGCACTAAATTTACTGTGGTACATTGAATTTTTTTAGCATACATGATCACTCTACCAGGGTGCACTTTGGTGTCAGTTAACGGGAATGTTGGTTAACAAACTCGAACATGGTACTTGTACTTAAAACCTCTGTAGTCATGATAACTACGCATTTGTCACCTAATTTGCTATCAGGTGTAATGAGAGACTTTAGCATTTCTTACCCATTCTCTTGATATGACAGCTACTTAGGTTGGAGAGAAACACCTCATAGGTCCAAATCCACGTGGAGGGGTGTATGTTTTGGCTCAACCTCTGCAGCACCAGAACTCTGCATAAAGTAGTCGTTAAATTCAGTAACATGATTCCCTTAGGACACATCTATGCACCACTGTTTACACGTTTAACTGTCAAATTCCATTATTATGTTTGTGTACACGACCAGGCTCAAGCTGACTGTGCACTGCAAAGTTCTAAGTGAGGAGGGAGCAACATTTGGCTGAGAGGAATTTGGTCCGGTTCATCTCTGAGATGCCGAGACATAGCTACTCCTAGCAGACTTCAGAAATTGGATGACCATGTACGCAGCACCAGGGGTCCATACTCGGTTCACTGTTTTCCAAAAGCCTTGTATTGATTGCAGCAACAACAGGGACCAAACCCACCCTGGACATACTGTGTTTTTACCCAACTGTGCAGTACTGACCTTCATTTAGCCTCCCATCCACCACACTGGTCCCTCAGATCCCCCAATACAACCATATCTTCTGTGAAACATCAAAACTGACACAGTTCTCCTCTCTGTTGTATGCTGGTTTGTTTGTGCTGCTCAGTTTGCTTTGCCACTTTGTGATAGTGACTGTGTTTATTTGCACTGCTTCTTCTAGATGTATGTTCTAAGCTTTTTGTTGTTGTTTGTTTTCCTGCAAGAATAGGGGATTTGTGCCAAACCATCAACAAGTAAAGCATATTTTTCTTTCTTCTTTAGTTTGTAGAAGGCTACAAAAGGCTGCAGATTTTAACCACTAAGTCACTATTGTAACACTGCAGTCAAAGTATCTTTTTGTTCCTCTGGGACCCCAAATCCTAACAGCTACCCTCATGAAGCCTTAACATAAATAACAAACACAAACTTTGTCCAATTAGATTGTGACAATTGGTCCTTTTCAGCCAAATTGGAGTATAAGTAGGTTATTCCTCTCAGCGGTGAGTAATTCTGTGAGCATGACGGTGAGTCCGCAGTCAGACGAATCATTAGCTCTGGCACCTAATATGCTACAGATCCATGCATAATGAAAAGAGGAGAGAAAGAGGAGGATTTTGGAGCGATCTCAGTCCCTCCACGTCCACACTTCTAGAAAATGTGTTCCTGTGTCAGAAGGCTGTTGCAGGATTTTGCATGCTGCCACTGTCGCGTCTGCAGGAGGAGTGTATGCGCCTTTGTTTTTTTCCCGTCTTTCGCTGATTCACTTTTTTTCCTCTTCTACATTCATTACAGTTCTTCTCTCTAATCTCACTCACAACTTTCTACTTTCTCTCTCTGTTTGCATGTATTTATTCCATTGTCTGGCAGGCATTCTGTTCATTAATTTATTTGGTTTGTTCACACTCATTTAGCAGTGTGTAGTGTTCGGGGACATTTCATTTGGCCAAACTGTCACTCACCTTGATTAAAAATAAATAACTAAATAACACTGCAATATTCCCACCATAAACATAGAAAGCAAAACAAACGTTTCATCCTCTGGCATGCCTCTGGTATCCTCCTCTTAGATGAACCTGCTTGCTTGCTTTTTTTCTGCATTTTTTTGCTGCCTCACTCAGTTCACAAAGTAATAATTGAAGTCAATATCTTATGATGATTTCTTTCCTTTCTCGTGGTCGTTAACAGCTAAGCAAACAGCAAAATGTCCTCAAATCTTCTAACTAGATTCCTTTTTGTCTACACTGGCAGGTGTTTAGCCACCTGGAAATTATGTTGACCAAGTGTTTTAGTAAGTCCATAGAGCTTTGGAAATGTACAGAAATAGAAAGCCTTTGAGGATAAAAGAGTCATTATAAAGTCAAAGAGCTTCTGCAAAACATCTAGTCCGTGTAGTGTTGCACTTTTTATTGATTAGCTCATTCTATGCTCTTCTGATGGGTTTTATGCTCTGTTTGACTTTGGGAAATGTTCTCAATGTGAAATTAATCAGCGGACTCATTAAAGTGTCCTGATAAGGTTTTTTCCCCATGCCCTGTATGGGATGTATCCATTTATGAAGATTTTCTGTGCATTCTGAATATGGTCTTGCATTATTAGTAACCAAATCCAGATTGCTGCATATTTTACTCTGGTACAGATTGTGAAATGCAGGTTTCTAAATCACGATGGTGGCCTTTAATTTATTGCTGTGTGAGCACTCAGTGATGCACAGTTTTAAATCATTGAGACAGAAACACACATGGGCTTTTCTTATAGCCCTTTGCGTCATTGAATGCATCGGGTTTTCAACCTGTTTTTATTAAAGCTGGTTTAAATGTAAATGGATTCTGCTGCTGTTGTAATGCGTGATGCAAATCGCATAATGCATTCCTACATCGTGATCCCAGTTCACTTTGGCTTCATCAACATCATGATGCAAACTCGAGCACAGACATTATTAATTCAGATTCAGTTTGGCAAAGAACTCATATTTATGTTCTCATATTTACATTTCTAATAAATGCCCCTGTATATTTTGTTCTTTTGTATTGAATTCAGTTTAATTGTTTTCTATATTAATGTGCTATGACGCTGCCACTGAGCCTGAAAATAGGACTGCCTTAGGCTGTTAATCTCTCCGGGGGTCAAGAAATATGCTCGTCATCCTCCCATCTTTATTCATATCAGCTTATTTATTGAAGGCAGTTGGTTTCACCTGATGTTGTGATTATTTATGCTATACTATATAATTACGTATTAGGTGTCTAGTCCTTATTTGCAAGCTGCTCAGTTATTAGCTGTGTGTGTGTGTAAGTATGCTCTGTATGTATGTATCACTTTTAGTCTTTATGTTTTTTTCACATATAGTTGCTTCAGCAATGAAGTTCTATGAAAATATTTACATAAAAAAAACAAATGTAGCCATTTAAAGCTAAAACAACAAATACAGAATAGCAGTGAGAATGTTGCAGTCTTATAATAATTCTAAAATAAATAACGTTGCAGTAACTGTTTTATTTATACCACCTGTCCAGGGTGTCCTCTGCCTCTCACATTACAACCACATTTTCTTTTACTCTTCAAATGTATTTTTAGTTTCTATTCTACCTCATTCTTTCTATTTGAAATGGCATCAAGTTGTCTTAAATGATATGGTTATAGAAACACCGTTGGCCAGTGAGAGTTTTCACTTATTTTAAAACGTGGCCTCATTCATGATGAAATATATATTTGTTCTGGAAACTGGAAAATTTAATGTTATCAACTACTTAGAAATAAGATGTCCATGAGGCCATTTATAAATGGCATTTTCCAAACAAGCTTTACATATGTTTATTATCAGAGTTATCATCTTCACGGAGCCATGCAAAACATGTTGGAAACCAGCAGAACTGAACAAACTGACCCAGGAATGTGAATCCTGCCCACCGTTTATGTTGCTAAACACCATTTCATTCTAATGATTTGCTCAAAGAGCATATTTTATTTATCTTGCATATAACTCATGGAGTTTCATGTTAAGTAGCATTCTTTGTACGGCCTAAGCTGTCAAAGAAAATTAGATTTTTATCAATAACTCCAGTGCCAAGTCTGAAGCATTTGCAGGTGTAAATAACTCACTTTCTGTGGTGTCGTTTCCCCCACAGTATATCATTTTTCATCCGGATTAAGTCACACAAAGTGATTTTTTTCTGTTCCTGTCATCATTTTCCCAGTTGAAGCAGACATGCAGAGACACAGCCTGCAAGGTCAAAATTGATGTTTGTTTTCACAGCTCTTTCTAACCATGTTCACATGTCTATCTAATCAAATCTAACCAGGACAGTTCAAAACTCATTGGACACAGTCACAGTTGGTTTGTTCCATCCAAACACAGACTCACAGGCAGGAGACAGATTTTTCTAAAATAAGTTACTTTACAGATGGAAATGTTTGGTTCAGAATGGTATAGAAAAATATACACAGCAAAAGGGTTTGGCATGCTAGTACATTGTTTAATTGTTTAATATATATTGAGAAAAACACATGAAATGATTATCCATGCCTTTGTGTCTTCTCGTTTAGACTATTGTAATAGTTTATTTTCTTGTGTAAACAAAAAAGAGCTGTCTCGTCTGCAGCAGGTCCAAAATTCTGCTGCGCGGTTGCTGTCTCGGTCCAACAGAAGGGCTCATATCACGCCCATTCTGAAAAGCTCTCCATTGGCTCCCTGTCTCTTTTTGTATCAATTTTAAAATCCTGGTGCTCACTTTTAGAGCCTTGCATGGCCAGGCCCCCTCTTACATAAGAGACTTGTTATGTCCGTATACCTCCTCTCGGAGGCGGAGATCGTTGGATCAAAACGTACTCATGGTCCATCGTTCTCGTTTTAGGACTCGAGGAGACCGATCTTTTCAGGTTGTTGCGCCGAGGCTCTGGAATGATCTTCCACCCTCCTTACGTTCGCTAATCTGTGTCAATACATTTAAGAGTAAACTTAAGACTTTCTTGTTCCTGCAGGCATACTCTGCTCAGTAGATTATGGGTATTGTGACCATCATATATTTATGTCTATTTGTTGTACACTGTTTTTATTGTACTTTTATGTATTTTTTACTTATTTATGTGCAGCACTTTGTGACTTCTTTGGCTGTGAAAGGTGCTATATAAATAAAATTTACTTACTTACATCTAATACAAGCCTGGAAAAAAACTTTACATTTCAACTATACATCCAACTATGCATATAGATACTGTGATGAAGAATAAGATGAGGACGCTCGAGTCAGTCTGTGTGTTTGAACATTTATTTTGTTGCGTTTTTTCAGAGGCTGCATAAGAATAATAAAGAAATCCATCCATCCTGTAGCTTGAACACAAGTTGCATGGCATTACGGCTGCAGAAAAGCTGTGAAAAGTGGAACTCTTACAACATCACAGCTCTGCTGCACAGCTGATAGTATTCAGCTTCTGCATGAGGAGTGGGCAGTACAATAAAAGCACAGAAGGATACTAGAAATAGGAGAGCGTAGGAGATAAGCTTCCATGATAACCAACACTGTACAGTTGTATTTACTGAGAAGTAAAGACTAAATTCATCCCCTATGCCAAATATTGTAAATGTGTAACAGGTTTGTTGTTTATTTAAGTACAGGGCCAAATGGCTGCATTATCAGCTCACAGACAGGATGTTTCGCACTTTATAACTGAAGAGGTTCTTTTCCCTCTTACAGCTGACATACCTGCCGCCTCCATGGGGGGACTGCAAGTCCACGCCAATGGACTCAGACTTCTTCAATTCGTACAGCCTCACGGCCTGCAGGATCGACTGCGAGACTCGATACCTGGTGGAGAACTGCAACTGCAGGATGGTCCACATGCCTGGTATCTCAGCACTCCACATAGACATCACATACCCACATTTATGTAACGGTGAAGAGCTGTAGAAGCTGTTGCTGTAATCTCATTGAAAGCACTTTCATGTGAAGCCGCTGTGACAAAAAGTACTCGAGGAGCAAACGGCTTTTTGGCAGCAACTGGGGGAAAAAATCAGATACTTTCACACTCCAGTGGATCAGAAAACTCGACTGTTTTCACTTTGTGTTTGTGCAGTGATTAAAGCCGGTGTTTGCTGTCTCCCTCTTGTGTTTAATCGCCGCGTGAGATCTCAGATGGCAAATTGAAAAAGAGCTTGGCACAGAGGAAACGTTTGGATTTGGCCTCTGTTAGCTTTCCCTCACCTACCTTGTAAAAATGTCTGTCCTCAATCACAGAGAAGCCTGACAATCTGTCTGTGTGATAATCAGGATTAGCTGCTATCTTGTTGCGATTGTGCAGATGATTATTGTGAGTCCACAGAGAACTCACTGTTTTAAATCCTCTTCCCACTGGACTGTGCTCTACTCCAGTTCATCTCAATCTCCCTGTCACTGGGGGGATTTTATAAAGAAAATGCAGCGAGTTATTGCAGCATCAAGTAATTTCCTCTACATCAACGTTGGATCTTTATTCCTTTTTATACTGGTAGGTTGGGACGAAGAGCTCAACTCCCAGAGTTAGACAGATAGAAACAGGGTTGACAGAGATTGAAAGTGATGATGAATGAAATCAATTATGAGATTTGATCAAAATTTTGATGAATATCCAGTTGAGATAAGGACAGTAATGACAGTCTGACAGAAAATTAATTATAGGCTCCGGGCTTCCTGTCTTCCCCCTTTGAAACCCTCTTTTTGTTCCGACTGAGAGCATTGTGTTTCCTCTGCCTGTCATTAGGAGATGCCCCATACTGCACCCCGGAGCAGTACAAGGAGTGTGCCGATCCTGCCCTGGGTAAGAACCAGCATGCTTGTGGATGTACACTGGTGCACATCCCCAATGTTCAGAGCTTCTGATCCAAGCTGATAACAGATAATAGTGTTCCTTTAGTATGATTTTCACACTGTGGCTCTCCTTTTCACACACTCCTGTCGCCCCATCAGCTGAAACCTTTCAAGCCTTTCATGTCGGCTGCTTGTTTTCTTACAGACTTGGCATCTCTCAGTCTTTCATTACACCTTCACACACGTCTGCCTCTGACTGCTGCTGTCCTCTGACTCTATCAGCATGTGTCTCATATCTTTTATGTTTCTTATAAGCGTCTCTGGGGTCACTCTTTTCTTTGACAGCCTTCACTCTGCTGGCATTTTGTTTTTCATCTCGCAGTAACGATAAATGTATCTGTCCCTTTGTCTCCTCTCTTCCATTCTCTCTGCCTCTCCGCCTTTCTTTTCTCCTACTTGTCGTTTTTATTTTTCAGACTTTCTTGTCGAGAGAGACAATGAATACTGTGTGTGTGAGACGCCGTGCAACTTAACGCGTTATGGTAAAGAGCTGTCCTTCGTCAAGATACCTAGCAAAGCCTCAGCTAAGTACCTTGCCAAGAAATTCAACAAGACAGAGCAATACATTGCGTAAGTCACATTTTATTTACTCAAAATTAGCTTCTTTTTTTGCGCCTATCTGCTCTACTTTTATTCTGGTTTTATGTTATTTCATTGGTGCTATAGCTTCACTCTGCTAGCTGAGTAGCTTCAAGAGTAAAAGATAATGGGTGCATTTAATCTTTGTGGGACACTGAGTATTACCATTTATCAAGTTTTAGTGATATAATGTGCATCAGCAGAACTCAATATGTGTGGCAGCTCTGAGAGTGTGAGAATAATCTGAACTGTGGACTGCTCTTGGTTTTGTTGGTGCTGTTGTTCGTCTCAGGCTTTGCTCTGCCAGACACGTCAAAGTGGACAAAGATCTGAATTAGGTGTTCAGTGATGAGACGGGACACTGCTGTTGTTATCTGACCTTTACGTCTCTTTTTTTCTTATTAGTTTAAGTGATGTACTATCAACACAGGACTTCCCTGCTGGGAACCAGTCACAGTGGAGGCTGCTCAGCATGACAGCAGCTCTGATCAAATATGTTTTAGGTTACCAAGATGCATCTGATCAGAGCTGACAGCAAGAACGCATGCAAATGTCTTTTTGACAGCTCACATAGGAGGCGTACAGATTGACAGGAAATAATAAGTAAACACACAGGAATGCCAATAATAACAAGACCCCACCCAGCCCAACAAGCAGTGTTAGCAGGTATATGTACTTTAGTTTATGCAATATGACTGGTTGATTGAAAAAGGTTTTTATAAAAAATTATTGGAAATGTTTTATTAACAGTTTGTATGATTACATTAAAATGTTTGGCATGAAAGATTAAAATGATGAAGGTGGTATATGATAAACTGCAACAAGTGTGTTGAAAAAAAATTGTTTTTTGACACAGACCTTCCAAAAAAACAACCCCATGGGTTGTTTGTTAATTAAGATGTGTAATTATCTTATCTGACCTTGTGTGGTCACAACAAACGGCGTGTGTAAAACTCAATGTGGCATGTAAAAAAAAAAAAAGAAAAAAAAAAAAAACAACCTATCATGGCTTCAGCCATTATTTAAAATAAATTGATTAGTTTTGTCCAGGTCCAAACAGGAAGTGGTCAAATTACTTTTTGTAAACTGTTGTGTTTCTGCATAGATGCCTTCTACAAGTAAAAGAAACACAGTCGTCATATCTGGATGTCAAACTCAGCCCATTTACCAGTGTTTTAGCTGAAAGCACTGCACATATGCAGTAAACACCTGTATCCCCTTCTTAGAAGTTTTGTTGTTGTTTGGGGGAAAAAAAAAAAAACTCAAATAGCGTTTACTCTGATATTAAATGTCTGACATGAGCAATATTTTTATTCATGCAGCTTTTAATGAGAGTAGTTTTAGAAAACACCTTAAGGGTGTGAATAAATGTTTTGTTTTTTGATTTAAGGACTTGTTTACCTCACACATTTATTGCACATTATGATTAGCATTACATGATGACTCTGCAGCTGGTTGCAGGGTTAGGATTTAAACAGTGTTAAAATAACATGTTGTAACTTCCAGGCTTCAGAGGAAATGGAGAATAATAATTTTATCAAATAAATGGCTTAGATTAAGTAAAAAAACTAAATATATGTAAAACAATCATGGGGAGCACCAGCAAGGAAAAAGTGAACCATTTACGTAGGCCAGCGCAAGATTATTTAGGTTTCCAGTAGTGTCTTTATACCGTTTTTGTCGTGATCACCAACTAGATCCTCCCGAGCAAATAGACAACATGGAGCAGAAGCAGAGTATAAACCTTTACAGCTGGAGTAGCAGCAGTATATACTT
>JBAMHV010000003.1:13176463-13210167 GCA_037177535.1 Pseudomugil gertrudae | reverse complement strand
AAAAACCAAAAGCCCATACCCATTGTTCATACATATATACATACACCACAGAGCAAAAGTAAACCTGCATTTGACATTTTTACTCCTGTGATACATAAAAACTTCAACACAAGATGTAAAGAACTTCCCCAGATTTTAACACATCGTCATTATATGCTTGTTTAATCTGTTTTCAACCCAAAGAGCTGCGGCATGTTAGGGCTACAGAAATACACCGAATTTACACTCATGTACATCACAAACACATGTACTGTGTATGATGAATTCCTGAAGGACCATGGCTGGTTTGTTGGTGTCTTTTTCCTTTGTTTTCTTTTTGATTTGCACCTATTTTTAAAATATAAATTCAGAATATATTTAGGAAAATTTGGGGAAAATAAGACCAGACTTTCTATATTTTTTCTGCTGGAGGTTCAGTGATCAGAGCAGTAGAGAAACATGCCCAGAAAACAGTGATCACTTTCCACTTTTTCCACTTAAAGTGTAAATTAATCTTGTTTAATTTACTCAGCTGGGGTCAGTGTCACAGGATTAAAAGTTGCTGCAAAGCTGTTAAAATGAGCATCTGTCTTTGCAAAACAGAAATATTTTTTTAATTGTAAAAGCTTCTTAAATCTATAAAATATTAAACTGGTTCTCTTCTAGAAGCTCAGACTGGTGTGTTAAACATGTGAAAAAACATTATTTTTTATGTATAATTAAAAAAAACTCATTTGAAGGACTTTAAGTGATTCTAAAATAATCATATAATTGGTTAAAATTAATACTCTTTTCAGCCTCATCGTGCAGTTTCCATTTATGTGCCAAGATGATAGAATTAACTCAGAGAATAAAAGCATAACAGGTATTTTACAACTAAAGATGTTATGTTACTTTGTCGTTGACCTTTCATTTTGGACACACGCTGCATCTTTAGGAGGCAGTCCTAACAAGGTGGCAGAACAACAGAAAAATAAACACACACACACCTCTGTCAGACATCCAGCACATGTCTGAGAGGGGCAATAAAGAAAGTTAGCTGTTCAGTGGCAAATATACTTTTTTTGTTACAACCTTAAGCAATAAAGGCCACAGCTCGTCTTGGGGTTAACCTCCTTCACTTTACACACAGAACAGCTTCAGCCACAGTGTGGAGGCAGAAGCAGGAAAGGCTAACAGCTATTTCTGCTGAATCAGAACCAGAATCTAAAGTTTGCACTGATAGTGGAAGCAACAGACTGGGGCAGAGGTTAGTAAACTTCTATACAACTGCTGCACATCAGGAGCAAAAAACACTAAACTGAAAGACACTGAAAATGATCATTTGTAGGTGAATGCACATTTGGATGTGGTGCTTTGCTTGCCTGGGAGGTCAGCAGCATAGACAAAAGCCACAGCTTATGGAAGCATTCAGCCCAGTTTCAAATCCCAGCCTGGGGTCTTTTGCTGCATTGTCATCCACAATCCTGAACCTTCTTTCTCATCTTTTCACCACATAACAAAGGCCACTAGAGTCTGTACTTTACATATAGCTATTTAAATGCTCAAGTATATTCATTTCAGTTTTTATTGGCCTGAATAGTTTATTCAGTCACATAAAATACTCATCCCCAATAATAGCACTTTGAGAAGTAAATAAAAGTCAGCATATTAAGGCACATAGTGCAGAACAGATCTGTAACTGGTAGCCAGTTCCACGACTGGGGCTTCGCTCTCATTGTCTGAGTGAAGTACTCTAGTGGGAAATAAGGGACAATAATCTCTATCAGACAAGAACAAGCTTATGCTATTTAAAGCTTTGAATGAATTAAGAAGGATTTTAAAGTATATTCTTATCTTCACAGAGAAGTAATGTAATGATGCTAATGCATGAGAAATGAGGTCTTTGAATTAGCTCCTAATCTGGACTCTGGCTAGAAGAACTCAAACACAAGCACCGCTTTGACCCCTAGTTACCTTGTATTATTATATTGGAGCTATTTAGCAGTTATGAACCATAACATGCTCGTTCATTAAAGGGTCTAATTCTAAATATTTCACAAAGACAATACAAGATGGCGGAGAGCCCCAGATTGAAACGATTATGGATTTACCTTTAGTGAAACGCAGCCGTTGCATAATTTGATATCACTATTGGATAATGAGGAAGTCGCTAAAAGAAACTAACTGGAAGGATTTGCGTATGCAATCAATGCTTCAGAAGGTGTGTAATGGAATGTGGGATTACGCCTGGATCTTTTTCTATGTTCTTGTTATCTATGTGTGTGTTGCTAATAAAGTCTGTTATTTGCATTTCATCGTTTAGAGTACTCTTTCAGCTTCACCAGAGTATTTTTGGCCCTGACAGTTCATCACTTGTCTTGACTTAAATTTAGGTAATTAGGAAGCCGAGTACAAAACTACAAAGTCGGTTGTGGTTTTGATCTCAGTTCCACGGGGTCTGACTTTGCCCACGGGCAGGATTTTTAAGAATCAAAATGTTTTGCTGTCTTGCCAGTTTTGGACACAAACACTGTATGAAATCAAACAACTGTCATCATTTCCTTGTATTCCACAGTGACCGGACCTACCGAGGGGAAATTAGTTAGTAGTGGCAGGTTATTTGCTCAGCTTGACGCATTTGCTGTGTTATCTGCAGAAAATGTCAGTTTCGCCCATCATCTTCCTCTGCCCGAGGATGCACTAACAGAAACGTGGATCGCATGTTAGCTGAGCTGTTGGAAAATGTGCCTCAAGACTTGGGATCTTCTCTTTTTCTGTTTACAGGGATAACATTTTGGTTTTGGATATCTACTTTGAAGCTCTGAACTATGAAACCATTGAGCAAAAGAAAGCCTATGAACTGGCAGGACTTCTGGGTAAGGAAACAGCTGTCAAATGTTTTCTTGAGCCTAGGTGAAATGCAGTATGCAGCATGACAAATGCTTTTTATCGACAATGACAGGAGCACAAGTAGCAGCAAGCGCAGTTTTTGAAAGAGGTGTTCAGGTCCCATAAGACATAAAACCATCTCTCAAATGTATTGTTTTTAAGCTGCAGGTCTATTTCCTGTTGCATTTATCTTGATTTACATATTAAGATTGAAAGCAAATTTAAAGACTGGCCTCATATGATCCACATGCTTAACTAGCGTTACATTTGAGTGCTTTTTGATGTGTCTTTTCAGGCGATATTGGTGGTCAGATGGGTCTCTTTATCGGGGCCAGCATCCTCACTGTTCTTGAGCTGTTTGACTATCTGTATGAGGTAATATTTTGATGTAATCACCTCTCTTATATGTACTTATTCGCAGATGTTTGGGTTTTTTGCACAAATGTATCATCAACAAAAATTTAAAAATGCTTTGCAACAATCTGAATACATTTTTGGATGCATTATATTTGACTTTATAAGGGTGTCTGCCTGTTCTCAATGTCTTCTACATCCAATGAGTGGGATTATGTGTGTTTTTGATTGACAATATGAGTGCATGTGGGAGATGGACTGAGCTAAAAACAGCTCCTGCTGAACACAGTGTGATTAAGAAACATATTTATAGACACATGGTATTGCTGCCGTTTACATTCCAGCTTGCCTAATATAAACATATATGTTTGGGTTATAAAATCCCTAAAAAATAAAGAAGAAAATTGAATGAGTTTGATAAGAGAAACAAGAGGAACGGATAAGTAAGATGCCGTTCTGTTCTGTTTTCAGGTGATGAAGTACAACCTGTGCAGATGCATGAGGAAGAAACACAAAAGCCGCAACAACAATGACCGGGGAGCTGTGCTGAGCCTGGATGATGTGAAGCGCCATGTCAGTGGGCTGCTGCTTAATACTTTGACTATGTCAAACTGTATTGCCTTGACAGGAGCGCAATCTCCTCTTCTTTGTTTTTACTCGTCTTAACAGCTAAGCGGGTTGAAACAGTGGTAGTGGTGGGAGGTGGACGAGCAAGCACAAGAGAGAGGAGACTGAGATGGAGGAAGCTGGAGAGGGGGGGGAAAAGACATGGGAGCAAAAAAAAAAAAAGCAATTGGGCTGAGTAGGAGGGGAAATTGAGAGAGAGATGCAGGAGAGTGGAAAGTGGCTTGAATTAAATAAAAGCTGTGGGACAGCACCAGCAGGGACAGGCCAGGATTAAAGCTCTGAAAGGTGTGACAGCTTACTTATATCCAAATGTAAATTAAACCAGTTCACCTTAATTGCAAGTCAGAGCACAGGCGGAGAAGAAGGTAAAGATGTTCTCTGCTCCTCACTCACTTGGTAGTCTGCTCTTCCATTCCACCTTCATTATTTTCCAGACCGTTGTTCAAGAATCTATTTTCTCTCCCCTCAGCCAGGCTTGTTGCTCATGCCATGCCATCCTCTGAGGTTTTCAAAATTTTTCTCCCCATCTGCACATTTATATTCCCTCAGTTGCGATGCTAATCACCTCTGTCCTTAGTCTTTGTCCTCTTCTCAACTCTATTAGGCCGGCCATTTAAACCTTTCTCTTTCTTTACATATCTCTCTCAGGCTCCTTGCGAGAACCTGCGTACACCATCAACATATTCTGGGAACATGCTACCTCATCATCCTGGCCAGGGCAACTTTGAAGACTTCACTTGCTGAGCAGGCCCTGGTGAAGCATCAAAGTGCGTGTTATGCAACCAAAGCCAACCAAACAGCAAGAACTATCCCACGCACGGACGGTGAGGAACCGACGCTACATTTAAAAGAGGCACTTTTTACATAAAAACTGAGGAAACGGACATGAGAAAGAATTTTCACACAAGACCAAGTCAAGAGGAAGTCCTGAATATTAAAAAATTAAAGCATCTGTTGATAATTATGGGGACATTTCATGCAGCATTCAAAACTATTTGTTTTCTTCTCTGGAATACTGCCGCAAAGGACGCTCATGGAAAATTCTTGCCAACTAGAACCACTCTTGCAGAGAATGGAAAAAAAAGCATAAATAATTAACGAGAGATGTACAGTTATCTCACTGTAAACAGCAGTTCAAAACAAGAGCCTCCATGCCTATAACACAGGTGGTTCGTATGAACATGCCTGTTAATGTGACTATATTCATACTGCTTACTCTAATGTAGCAACATGTGTGTGTGTTGCGACGCATCATAAAACGATAGCCGTGTAGTTTGTTTGAGAATGTATTTTGGGAAAAGACAGGAGGCTTGCAGGGGTTGTTGGCGGCATCAATAAGGGCGCATCATCAATTGTTTATAATGTGCCGCTAAAAATTTCCGGCCTCATCGTCATGTAACTGCATGCTTGTATTTGTCCAGTGCATGTTTTTTTTCTTTTTAATTCTTTTTTCTTTTCATTATAATTACCGAGTTTGCCTCAGCGATAAACAGGAAAAGGAAGATCAAACAGTACATATATTTCTGTGTGCTTGTGTGTGAATGTGTGTGTGTCTGTGTGTGTGCTTTTGGGTACCCAGCCAGGTGAGTGTTTGCTGTTGACTGAGCAGAGAAAGACCCACGTCTGATTTCATTGAGTGTTTTTCAACCTCACATGTGCCAGATGAGTTGAAGAATCTTCACTCAGCTTCATTTACTCTTAAAGCCGCCTCGAGATGAGGTTTTTTTCTTTTGTTTTTCTTTTTTCTTGTTTTTTTTTTATTCGGAGTTGATTGATGAAATCCTTGGAGTTTTGTGGGGCCGTTTAAATTTTTCTGTATATGTGTTCTAGTTGCAAAAGTCTTATCAAAGCACAATACCGCCAGTATGTAGAGGTGATGTAAAAGAAAATGTAATATTCTTCTTGGTATATTGTCATATTATCAATATCGTGCTGATCCAACTGTTTTTTGTTTTTTTGTTTCCCTTTCAGATAAAACATACTCGATATTGCCTGTCTCTCCTCCAGGTTATAGGCTGGTCTATTTAGTTATCAAAGCATAAATAAAATGTAAATATCGTTTTGGAAACACTTTGTCTTCTGAGGTTTTCTTCCAACCCCTGAATGTTCTCTCTTAGGCCTTTATGAGACAAACAGAAGCAGCACAATGGATTTTTCATTTCCAGATAGAGCACAAATGCTCATTTTTAACTATGAGTAGCTCTCAAAAGTCTGATTAAGTATCATCCAAGGCAATTTGCTATTTCTGTTTTCCTCTAATCAACACATAATGTTTTTGTTTTCTGTTTTTTTTTTTTGCCTTGAACATTTTCTTGGAATGAAATCAGTATTAAGAAAAGAGTTTGAGGGGCAGTAGTGTGGGATTAAGTTGGATATTGCTTATCTATGTAAACCATTCATTTGTGCTAAACTAAACAGCTGTGGGCTACAGCACTGGTGTTTTTTCAACCCTATGCAGTTTGAAATGTAATTACAGTTTTTGCTGCTGGATGACAAAAGGATGGATTAGAAATATCCTGCACAACCGATACAAGTTTAATCAAGATTGTCAATCAGCCAGCAGCTGCTCGTACTGGGTGACGTATCCCACAGTAGAAACACAGCTCTGTGATGCATGACCCTGTGAATATTACAACCCTTAAACAAAAATCTTGTTTGCTGCTTGGTCAGCTGCCTGTCAGTCCACCACTACTGCAAACCAAGGGTCACCTGAGGATGAGGAGCTTACCTTATAATTCTTTTAGTGGCATCAGCGTTGTTCGTCAGATGAGAGATAGCATTCATTTTTCATTATTTCAGAGGAAAAACCTCAGCTGCTAACCCCACATTAATATATGAGCTTAAAGCTCAAAATGAGTTATTGTGAGGAATGAGTTCAACCTGATGAAGATGTTTCCTGCTTCGAATGTCTGAAACATGACTTCATCCACTGAGGTTTTATTATTTTCGGTTGAACCTGCCAAGATGTCAAATTAATAAAGGGATTTAAAAAAATGAAGCTGTTTATTTCAGGCTGGTCTTTGTGCATATGTCAATGCCACAACCAGCAACTTCGATGTGTGAAAGGAGGGTCAGGATACAGGAAAGCTGTCTGCCAGTGACAGGAATCCTGCAGGAATCCTGATAAGCCTTCACGGGGAAGGCAGGTGGAGGGGCTGCGTGGGAGGTGGTAACAGCAGGAATGCAGACAAACTGCAAATCTTCCTCAAATATTATGGGTTGACATGACTTTCTATGAGTCTTAGGGCACTTAATTGCTGAGTTCCCCATGATTTTAGCAGAATCTTAAATCATGGCAGTAGCATCCCTTCTCTCTTTGTGTGGTTAAATCACCGTGTGGCCTCATTCCTTCCCCAGTATAAAGATCAGATTTGACTGATCCCTCTTTGCTCCCACCTCACTGGTTGACACACAGTCAATCTCCAGACAATGTAAGTTGCAGATGCTCCTGTAATGAGGTTTATCCCAAATGGTTCGCCCTTCTTAAAAGACTGGAACTGCCGGAGTTAATCACCACAGGCAGCTGGCTGTAATCTACGGGGGGCCGTTTATACACAAGAAGTCGCAAATATATATCTTTTTACTTTAATGAGAGTCGTGTTTTCACCCACATCTGACAGTTTAATCTCGCTGTCTTCCGTCATGGAACATGCACTCGCAGGCAGACTCTTTTCAAATGAGAGCTAATATCCTCTTAATCTTGTTATTGCCTCTTATTATCGACTTCGACACAGATATTACGCTCCTGGTGCACAATCCCTCAATGTGGTGGGCTTCATTCTGTCACTCCCAGTATGAACTCAGACTAAAAATCAATGGGTCAGGATTGATCTACCTGTTTTGTTTTTTTTACTGCACACTAGATTAATTTTACCCATGTCGATGTCTTGTTTTCACCCATTTGTTTGGATAAAGTGTCTTTATTGTTTAGAATTAAATTTGACCTCAATGTACAAATAATGGTATTGACTTTTTGTAAGATGGACTTTTTAACTGTTATTTCAGGATGTATTATACTTTTAATACATTTAAGGGTAAAGCATCACTTGAAAATGAATAAAAAGATAGAACCATAATTCCAAAAGGTCAGAATACTGTGTAAATATAAATAGCAATGCAATGAGTTCATCTCATAAATGTATATTTCTCTTCCCAATAGAACATAAAGAAAATATTAGATGCTTAAACTGTGATTTTTTACCTTTTCATTGGAAAATATATGCTGATTTTGAATTTGATGGCAGCAACACATCTCAAAAAAGTCAGTATGGCCCACCATACAGCAAAAACTATTCCAATCTGGTCAACCGGTCAGCAGCATAACTGGGTATGAAAGTAGAATCACAGCGAGGCAGTCTCTGGGTGTGACGGTTTGCTCATGTTCGATCAAATGTATATGCATGTGTGTAACAAATTCACAAAAATGCTCCACAAGTTAAAACTGAATTTAAAAATTGACATTTCATCAAAGGATTTGGAGAATTAGGAGAAACCTTTCCATCGTGGAAATCACTTCATGATCTCAGAAACACTATGTCTATTAACACAGCTCATTGTGCAAACCACAAAGTAGAAGCTAAATCATGAAGAAGCCACCATCTAGAAATGCTGTTATCATCTCTGGGACAAAGCTCCTTTAACATGTCTCAAGCAAAATGAACCTTTGTCACTGAAGAAGAAGAAAGGGAACATCCACCTTGTTATCAGTACACAGTTCACATACCTGTGTTGCTTGTGCCATGGGGTTGCATAGGTGGAGTGGGCAGCTTACACATCTGGAAGGCACCATCTATAATAGTAAATAATACAGAGGTTTTAGAGCCATGTATGTTCCCACCATCTTTTTCAGGGAAGACTTTACATATTTTGACATGACGATACTACCACATACAGTATGTGGTAGCGTGTGGTTTCACAGGAGAACGTGCTAAACCAGTCTGCCTGCAGTCCAGATCTCACTATATTCTCACTACTTCTGCACTTTAACATTATAAAAGACAGTTTCTGGGTAGTGATAACACCCAGTGACACAAAATAGCCACTTCTAACCCTGTTAATCTTGTCTGTACATTGGGCTATTTCATACTTCTGGATCTATACTATAATGAAAAGAATGTTTGAACTAACTTGTGGCTTATGTCCATCCTTGCAGTCATGGCAGCATGCCAGTTGAGTCACGTTTCTGGTATAAATTTATCCTGTCAGATCTCGCAGGGTAATTAGGATGCTCAGCCGTTTGTCATAGATAAGGCTGCGGCCAGTTCCTCTGAGCTCCACTTTACATTTGGCTCATTAAGAGGATTAATTATTGTCATGTATTCAGGTTTTGCACTCCTAAAATATACGTTACTAAACTTTAACCCTATGATGGCCTTTTATTTGTTTTAAGCATGAACGCATATTCATTTTGCTCATTATCAAGCATGCAGAGGATAAACCCTAAATCTCCCACAGAGGATGCAAACCCCCCTGCAGAGATAGTTAGCATAGTGCATCACATACCTTTGAGTCACATGAATGAGATTTCTGTCACACAATGGTCCAACCCCACCCCCCACCCCCCTTCCTCCTCTATTGAATGCACTCACACAAATCCATTCAGATCAAACATAAACAAGACCATACAAACAGATGGGGTGCCATGTTTTGGACTGATGTAGCTCCATACTAATTGGTTTGGGGGTATGAAATGACATCAAAGTTTGGAAACAAGAAAGTGATGTGATTCTGCTGCATGACTCCAGCTGCTCAGATCATATTTTGTGTTTACATAATACAGAAGCTACTTCAGATATTCAAGACCCTCTATCTGCTTCTGTAGCCTGATCGAATGATCAAAGTATTATAAGGATGAAATGTATTCAAAGAAGGTCATGTGTCAGTTCAAATACCATGCCAAAATGAAGGTGTTGCACATGAGGTTTAGATCACTTAATCAGCAAGGAAGGAGCTGGCTCACTAATTTATAAGTGCCTGCTGTGATTAAAGAAAATATGAACTCTGATTTGTGTAACTCTGTCCAGTACTAAGTGTTCAGAAAAAGAACATGTGAGACCAAAATAGGTTTATGTTTAATTGCAGCCACCAACCAGTGTCACATGTCCTGTATGACTGTAAATGACACTAAATAAAGATGCCCTCCTGACACACAATGTTTTAACCCTATAAAGCCAAACGTATTATCTCTGATACATAAAGTTTCTCAGATATTTTGCATCACTTGCAAACCTGCATTAGACAGACTTTTTGGTTACTTTTTGGTGCAATACTACAAATAAACAACAGAGGGCGCTGTGGCACAGTAAACATCACACAAACTCGCGCTCGTTCTCGCGGTACCTCTGTGTGACTGTTCCACCGGTAGCGACATCCGAAGCGGAGATGGCGGCTAGAGGGGGGTTTCAGTCGGCACCAACGGGTGGTGGTGGTGGAGGAGCAATGGGACCTGGACCTCCTGTACCTGGTGGCGGTCCAGGGATGGGACCTGGGACTCCTTCTGGAAGAATGGGACCATCGTCGGCAGCTCAGAACCACATGTACCGCTCTCCGATGCCCGGGCCTGGCTACCCGGTGAGTTATCGCTCCATCTTTGCTACGTTAGCAAGTCCGCTAGAACAAAGCCGCTCACCGCTGCTTTGTCACTAATGGCTAACCTGAACCCCTGCCCCTGTGCGGGCCACAGCTAACACTAACTGAAAAGCTGGTCGGAAATGGGAGCTTCCCCTGAAACATTTCATCCCCTCATTCTGATTAACTACGAGTGGATTACTTGTTTGAATTTGCAAACCTTCCCGCCTGCTAACATTAAAGTTAGCTTGTTAGTCACAGTGGCCAACTAGCTTAGCCTGCTAACGCTGCTAACTTAACGGTGCCACAATCAGTGGATATTATTACTAAAAACACACTAAGAGGGTTCGATTAGTTTAATGCAGTAAAATAGAGCAGGCATGCATTGTGTAGAAACCACCGTATGATTATCATATTCTCTGTTTTGCTTGAAGTTAGAAGTTTTAGGTCACGTTTACTTTTGAATGAAAACTGACTGTACTAACTGTAAAGATAAGAAAATATAAACACAAAGTCCAACTAGAACCAGACTGTATCCTTTTTTACTTTAAATCTAGACTGCTGCATGATGACTAGTGTGTCATGTTGCAAATGCAAGATCTATACTTGCATTTGAGAAAGTCACTCTTCATTGGGCCAAAAAGATATTTAGTGATACGTGTTTGTTTTTTAATAAGGCGGAATTTTTAGTTAAATTTCGTCCAAACTGCAGTGCAGCGAATCACATCTGAGATGTATTGATGAAAGTTTTCAATATGTCAATATATTCACCTTGCAGACACAGTCATCCATGTCAACCACCTCCCTTTAAAAAAAATGATAACTTACCCATAGATAAACTGCATTATTTCAGTTGGATATTATATAAGCTGTTTTACTGTAAAATAAACCTGCAGCTTTAAAAAAAAAAAAAAAGGTATATAGTTTCTGTTGCAGTATACAGTAACAATAGGAGGCTTCTGGGTGTCAGCATTGATTTAAATTTGTATTAGTTGATGTCACTATCATCACTACTAGGAGCATGTAAGCCCAAATGATTCTCGTTTCTATTATGCAATTGTTAAAATGGAGTTTGGGCTACACCATCGTTACAGGACCCTAAATCCAGGTTATATTGTTGTGATATCTTTAGTCGAAGTGGTCAGAATTACTACAACACTGGTGGTATTTGAAATTGGTGTGATCTTTGTCTGCTCACATTAGAAGTGGGTCAAGTTGTGCCTCATACCTTATTTTGAAAGATTTCACACTTATGCAGATACGTGTAGTGTAATTCAGTGACATTATCTTGGTGTAGTCAGTTAAACTAGAAGTATATCTACATGGGAAGAACAGCTTAGTGAAACATTCGAGCATGTAAATGACATGTTAATTGATGTTATGTGTTCTAAAATTAAACATTATCCTACACAGAATGTGGTAATTGTCATTTCATATATTGATCTAACATGCAATATGTGCATATCTCTTTTAAAAATTATATATATGTATGATAAATCTGGAGTGATTTTTCTGATTTATTAAGAAATGGTCACTAGCCAGGCTTAGATTTTTTTGTGTTTACTGTCACATTTTTAAATTATTACCAATAATTAAAGTCATTCTCAAAATTGTTGTCGGACCAAAACCTCTGATCCATCTCAAAGAAATGGCAACATTTTGTTAATATTTCAGCAATCAAATGTACCAGCATCTGGTCTTCTCTGAGATGGTTACAGTGACTTACGGTTCATTTCCTGAGCTGGCATGGAGATCTAAAGGAAAGCACAAACTGACTTTAAACTTAAATTGTTCCACATCACCTGATTTCTGGGTGAGTTTTGTGTATTAAGTGATACATTTTCTAGATCTCTTTGTAGCACACAAAGCCTATATCGTAGCTCTCCATATTCCTCCCCTTCTTCTGTGCATTTCTACTAGTTTTTACTGAGTGTATCAGCGTTATTATTTTAAGTGGACTTTGGGAGATTGTGTTGGATCATTTTGTCTTCAGGTGTTCTGAAACGAGATTGGATGAATCATTTATCACCAATGTGCAGCAACTGAAGCATCCAGGAATACTGAAATGCTGTTCAGTGAAAGGATGTTGCATCTTTTTTTCTCTCCCTCTTTCCAGTGTCCTTGACTACTCTCGAGCATACAAACAGCCTTTTGCGACACAGTCAAAAAAGAGGCTTCATACTCTGAAAAGTGCATTTCTCTAGCTACAGGAAAACCAAGGTCATGCTGATGTACACTGTAAAAAGCACCAAATAATCGACACACAGTCTCTTTCTGCCTACACTGTGTTGTGTGGAAAAGACAGTTTGCATTGTTGAGATCAGCCACTCTTGCCTCCTTCCATCAGACTGGGGGGAAAGTGTTTTGCTGCCATCTGCTTCAGTTGCTGGCTTGACTGCTGGACAAAAAGCTGCAATCAGAGATTTGTGATTCAGCCACCGCTCTTGCTTTCATTCATGCAGTTGAATACAAGAAGTCGTCTGTTTGATTTCCTCGCCCATGGCGTGGTGAGTTTCAAAAGGTTGCTCTGATACCTGTTTTTGGAGAGCGTAAAAAATATTGCAGTATTTGTGTTTTAAAAATGAATAGTTTTGAGTTTGTCCTATAAGTGTGCGAGTTATTTAGTTGAAAAATGAAGCATTTAGATAAGGATGTGCTTGTCATTTCTAATGCAGCAGTGTGCATTAACCAGTGTGTGTAGAAATTAATTGGTATGAAGGCGGTTTGACATTTTAGAAGTTTTCTACCTTCTATACACAATTTCATTGGAGCTGCTTTATACATTAGAAATGTTGAATAGGTTTAATTTGTGGTCAGAATGGACTTTTCTGGTTCATTAAGAGACATGCTCATTCTCACAGATTTGACTAGAGGTGTGTTATAATTTCTGAATACTTAACTGTGAAAGGTTTTTCTAAAGTGGGAATGGCTCGTACTGTGTAATGTTAATATAGTATTATATTCTATAGAGGTCACAAAACTGAATTCACAGTTGAAATGACAAATGTAGCTATTTAGATGTGCATGGATAGGGCGAGAGCTGACCTGTGGTTAGGTCTTCAGCAGTATTACTATTTTAATAATACTATTATTATTAGGACAATCAGTCAGTGAGAGAAACTGTTCCAGTCATGTTTTTGTCATTACATGTTGACTTGTGGACTGTATAAGGCTGTGGTATCCACACTATATTCCCACAAACCAGTTTTCTAGCTGGAATAAATAATTTGCCAGGAAAAATTCACTACAAGGTGTTGTCAGTCTAACACAAGACAAAAAGTTTAAAAGAAATGCAATGTTAGAATTAGCCTCTTGTCTTCATTATAGGTGTTTATAAAGAGCATAGTTTCTAAGCCTCATATGCTTTCTCTTGAAAATCTATATTCATTCAGTGTTGTATGCAAAAATAAACATGCAGATTATTTTGGTACACAGACCAGAGGGTGTCACGCACAGCAAGCATCAGTAAAAATGGCAGCCTCCATGAACCTCATTAAACATCTGCAGCATTTCCCTGCACTCAGGAGGGCTGTAAGCTAGCGCGTGGTAACAGAAACTAGAGCTTGTTTTTTTACTTCTCTTTTTTTTAAGAACTCTAATTAACAAGTCCTTTCGAACTGTTTTCTTTGCAGAGGCCAGGAATGCCTCCATCCAGCCGCATGACCCCACAAGGACCAGCTATGGGGCCCCCAGGATACGGCAGTAGCCCTGTGTCTCGTCCTGGTATGCCTGGTGTGATGGACCCATCTCGAAAGCGGCCGGCCCCTCAACAGATTCAGCAGGTTCAGCAGCAGCAGAACCGCAACCAGCAGTGAGTTCTTCCTCATTCAGCAATGCTACTTTGGACAGAAGATCAATGCTTAAAACTTAAACATAGTTGTGTGCATTAGGGAGTCTGTTGTGACTCTGAAGTGTACGGTTGAGAAAATGGTACCAGATTGTGTTAAGAGGGATTGTTTTATCGGGTCATTGCATATCAAAATGTACCAGCAGAGTGTCCCATCTGCTGCTCATCCAGGTTAGGTTGCAGAGGTTCCTTCTCCCCAGCCACAATCACCAGCTCATACTGGGGGGATCCTGAGCCGTTTACAGGCCAGCTGAGAGATGTAATCCCTCCAGTGTGTCTGTCGTGTGTAAATTCATCTTGCTTTAAGTTAATTCTGTTCATTTTGCCCATTCTCCTTCCCTTGTCCTGTTGCAATGATGCACATATTTCATGCTGTCGTCTGCCTCCTTTCTCAGATGCGCTCATCTTCCTTCTCCTCAGCTGCACAAAAAGCTGGTGCTTCAAAAGTATATTAAAAAAGCTAAATAAGTACTTGGTATTTGCTCTTCCATGTTATAGCTGAAAAAAAGTAGGAAATAGAGATTGTTAGTTTCTGTTAGACACAAGTATGTCTCATCCACCGCTTGTCCAATCCGAACCCTCCACAACTCCTAAAGCAGATTTAAGTAAATACAAATAAACTTGTTTTCTGTGTAAACCTCAACTTGGGATTACTGTTTCCATTTAACATGAAGGAGAATACTTTCATTTAGAATAATTTATGTCCAAATAAATAATCAGAATAGAAAAACATGTAACTCTACATAATTATTGATCCTATGCAACCCTCTGAATGAAAGACTTAACCTTTTTGTGGTTATAACAGTGCAACTTTGCTCATGGTGGATGTGGATTTGTGCAATGCAGGTACAGTATTAATTCACTGACAGTTACAGATGTCTTTTTTTAATCATAAAGACATATAAGGTGTCTTTTGCGGTTTTGCAGTTTCTATGGAAAGCCAATTTGGTCAGTGCATCAAAACCCAAAATGCCTGCTCTAAGTTCACCCCCAGTGGGCACCCACAAGGTTCTCAACACGCTCCGAATGCACACACAGAAGACAGCCTGACACACACTCCCAACCAAATTAACTCTCCACATTTGTTGTCCTAGAACTAAATATTTTGTCGGTGCTGAAAAATGAATCAAAATGCTCCCAAACGCTGGCAGTATGAGGCTCTGAAATAACAAGTTAAACTGATAACATTTTATTGTGTTCTTTGATTTTTGTGTAATGTGCACAGAATCTCCCTTGTATTTATTTTAATAATTTGTATTTACAGCACTAAGAAGAAGAAGATGGCTGATAAAATTCTACCTCAGAGGGTGAGTTTTAAAGACCTTTTCCAATTTAAAAAAACACTACTTTTCCATCATATTAACATGTCCATGTGGAGGTTTCTGTATTGAGTATGAATCAGCTGTTACTTTTTCATTAAAAATTATTTAATTAGTCTAACCTGCAATTAGCTTAGTTTTTCTACTAAATATATGAAGTGTGATAGTGTTCCATTGATGTGAGATACACTGCACGTACCAGCAGGTATGTGTGATGAACAGATTTCTTTTCATAAGTTTTCTTTCAAGATGATCAGACATGACTTCCTCTGCTGGCTGAGGCTCACTCCTGTGGTTACTGTTACTGTCCTGCTCCTGTGTGTTTAAACTGTGATAGAATAGCCACCGAGTTAGATGATGGCAGGAATAGTGTGCTCACTCCCAGTCATTCATGTAATGAAATGGAAAGAAAATTAATAAAATGATAATCAAGTTAAGATATAAAACACACACACACATCAAAAGGAAAACTGCTGGGAAGATCTAGAGGTCTAAAAGAAAGGTCTGAAACTTGCTAAGCCCCGTGCATAAGCACAACCACTGATTTTTTTTTTTTAATTATACAATAATAATTCTAAATGAGTTGTCTGTAATTTTAGATAAACTGCTTCTGTTGATTTTAGAAACTTTGTAATTAAAAGTTCTTCACTGACAGCTTAGTTAACCTGAGTGCAAATTTCTCTGTTGTTTCTTTTAAAGCTTAAAGGTTGTGTCTTGTGTCTTGATTGTTCGAGACAGAGTACACAAACCGCAGAGCTACTCGTGACTAAAGAATCCAGTCAATGCCTTACTTAAAAGTCAGGGGGCAAAGTTGTATGTGCCAATTCACCAATAGTGATTGTGAATAAAACAAAACTGTCCCAGCTGGATCTCGCTGTCGGATAAAATAACTTTCTTTTAGTTTTGTACTGTAGTTGCTGAACTTTTCACTTGTGGTTACCAGTTAATTTTACTTTTGCCCCAGATCAGGGAACTGGTCCCAGAGTCTCAGGCTTACATGGATCTCCTGGCTTTTGAAAGAAAGCTGGACCAGACCATTATGCGCAAAAGGTTGGACATTCAGGAGGCTTTGAAGAGGCCCATAAAGGTAATTTCTTATATCTGTCACTGTTAGTCAGACCTGAAGTTGCCAGTAAGATTAATTCATAGTCACTGTGGTCTCTAAATTGCTTCTAAATGGACAATTTACTGAAAGGAAATTCTCTGACTGTCCATCATTTTTTATGTTTTAACATCTACCTCACAGACTTCTACTGGATGCCACCATTCTGTAAAGTTTTGGGGTTTTGTTGTTGTTTTTTGTTTCGTTTTGGATTTTTTTTACGGGGGGCTGCTGTTCATCTTTTAAATTAAGCTGCATGATTGTTTGAGGTGTTTTTTAATGTTTATTTTAATTTGTTAAAAATTGGGATTGGTGCAGCTTGAATAGTTGTTGCATGAGACACAAAAAAAAAATTGGCGGTCCTGTTTTGATTGTTTTGTTTTCTTTTTTTTTCTCAGCAAAAGAGAAAGCTCCGGATCTTTATATCAAACACCTTTAACCCTGCAAAGCCTGATGCTGAAGATGGAGAGGGCACCGTTGCATCATGGGAGCTGCGTGTTGAAGGGCGTCTGCTAGAAGACGTAAGCATCATGATCTCAGTCCCAGATTTTTATGGCGTACTTAACACTTGTCATGGTTGAGTGAGCGTGAACTTTTTTCAGAAAACTATCAAATAAACTTCCAGATGTCGACCTAAGACAACCTAACCAAACCTAACCGACCTAACCAAACACACAACTAATTCATTTCATCTTGTTTTCAGACGGCTGTGTCCAAGTATGAAGCCACCAAGCAAAAGAGGAAGTTCTCATCTTTTTTCAAGTCCCTTGTGATTGAACTGGACAAGGACCTGTATGGTCCAGATAATCATTTGGTGGAAGTAAGAGAACTTTTTATTTACGGATATACTTGAACCTTTAGGTTATTTTTAGCTGTTTTTAGCTATGCTAAAATGTTCTGCCTGCTTTGTGTATAATTATAGTGGCATAGGACCGCCACCACCCAGGAGACTGATGGTTTCCAGGTGAAAAGGCCCGGTGACGTGAGTGTTCGCTGCACCGTCCTGCTCATGCTCGACTATCAGGTAATTATCCAGGGCTTTACTTTGCTTCTTATTGTTAGATATACTCAGTTTAGGTCTGTATATGATAATGGATTTCCCTTGCCCTAATTAACCCTCGGTTTTCATAATCTTTGCTCTGTACCATGTAGCCTCCTCAGTTTAAGCTGGACCCCCGACTGGCCCGTATGTTGGGCATCCACACCCAGACCAGACCTGTTATCATTCAGGCCCTCTGGCAGTATGTGAAGACCCACAAACTCCAAGACCCACATGAGCGCGAGTTCATTAATTGTGACAAATACCTGCAGCAGGTGAGTAGTCTTTTTTTTCTTCGGTGAAATAACATTAATCATTCCTGATGTGTTTTGCAAACCTGTTGTGTGAAATGAATACCGTTTCTCTGAATCACACCCTTAAATGTTTTAAACTGCATTTTGAGTTATTTAATACTGGCTTTATTATTCATTATGTACATACAATATTATGAGTCAACAAATAGAAGAGGCTTTAGTCCCACAATTTCAGATTTTTAAGATACTACAGTTTTTTTTTTTTTTACAATTTATGTATAATTAAATATCAAATTTATGGTCCTGTAACTGGTTTCTCTTCATTTTACAGATTTTTGAGACCCAGCGAATGAAGTTCTCTGAAATCCCACAGCGCTTACATGCATTGCTGATGCCCCCAGAACCAATAATCATCAATCATGTGATCAGGTAATTTAAAAATATGTTGGAGCTGAACTTAAACCACAAAAAAGACATTGTTTTTCATTAATGGGATGACAACTAAATGTAAATACATTGTTTAGAATAAAAACTCTCATTTCCATCACAATTATGGCAGCTATGTAACATAAGTTGGTTGGTAACAAACAACACATTGTTGGTACATGATAAATATGCATTTGACTCGGTCTGCTTTAACCATGCTGTACTACAATTAAGATACTAGTGAAACATAACCAGTGTTGTTACATAATCATAGGTCCAGTAAAGTTCACAATAAACCTTTTATCCGTGAATAAAAAACTGCATCAGGTGAAAAAAATTGCTTTTAATGGGTCAACATTTATGTACAAGGCTGGATTGTATGTAGAGGTTAATTTGGAATAAGATGTACTTTTTAGAAGCTTAAAACAGCATTGTAAAACATCTCTTTCTGTGTTTTATCTTTAAAAGCACAGCACTTTTACACTGCGATAGAGCCAGGTGAACTTTATGCTTAAGCTCAAGTTGGCAACCACAATGCTCCATAGTGTACATGGTTAAGATGGCACTATCAAAAAGCCTGGAGAATTCTTTATAGGAAGACTTGTACTTGTTTACATCATCACAAACTCAACATGTTTGTTATTTGCATGCAGTTCCCATTTTTAAACTGACAGATAAAGACTAAAAGCTAAAATCTCTGATTAAAAAATGAGAAACAATGAAAATACAACTGTGCAAACATAATACTGAAAAGTACAGTGAAATCTTAAGTTAAAAACACAGGAAATTAGGCTTGTATGAATGTTTTGTAGTGTAAATATGTACTTTGCATGTGTGCAGTGTACACAGTTTACAATAAAGTGTTGCTCAAAATGAATGGAGCAGTGATTTGTCCTCATGGGGACTTCTGTTCAAGTTTTGAAACTGGTCATTGAAAATGGCTGAAAATCTGGAGAAACTACATATATTAGTTCTGCTGAGCTATAAATAAATCTTATGCTTGCTAAAAGCTACTAGTTTGTGCATTTTGCCAATAAAGTGTAGTGGGGGGTTGAAATATGTTGACTACAACTGAATCTTTTGTGAAGCACTTAAATAACAAGAATGCAGTTTTAACTAAACGTCTCAAAAGTGTTAATTTTGTCCACTTAAATGTGGCAACATGGTGTAAGTCCTGAACCATTACATTTGAAGTTGGGTTTTTTGTGGACATTTAGCAATCAAGCTAAACTATTTGTACTATGTTTTTCACCAGTGTGGACCCTAATGACCAAAAGAAGACTGCTTGTTATGACATTGATGTAGAGGTGGACGACACTCTGAAAACCCAGATGAACTCCTTCCTGCTTTCTACTGCCAGCCAGCAGGAAATAGCAGGACTGGATAACAAGGTACATACTCTAAATTACAGCCACAAGCAGTTTTGTTTAGAGGTATTCTCAGGATCTGCCATCAGTTCCGAGGGTGTGCTGATCAAAACATCCCCGAAATGCTCTCCCTGGGTGCGCACATTGGTGATGCGCTTCGAGCGTGCTCCCCAAAAAACGCCCCGACATGAACACGCAACAATATTTCGCTGTCATGAAAGTTGAGCCAAAAGGCTCCAAAACACTGGCAGTACACGGCTCTCTATAGCTGGCAGCTAGCGAAGGAAACTCATTTTGGCTGCTTGTATCCAGGATTTTGCCCTTTTGGTCATGACCCAAAGCTCATGGCCGTAACTCAGAGTAGGAACGTAGATTGACTGTTCAGATATTTTTATTAACACCTGTAATATATTTATTTTCAGGCACCTAATGATGAAAACCTAAAATGTTAGACTTTAGGGGGAAATTTGTGTTACTGCTGTGACAAGACACCTACATGTCCAAAATAAGCTCTCATTCAGATTTTGTATATGGCAGGGGTGATCATTTATGTGTTTAATGTGTAAAAATCAATGCTCTTACTTCTAGATTTGTATTTTCACAGACATTTTTTTCACATTGGTGAAATATTCTGAATTGTATTGTTTTTTATGAATACAGAGTACACAAACGTAGTATCGAGCTGATACTCTTCGCTGGTTTTGGGTCATTACCTTGCCATTTTTAAGATCCAGATCTTTTTTAGATTTGTGTGAATATTTTTTTATTGCTGTAATTTTTCAGCTGTTTCAACAAATGTTGAATGACTGCTAGCAGGGGGTCCTTCCTTTAATGTGGGCTCCATGACGTTTCTTCATTTTTTCCCCCACAACTGGGTTTTTTATGAGTTTTTCTATTTAAAAAAAAAAAGGTCTAAAGGACAGGAATGTCCTGGGTCTGCTTAGTTTAGTGTAGTTATTACTTGTTTATTGTGTGTTATGTCTGTTGTTGTGTGATTAACTGTGTGTGAAGCCCTTTGAGATGACTGTTGTGATACTGGGCTATATAAATAAAATTGAATTGAACAAATATAAAAGCATGTAGTTTTATTCGTTAAGTGCATTACATTAATTAGTTTGTCTCGCGTTGAATCTCCTGATTTGTGAGCCTGCTGAGAGCAATTTTGCCCACTTTCTGCTACGTTTTGAGGTCATTCAGGTCCTTTTGACCCCCTGCTAGCAGTCATTACCCTGGCTGGGTTAGCTGTAATCACAATGATAAGGTACAAAGCCGTCCTGCTGAAGGACATCCTTTTGTGCAGTCTTTGTTCTTTGATATCTCAACAATGTCCATATACAAAGGTTGTTTATACATTTTAGGCGCCAGTCTTTTTGTGTGTGTGTAACAAACAAACTGACAAACAAAATGATCTAATTTAAATGTTTGTTGTTTAAAGTAATTTCTTACAAGAAACCTTCTAAACTAAAGACTGTATTTAGTTGTTTCATTAAAACAAAGGAAGTGTTAATGTAGCAGAAAGCATGTGCTGAAATGGAAGCAGGGTGTATGCAAATAATCAAGCACCAGTAGTAAGTTTAACAGCATTGCAGATGCATTGTGAGGGTTTTCCCAGTCAGAAAAGCTGCCCACGAACGCAGCATTCACTCCGGACAGTTCAGCTGAGCGGAGCGCTGCCGTCCTGGCATAATTTATTATCATTGAGACAAGTTGTCATACCAGACTTATTGAAATGATATAATAATTTCCTGTTAACAGTATGATAGTTATCGTGCACCCTACTACTTATTAATGAAGGTTCTGACTGTTTTCCAGCCCTACCTTTAGCCCTCCTCTGATGTATCACAGATATAAACTGGGGTGGGGGTTGTGAAAACCAACATATGTTATCCTGGGGGTTCATAGGTCAAAATGTTTGGTTGATACCCCATTGCGAAATGTTGTGCCCAACAAGCTGCAGCGTGTAAGCAAAACAAACCACATCTTCATCTTCTTCACAAGAGTCGCATTTGAGGAACATTTGTCCTCAGATACAGATCAGATGTTATTTGGATATTCTGCTTGGTTAAGCTCTGCAGATGCTGTGAATTACTTTCACGTGATGAGGTTTCTCCTATAATCATAAAATCTTTATTCTGTTCAGATCCATGAAACCATTGAGACCATCAACCAACTGAAGACCCAGAGAGAGTTTATGTTGAGCTTTGCCAGAGATCCTCAGGGCTTTATCAATGACTGGCTTCAATCCCAGTGCAGGGACTTCAAGGTGAGTTTGATCGTCCTGATCTACGGCTGTATCGTTTATCTTTATCACAGTAGATATAATAGCAGATGCACTTTCAGGTTTTATAACAGGTTTTATGTTTTGTATATAACAACACATTATGATCAGTTACTTTTGGTTCCTGCACATTTAATTCCACTAAAAGTTTGTAGGTGAAATTTTAGTTCAGAAGGGAAGTCCAGTCTGTTTTGTAAAGGGTCAATGATGTTCAAATCTGACACTGAGTCAAAAACCAGTTGACCTTTGTTCTCTTTTACATGCTCCATACGTATCTGCATGCTGAAACATTTAGCTGCGTCCTGCAGGCGGTGTCAGAAATATGTGAGGTGTGGAGCTATGTCCACTTATTGCACAACAAACCGTTTCAACATTTAAAACTAGTTTACTCCGGTTTTGTTTAGTTTTTCTTCATTCTTAATTGGTTTGGTATTTTATCCTTGGTGATAAATGTATTTATTTATTTTGTTTATTTGTTTCTTGTCACCCTTCACAGTTCAAGCTAACATTTAGCTAGCAGATGTATCGCTCCAGCATCTATATCAGGGGTGTTAAACTCAGGTCCTCGAGGGCCGGTATCCAGCAGGTTTTTGTTGTCTCCATGCTCTGACACAGCTGACTGAAATTACTTAATACAAGAAGCTTTGCCGTGCTAAGTGCAGGTAAACAGCTAAACTTGCTGGATTCCGGCCCTCGGGGACTAGATCTTGACACCCCTAAACTTTATATTCAGTTTGTTCGCAGTTAGCCTGGTGACAACATTAGCCAATGGCGGTCAATGTTCTGTGTCCTGGACAGTTTTGGACAAATGAAAGGCAGGTTTATTTGTAGAGCACAATTTAACAACAGAGTGATTCACAATGCTGGAGTTCAAATCCAGTGTTAAGCTTTTGGAAGATGAGCTGCACAGCCAAAACAAGATTCCTGCTCCTCTCTGCTCCCCAGGAGTGCAAAGTCAAAGAAGTGCATGAAATGTGAACCAATGTGTCTGGTTGGGTGTATGCTAGCCTCCCCCAGCTTTCTGTTCAACTTCTGCTGAGTGGACAGTTGTCCCACATCTTCTGTGTTTTTTCAACTGAATGTGTAAAGCAGAACAGTTTCAGCCTGAAGCCCACCCAACATAAACATGTACACAAATCCAACTGCATCAGTCTCACACAGAGATGCATTCTGGTCCAGTAATAGTTTTCTGTTTACAGACCATGACAGATGTGGTAGGAAACCCAGAAGAGGAGCGAAGAGCAGAGTTTTACTACCAGCCCTGGGCTCAGGAGGCGGTCTGTCGCTACTTCTATTCAAAGGTATTTCTTCTTTCTATTCTTTCTCAAAAATGTGATCTTTTGTTTGTTTTTCTTTGGGTTTTTTTCTGTTCTCTTTGGGAGGTTTTTCTACCTCTGCAACTACGTCAATTTGCATCTCACCCTGTGTCATTCATGCGTCATTCAGTTCATACACTTACATACCCACATCCTAACTCTATCTATGAGTTCAACAATTAAACTCCTCGTACATATAAATGTACACATATACATGCACATATGTGGGGCAAAAAGATGCAATGAAAATCCTAATCATTTAATATTCTAATCATAGCTACATGAATCCTAATGGATGTGGCACATGTCGCATATATTTAGTGGACGCTTCCGACACGCACCACAGCGCTTGTGACGTGAACTGAAATAGCTGATCAGCTGTGGAGGCCACGCCGCGGCCAGAACATGTTGCATACACTGTGAAAGTTTCCATTTACAACTCAGTTTTGGTTTTATTGCAAAAAAGAAAAATGGTTGCAAAAAGTTATTAGGACAGTCTGACCTCAGTGTGGTTTGTGAGACAAATTTAAAATGAAGCTAGAACGTTGTCTTGTTGCCTCCGACTGTCCCGTTATCTCTTAGTGATTAAATTAAAATGTCTTCCAGGTCCAGCAGAGACGCCAGGAGCTGGAGCAGGCGCTTGGTATCAGAAACACCTGAAGAAGTTTGTCCCCATCAAGCAAGAGATGCGACAAGTTGTTCTGTTGGGAACAACTACTGTTTGTGTGTGTGTGTGTGTGTGTGTGTGAGTGTGTGTGTATGTGTGAGAGAGAGAGAGAGAGACAAACTTGGAGACAAATAGATTCTAGATGACTTCACTGTTAAGCTGTCAGCTTTTGTTTTTCACCTTGTAGCTTTGCAACAGTTTGTTTGGTTTCTTCTTTGACGTTTTCTGGAAAATTCCTTCTTTTCTCTTCTTTGAACACACGTTGTTTCCCTCAGTAGCATGTCTTAGTCTGAAAGCATTCCTTTTGTTTTGAAACGCTGTGTCTACAAAGGATTGTACACGTGAAAAGTAGAGAGATTGCATCTAGAAACGTATAAAATGATACTTTCTTGGACAGAAAAGGATGTGTAGCCCTCTGTGGCTCCATTTTTCTGGAGAATAAAACTACAAATGACACTTTGAACCAGCCCCAGATGCTTGCCTGTTAGCCTGATATTGATGGTGATTGTGTTTGTGATCAGTTGGGCTTCTTTGCTGTCTGTTAACTGTTCACTTTCACTTTGTACTTAGTTGTCATTGTTTTGTTTTTTTTACTGCCACAGTGTGTATGAAAAGCTTAATCACAGTTTAACATACACTGCTGTGGCAAAGAAATGATCTTTTGTTAAAGTTGTCATTTGGTATGAAGTTTTTTAGTTTTCTTTCTTTTTCTAACCAATGATCCTTGTTTTGAAAATATGTATTATATCAGTACTTGTCTTGTTAGCTAGTACAAATTATCATTGAAGTAGCTTGTACGAGTACCTCTAGTCTATATAGTTTTGTAAATACTAAGCAGATGAATGCAGATAGATGTTCAGTTGACTTGTATTACTAAAACTGGCTGATATCTTTCTTAAGTCTTTGTATACACTGCAGATTAGTTGAACCAGTATTTATATTGAGCGTTATTGTGGCGATTCGGCTTCTAACAACTCAGTTTGCCGTTACGTCTAACACACCACCTTTCTGTACGGCAGCCAGATGTCGTATCGAGCTCAGAGTTCAGACTTTTGCGTTTTTAAGTTTGTTTTTTGTTTTTTTAACTGATGTGCAGAGAAGCCATAAACGTATGTGGCAGAGCAGATCTGAAGACTTGTAGTTTTCTTCTTACACTGACTGAAGATCAGGCATTTTGCAGATTTTGTAGTAGTTTCCCTCTTGGAAGTGATTGGAACTTTGTTGTGTGTTGAGGACATTCAAGAATACACTAACCGGGAGTTGGGCAAGAACATGAGTTGTAAAGAGCATCAGGGTTTAAATCAACACTGGGAATTATGTAAAACTGCAGACTTTTTTCATGGACCAAACCTATTTTTCTGTATGTTCTAATGTTATAATAAAGAATATGTAAAACATGTATGTCTCCAAGTCTTTAAAACATCTCTGTATTGGTCTAAATTAGATAAAAGGTTAATATTTGTTTTATATCAAGTTATCTGGCAGACATGTAATCATCCTAAATAATCATTTAATACGAAATAGCTCCAGTATCCCCTGCGAGTTATTTTCTATGCAGTATTTAACTAATAACTGTTATAAACTTTGCACAAAAAGTGAGAAATTTTGTTTGATTTCTTTATTGTAACGCTTCTTGCCAATCTTGTAAAGTTGGGAAGCCTTTTTATTTCCCAACATTTGAAAGGAAAACCTTTTGTGGGCTGAGCAGCTGTGCTGAGTATGTGGGTTGTACAGAATCTTCTCTTCCAAACCGCTTATTGTGCTGTTTGGTGTGGCTTATTAGGTTAAATTTGTCGATACACCATGTTTCTTCAAACTTAATTCAATTATGTAACCAATACGAAGTAAGGGTCAGCAGCAAAATGATCTGTTTGGCATTGGTAGAGAAGATTTACTGGGCAAAAACCCACTCTCGCTCCTAATACAAATCTTTCTTCTAAAATAAACAGGCCTCTCGACTGTAAAATGTTTTGCCTAGAAGCAAAGATAAAGAAATTCTCCCACCTTTTTGTGTTAAACTAGACTAGTCAATGTAAACATAAATGCAAAAGAGGGCTTTAAAAAGTCTCAAATTGTGTTTAAAATCAGGTTAACCAAGCTGCTTGTGAAATTTACTGAAATGTAAAGGGACCACTTTTGAAAGAGGTCATAGGTCAGATAGTTTGCAAATCACTGGTTTAAATTGTAACAAGCATTTTGTGAGTTTTCAACATGACATGGTAACAATTAACTTTACACAGTGTGGTGAGAGAACAGTTCCCTTTAATGCACTGATTGAATTATGTAAAGTACTTCTTATATACAAGTTTCACCTTATTTTCTATGAAAACGCTGAATAGTCACAGTGATGTAATAACGCGTCAGTTTGGATCAATATGTTCTGGTATTTCAGTTAGTAAGTAAGGCTGACTGGATCTGGGTTTTCCACTGCCCTGCTGGTCAGAGTTTGTGGACAGAGTGGACCAACCACCAGGAGAGGGAGTGTCTGAGGTGCAGCTCCGGGTATAAATACGGGCCAGCGAGCGCGCGCCACAGCCGCTCCGTGTGGAAACGCGTCATGGCAGCGCCTAAGAAAATCTGTGTGGTCGGCTCTGGTAACTGGTGAGTGATCCAGCTTGTACCTGAAAATGGTTCAGTAATAACCAAGTTTAGATGGAGAAGGAAGTCAGTGTGGAACAGACTGAATGTGCAGCGGAGCTGAAAGTTTGCAGAATTAGACAAACAGGGTATAACTTGAAGTAACGGGATCAATGAAGCTGATCAATTCCCCTGCTGTTTCGCAGAGGTTTGGTATGGTTTATTTTCTCCTTGTACTGCTGCTGACCGACGCCTCAACCTTTTATTTGACCGTAGATGTCCCCTCAGCAGACATGAAGACAGTACATAATACTCTCAGTTACCTTTCAAGCTGTCACATTTATCAAAAGTTTTTAAATATACAAAAGAGGCTTATCCTAATTATTAAATCTGCAGTCCTCTCAGGATGCAGTTTTGAATTATTTATCTAATTTCCAAACCTGTTTTTTTTGTTTGCAATAATCTTTTTTTTATTGCATCCCAAGTTGTCAAATTAAGTAAAATCATATTGTGTTTGTAACATTTCAATGTTGTGAAGTGGAGAAGAAAGCTAAAATGGCACTTTATTAGTCATGAATAGCTTTAGGAACTTCTGCAGTAGCCTAATAGCATTTTCACCCTGCAGTCCATGTGTCTGATGGCAGATGTTAAAGGTAATTGAGTTTCTGAAAGTTATATGACTTCCAAGAGACTGTTGATAGCTTGTTTGGAGAGCATCCAATTGGTTGTAATCGGGGTTACTTGATCAGATTGCAAACAACAGGTAGCTAATAAAAGGTAACAGGTCAGATTACATGTTCAAAAAAGAAAAGTGACCAGAACATTTATGTTGAAGTCTTGCTTACTTTTTGAATGCATCTTAAGATGTTGCAATAAAAGCTTAAACAATAATAAATAATAGTGCACTACAGCATGACCTTACAGTGCAAAGGTGGTTGGATTTTACTTGACCTATATGCAGACAGTCCTCTAAGGGTTAAAAAAGGTTGTACTGGTATGTGTTTGCACTGAAAGTGGACAATTAATGTTAGAGTTAGCTAAGCCCCCCACACACACCACCACCTTTTTTTCTTTGCAAGAGCAAAGTCCTCTATAGTGAAAAAGCAGTTGCAACAAACAGATTAATGTCAGTATTTCTTTTTGTAAATTGAATATTAATTGTCATGCTAAATATGACTTTTTTGTAAAATATGTTTGCAGAATTAATTTAGTCAATGTGTGTTTGCACTGCAGTGGATTACATTACTGGTATCTGCAGCATTTGTTCATGCTGTTCATCTGCATTTCAGTCTGACTCAGTAATAGTGATGGTCAGAGTGCAAGTTCCCACTCATCAATCACATGATAGAGAAATAGCATACAAAAGTCAACCTTTAAGGCAACCTGTGCACTGCTGCTCTACAGAGGAAGAGACCTTTTTGTGAGGAAGCAATAAATTCAGGCAGCTAACTCCTGACAGCTGAGTGATTATAATGTGTCCTTGTGTCCACAGGGGCTCCGCCATTGCCAAGATTGTTGGTGCTAACGCAGCCAAGTATGACAAGTTTGACACCACTGTGAACATGTGGGTTTTTGAGGAGACAGTAAACGGCCGTAAACTCACAGAAATCATCAACACAGACCATGAAAACGTGAAATATCTACCTGGTCACAAGCTGCCCCCCAACGTGGTGAGCCTTGTCTGTCTGTCTGTGTCTAATTCTGGGTATAATCGTGTTAGGCGCGTAGAGTAGATACCAGTCGAAAAGCCCCATATGTGCAAATAAAAGGAGGGGGGGCGCATGCACCATCTAGGTGTTGCTATATTATTAAAGTTTTCCCTCTTTTCACCAGGTGGCTGTTCCAGACCTAGCTGAGTCGGTGAAAGGAGCCGATATCTTGATCTTTGTGGTTCCTCACCAGTTCATCGTGAGAGTGTGTGATACCATCAAAGATCATATAAAGAAGGATGCAATTGGGATGTCCCTCATCAAGGTAAGGTCATCTCGGTCAAACACAATGTACTGAAGCAAGACTTTTCAAAGACTGAGACTAACTGCCAGTATTTAAGTAGCCAAATATGTTAGTCTTAAATCAATGTGGATGAAATATCCTCATTTGATTATTATTTTCTGATTCTTGAGAGAGCTGCAAAAATGGTTACATCCGCCATATCTCACAATTCAGTCTGTTCCATACGATCTGCTTTGTTTACATTAATAACTGATATAATGTGTCTTCATTTCTATTCACTGAGCCTCCTCTGAGTCTGCACAAAAGCCCCTGTGGAAAAGCCTCCCATTTAAACTCTGCACATAAATCAACTGTACTTTACACAAGTGTATTTACTCCAGGGTGTGGATGCAGGTCCGGAGGGTCTAAAGCTTATCTCAGAAGTAATCCGAGGGAAACTGGGCATCGCTGTGACGGTTCTCATGGGCGCAAACATCGCCAACGAGGTCGCCGATGAGAAGTTCTGTGAAACAACTATTGGTATGGAGATTAATTCTTTGTCTAATATTTTACTGCCTCAGTTTGTTGCAAAATGATTGTACTAGTAGTTTTTTCCTTTAAAGAAACACAACAGCACATTTTGTGAGTTATTCTATCTCACAAATAACAATGTTCCCAATACGCATGATTTTAATTCCCTCTTTGATCATTAGTGACACATAACTACCTCATTCCTGCTTAGTTACAAGAATGGTAGTCTCTGCTCACCAGCAATACTTTTGGTCTGTCCAAACAGACTTGGCTCATATTGGCAGTGTGTGTGTGTGTGTGTGTGTGTGTGTGTGCGTGTGTGTGCATAACATACATGGACTTTTTAATAAAACAAAATGTTCAGAAAAGCATTAAACAAATGAGGGAGGAACAGTAATGTAACTAAGTAGAAACATCACATGACAACATTAAAATGGTCATTAACAGTAAGACTTTATCTTCAGCGAGCATAATAACAGGATAAAAACCAGTTTTTAATGAAAGCTATTAGTTTAGAATTTAAGCTTATAAATTAAATGATTCACTGGACATCCTGTAAAGACACTACAACTTTAGGAGCCATTTTAATGAATGAAGTAACCAGATTTAGCTGATTTTACTTATTAAATTAAAGTTTTATTTTGCCTAAATGGTGGTTTTACTGATACAGTACGTGTAACACACTGAATGAGATGCAAGAACGGTATTTAAATGTAATAATTAAGGTTGATATTTGTGTGGCGTCTATAAAAAAATATATATTCTACTTTTTACCCCCTTTTTTCCTCCCTTTCTTAATGTGTTTTAAGCTATTTGTTGTTTGTACTGTAAGAGACAAATAGTTTTTAGTCAAATCTAATTTATGACACCCTGTTACTTTAAATTTAATTTAAATGTAATAAATCGGAACAATTAAGATGCGCAAAGGAAGCAGCGGATAGTAAAATGTTTGCTATTTCAGGGTGTAAAGACAAGACATATGGGCCATTGCTGAAGGAGCTGATGCAGACGGTTAACTTCCGTGTGACTGTGGTGGAAGAGTCGGATGTGGTTGAGATCTGTGGCGCGCTCAAGGTTTTGTATCTCTACAACAATAATACCTTTTAAAAAAGCATGCTTGTAACATTAAATTATGAACAAGTTTATTTTGTAAATAATCAACTCCTCATCACAAAGCATCCCAGTTGCTGCAGCGTTTGTCTTGTCGTGCCTGCAGAACATTGTGGCAGTGGGAGCAGGCTTCTGCGATGGGCTGGGATTCGGGGACAACACCAAGGCAGCAGTGATCCGTCTCGGCTTAATGGAGATGATTTCTTTCGCCAAGGTCTTCTGCACAAACTGTGCCGTCTCCCCTGCAACCTTCTTGGAGAGCTGCGGCATTGCTGACCTCATCACAACCTGCTATGGAGGCCGCAACCGCAAGGTTGGAGAGGCTTTTGCCAAAACAGGAAAGGTATCAAACATCTTGTATGTCTTTGAAAACCTCTGTATTCCTATGAAATGTAGATGCTATAACAGTGTTTCTTTCTCTTTAGAGCATTGAACAGTTGGAGAACGAGCTGCTGAATGGGCAGAAGCTTCAGGGTCCAGCCACAGCAACTGAAGTCCAACAAATCTTGAAACAGAAAAACATGGTGGAAAAGTGAGTCTGATTTTGTGTTAAGGAAATCTTTACGACCACTTGGTGCAATCACTGCTTGTAGCATTCTGCTAAATGCATGAAAGTATATTTTATCGTTGTGCATTGTTGTGAAGACTCGATTCTTTGTAGTAATAACTATGCATTCATGAGCATTAATCCTCTCATCGTCTTGGCATAAACAGGGATTAAGTCTTTTTAACTTCATGCAGAGCTTGTCTTTTAATAATTTTCTTTATTCTTTCTCTTTTGCAGGTTTCCTCTATTCACAGCTGTTTATGAGATCTGCTTCAATGGACACCCAGTCACAGAGTTCATCCAATGTTTGCAAAACCACCCAGAACACATGTAAAAGACTGACATGGGAACTCATGAATGAATGGAACTTTTACACTAGAACTACTAAATAACCAGTGTGTTTATGAGGAGGAGTTGGGGTAAAGTTGGGTACGTTCCTCTATTCTCTCTTCATTAAGTCTTAACTTAGTGTCCCAGCAGAGAAAAAGAGGAGAAAAATAGAGTCTGTCCTCCACCAACCTGAGCTGCTGACAGAAGCTCTGATTCTGTCTCCGTTTTAACTGATGGTTGCATAAATCTTCCATGTCTTAAAATGTTTTAAGCATTTGAATGACTGCCTGATATAGACTGATATTCCAACAATGTCCACAGTGTTGGGAAATGTCACTAAACTCCTTGAATAAACTCGTGCATGTTTTCCAAAGGAAAACAAAGCTGGAACAAAAACCACTCCCACAAAAAGTTTCTTATATGGACATTATAAAATGGAACAACTAACTTTACAGGATGCATTTTGGAATAAATGATTACAGTCTTATTTCTTTGTGTGTTTTAAATGTTTTAACTTGCTGGTTTCTGTCTGCTGGACACACAGTGAGAAAGGAGTCTCCCTGTAACTCGACCTGAGCTCAGCCTGGCTGACACTATAAACTCTTCACCTTTACCATTTTCTGGAGCATCGAGCTCAACCTTTCTTTAAAGCGCACGTCCTGGTTCAGTCATGTTCTGCATCGTTCTTTAAAGAATATAGCGGATATTAAAATGGTCCTTTCCTTGAGTTTTTACACCATGAAATCAAATCTAGCTCTCAGTATGCCAATGTATTCCTTCAGTGCTGTGTGTCTTCATGTCGATGGCTGCCTGTCTCCTTGAACTGAAATGTTACATGTCACCCTTTGCAAACTATTCTTAATTATATATCCTATGAGGAAAAATCATCTCAGTGGATGTGCTAACAAAAGTAATTTTTTTTCTATGTATTTCAGCTTCGGTGCTTATTAATGTGAGCCAGTGAAGCTACTTAATTTTCACTTGTTTAAACTGGATTCCTTCCCTGAGATCCTTTGCATAGTTATTGAGTCAACTGCCCTGTAAGATATCTAATAATAACATGCTCCAGAGGGGCAAATGTTCATCTATAATTAGACAGCAAACAGAGCTGCAGCTGCCCTCTTCTTGCTTTAAAACACTGATTAAAGGATGCTTCATTTTGTTATAGAACCCATGTAAAAACATAGGGGAAAAAGTGGAATCACCCCTTTTGGTAAATGTCCAGCTGTAATATTCTAAATATAAATAAATACAACAACAAATCTAATTAATGTCTAAAAGACACAATAGTTAAACTCTTGTTTTAGAAAAGATTCCTTAAAAAATATAAATATTTACTAATGTTAACAATTACATCAGTTAATTAACGATAGAATAATAATGGCTATTCTGCCTTGCTCTTATAATCAATTATTATATGATCAATGAGTGATTACTGATTGACTCACAAGAAGCTGAGTACAGAGAACTGGTCTATCAGTTTCTGAGCTAGTGTGGAAACAATGACTTTATCTTTAATACTAATGAAACTAAATCGATATCTATTGAATTTAGAAGGAATAAGAGGAAAGTAAACACTGCCCCCATCCTGGGAGAAGAGGTGGAGGTGGTGGAAGAATAGAAGTACCTGTGAGTTCAGTTAGACAACATCCATCCATCCATTTTCAACCGCTTCATCCCAGAGTGGGGTCGCGGGGGGGCTGGAGCCAATCCCAGCTGCCTACGGGCGAGAGGCGGGGTACACCCTGAACAGGTCGCCAGTCAGTTAGACAACAGACTAGACTAAATACAACACAGAAGTAATCCACAAAAAAACACAAAGCAGACTTTACTTCTGGAACCTGAGATCATTTGAGGTCTGCACCAAAATGTTGTGTTTCTCCTGCAAGTCTGTTTTGTAAAGTGCAAACAGCTTTGTGGCCATTTGATGAGGCCGCAGCATCACAGTTAGAGACCGCAAGAGAAGGCTGGCTCAGTGCTGGAGATAACTCTGGGACTGATTGTCCAGGAAAGAACACTACGCAAGCTGCTGAAGATAACCAATGATTCCTCACAACATAGTAAAAAATGCAATAGTGTGTGTTCAGTGTGAGGCTGCATCAAGTCCAATGCAAAAGGGACCAGAGCTCATTTCTGCCAGCAGCTGGAACAAGACAAGAGCATCATCTATTCATCTATCAATGTTTTTAATTAAAACAAATCTGGTACAAATGAATTTCTCTGTCTTTACACTGTGCCAGATTCTCCTTCACACACACACACACACACACACACACACACACACACACACACACACAAACACACACATACACCCCCCTTTTTAAAAAACAAAACAAAGGACATTGCTATAATTTCTGCCCTATATGCTGAGACACCTTTGTCTCCATTTGATTACTTTTATTTCCTCCAAGTGTCAGACATAGCTGCAATAACATCTTTATTAGCTTCTTTAAAGAAGTTTTATAATCCTTTCAACGATTTCAACAAACATCTCCATAGTTGAGGGCCTGTTTCCTTTCATTTAGATGCACAAGCTTGTAAAATATCTACAAGGGGTCTATTATGATATTGAAATTATAGATGTGTTTTGTTACCAAATATTTCCACAATTCCTAAAGATAGATATATATATATATATATATATATATATATATATACATTAAT
>JBAMHV010000003.1:13146852-13163165 GCA_037177535.1 Pseudomugil gertrudae | reverse complement strand
GAGGACTGGAATTGCCCACCCCTGATCTAAATACTTGTTTAATATTAAAAGGGTTGTGTTTATTTGAAATAAATTTTGACTACGTAGATGGAGTACAATGATAGCAGGCTGCCATGTGATCACACAATCTCTCCAATCTTTTCTTTTTTTGCCTATGTTGCAGTAAAACACTGGTTATTTACTTCCTCAAATGGCACTTTTATCTCCATCTCTTTATGCTACCATATGTATATTGTGTGTGTTTCTTCTTAAGGTCAATGCAACCAGACCCATGTTCAGCTTTATTGTTAAAACTGCATGTCACAGTGATTCTGTGTTTCAGCGTTTTCCTGTTGAGCAGCATGTGTCTGAGTCTAAAAACCAGCTGCTCTTGCTGTCTTGTCAGGTCATGACTCCTGGTCTTTATAACTACTACATTACCGAACTGGCCTTCTACTGGTCACTCATGTTCTCCCAGTTTACTGACATAAAGAGGAAGGTAAGCACAACACTGTTTGGCTGATTTAACCACTCGATGCTCTCCGGTGACCACTCCCTGTTAAACATTGGTCAATGTGTCTATTGTTCCTCATTTGGCAGAGATTGTATGAATGAGCGTGCATGTGATGCCAGGTTTTTGTGCATAGGTCAGAGGCTGCACGAATAAACGGACTTACAAGTTGCATAGAAATTGATCTTTCAGATTTAGGAAGAAGGTCACATGTTTTTGTTTCTTTTTGGGGGGGGTGGCGGGGGGGCGTTTGCAGCTGATGTTCACTGTGAATGCTCTGTATATTCAGCACAAAGGCACTCGGTATCATGTGATTGCAGGATGGAGCAGGCCTGTCTCACACACTTACTTACAGCAGATATGTGCTTGTCGGGTAGATATGGTCTAGATAATTACATTTCATGATATGATGACCAGATGAGGCACACAAAGTATTTATTCTAATTCCTACACTGCACTTGTGTTTTTTAACTTATTTATGTAAAGAGATTTCAAAATGCTTTTCTTTCTATTTGGACCTAATTATAAATGAGTGGTTAGAAGCATGCATGTAGTTCACAGAGGAATCGAAGCAGTAGCTATTACTGAGGGTCATCATAAGGATCCAGAATGAGGACAGAGTCTCAATGTATTTTCTTTTTGATGCAGTTGAACTAGTTTATTCTGCTTTTTCATTTTTAATTTTTTATTCTGCATTTAAAACTTAGCAGAAATATATAAAAAAAAAACAACTCTGTATTTTAATGACATTTAACATAAATGACCATTTTATGTATTGTTGTGTTAATACACAATGAAAAACAAGTATATGGAGGAATTATTTAGACTATTTAGTTTTTCCACTGAGTTGAAGACTTGCTTGTTTATTCAGTCCACATGTATCAGCCACACACGTCTTCTGGTTTGGCTACCCTCACAAACACACTGCCTCTGTTTCTCTGGAGCTCTGCATGCTTCATCTTTCGGCCGTTTCATTTCTGGCTTGTCTTTGTGCATTCTCACACTATCATCAGTCAGATTACACTTTTATCAGATTGCACAGTCGATCGGTTACTTTAGTAAAAAGAAATTATTCAGAAATTATGATGAAATGCAAAGATTTGAACCTGCTTTCATATTTTCATATTTATCTACACTTACTATTTTAACTGCTTCATAAAGCGCATCTGTAAACATGAAATGAGAGCAAGTACATAGCAGTGCTTTCTACGGTCAAAGAGCCACAAGAAGCACTGATGACTATCTTGCCATTCGTGTTCATTTTATTACAGCTGAACTGAATGAAAGAGAGTAAACATGACTCTTTGTGATGCTGACAGATGAATACATAAATACTCGGGTCAGACATGACTTGTCTGTTTGATATTCCTTTGAACCAAATGTTTGCAATGCATATGAACTACTTAAAGGTCTTAAGTACGACAAACTGCATTAGATTATATCCATTGATCTCATTCACTTATGTTTACCGAGCTTACAGATAATATTTTACTCATTATAGTTTGATGCAGTATGTGAAGAAGCAGAAACATGTTTTGCAGAGGAGTTTGAGTTGATGTTTTTTTTTCTTTTTAATGCATAAGATCCTTTTTTAAGACATTTTGTTCAGATCTTTAGGCCATAATAACTTAAAACAGTACCTGAAGACGATTTGTTAAACACCATAAATAAAAGTAAAGTGTTTTCTCTACATTGGGACATTTATACACACACCAGTTTAATTCAAAATGTGTTTATATACTGCTGACCAGATCTTTACAGTAGCAGCTGCATCAGATTCAAGTCAGTCTGATGTATTTACTACAGTGCTGCATTTTAAACACATTGTCATATGTTCTTTGTAAGTTGCCCACCCCGTAAGGCAGTAAAGCAACCATAATCCAGAACCATACCACCACCATACCACCACCATGCTGGGTTTTCTTCTGAACAGGTCTACTGTGGGCAAAACCACATGACTGTCTTTTATTTTGAATTTCCCTCTGGGATTAATAGTGTTTTTCATTCATTTGCTTATTCATCCGTCCACAGCATATGACTAAAGGGTCAGTGTTTACAATTACTGTTTTTTATTTTTTTTATTATTCTCATCTCTTGAATGAGTTGTGCGCTTTGCCACAGCGAAAGGAAAACCAGACAGGAACCCTGAATTCCTTTGGGAGCTCATTAGGGGTTAATGTGATGATGACTGCACACACTTATGTGATAACAACACCAGGTCCAAGATGAATGGAGTTTTAAATGTCAACAGGTCTGGAAAATCTGTAGATGTGATAAATGTGTTCAAGTCAAATCAGACTCATTCATGTATAAATGACCTGGCTAAGGTGCTGTACAAAAGAATAAAACACCTATGCCATTGTTAAAATAAAATAAGTAAATGTATTAAACAAAACGCAAAAATAAAACCATAAATAAAATACATGACAAAGCAAACTTTTTCAGTACAGTTGCACTGATCCTAAAGAAAAGCTTAAACTTGTATCTGGAGGTTTTTCTCTAAATATTCCAAAAGGATTCTTTGCAACTATTAATACATAAGTCTTAATAAACATAACACTAAAGGTTCACCAGGCACTCCCCCAACCCCAGAATTAATGCAACTCCTGCAAATCACACTGTGAGCTACATATCTTATCTGATGCAATCTGTCAGAAATAAATATGTATGCGTTTGTTATGCAGGGATGATGGTCATCGGCCAAAGTTGAACTTATTAGAATATATCACAAATGCATGCTGTCACAGACTTAAATATTTCATTCTTAAAATGTGTTTTAAAAGATAGTAAGATAAATGAAGATGGAGTTATCATCCCACTTCTGTATCACATGCATTTGCTTGTACGATTCTATGTAAATCTGTTTAACTCTCCAGAGTATTCATTGCTTCAGCTCGTTCTCTGCTCTTCACTGTTTCTCCAAAGCTTTATTTCTATTTTAGTTGGATTTATTTTTGTATTAAACCACAACTTCAATAAAAGAGATGAATAAAGCATTTTTTATCACGCAACATGTTTTTATAAAGCAATTTGTAGCTGCAGTTTTAAAATGCTGTGTTAGATGTAACAAATGGATTGCAAGTCTTATTTTAGGAAATGCGTCTTCCATGGCAAAACTAAAATCTGGATGTTGTGCATGTATGTCACTTTTTAACCATCCCTCTTCCCCTTTTATTTATGTCCAGGACTTCCTGGTTATGTTCATCCATCACCTGGCAACAGTGGGTCTGGTCAGCTTCTCCTACGTCAACAACATGGCGCGAGTGGGGAGCCTGGTGCTGTGTGTCCATGATTCCTCTGATTTCCTGCTAGAGGTCAGAAATGACGGCAAACATCCATCTGTTTGAGAGGATTTACTTTCCTGTTAACTGTGTTAAGGTTATGAATAATAAGTTTTGCTTGATTGCAGGGATTTTTCCTTTCTCCATAAGCGGAGGCACAACATACCTTAAATTCCTCTAAGCTTTAATCTGGCTCTGTAACATTGACTTTAACTATCACTGGACTCTCTGTACTTTCCATATACTTTGTTGTATAGCGATAATGATACAAGGAAGTAAAATGTATTAATGTGGATACTTGGAAAGTTTCAACTTGAAATCCAAACTGTTTCGTGATGCAGCTCAGGCTCATGCCACACTGAATAAGAGCTTTTGTTTATGTACTGATAAGGTAGAACAAAGACAAAATAAGGAACATTTGTGTTTTAATAACATGAGTGCTTTTGATAACAAAGCAGCCCCAGCTGTCACTTTTTTAAGCTCGACATCAGCCAACGTAGTAAACAATAGAGAATATTTCTGGTTGTTTTGCACCGAGTTGCTTCCTCTTGGATGAAACCCAAGCTGATCTGACTTGGTTTTGGTTTATGTGTCTAAGATGAAATGTTTTGCTTTTCAACAGGCTGCCAAAATGGCCAACTATGCCAAGTACCAGCGTTTGTGTGACTTCCTTTTCATTGTGTTTAGCATGGTTTTCTTCGTCACACGGCTGGTTATATTTCCAATATGGTGAGTACTGACAGACATCTGCAGAGCCTAAATAATATTACAACCACCATGGATTAAAAATTCACTTTTAAATGTTGTGAGCTGAACCATCTGTTTTTGTAGGTATTGAACCCAGTGTTACCAGTAAAGCCTTAATTTTGCTGGTAGAGCAAAGGCTTCACATTTTCTCTGAGCTCTGCTTTTAAAACCAGTCACATTTGTAGAAATGAATATAATCCTACTGTGCTAAAACACTCATTTCAGTACATATGCTGACACCATTCTAATCTGGTTAAATCAGACTATTCTTTCCCCCTAAACACATTTTGGGTGGTTCCAAAAGGAAAACCATGTTCTACTTCATATTACATTATTTAACAAGTTTGTAAATGAGATTAAGCTTCTTGGGATGCTTAATGTTGTCCGTCATGCAGATCAGCCACAGTTTAACTTCTGGGTAGATCTTTGCTGCTCTTTACGTGTAGAAAGCCTTTCAGATGAGGGCTGTTCCTCGACAGAGACCTTTATGTTGTAGCTCGGCCTCCAGAGACACAGACAATAGAGACGCTATCGTTAGCAAAAGTAACCTGAGCGGCTATATTCAGTGTCTTGGTGTGGATGAATGATAAAGATAGTGTTGCTGGTGAAACTAGATGGACTGAAATGTATACCTGTGCAGGGGAGATGGGTCTCTTGACAGCCTTATGTCATTCAGATGGATTTAAAGGAAGAAGTGAGCTCACCTACATCTCACCAGAGTAAATCTATGTCACACTGCTGTGTAGTTTTTATTAGTCTGTAGGAATTAGTGTCTCATTACAGTGGCTCTCATTCAGTCCCACTTAGCATGATGGGTGTTGTTTGGCTGTTTGTTGCCTCTAATAGATTTTTTTTGTGTAGTACACATCAATTTAGAGTAGAAGAAGAGGTTGAAGCATAAATGAGCACACAGCACAAGATCAATACTGATGGACCAGTAGAAATTTAATCGGATTTATAAGGATGTGGTGTCTCCAACTAGTGATCTGTTCTTTTGTTTTTCCAGGATCCTGAACTCTACAATGTTTGAGAGCTGGGCAATAGTTGGGCCATTCCCATCCTGGTGGCTCTTCAACATCTTACTGCTGGTCCTCCAAGTGCTGCACATCTTCTGGTCTTACCTCATAGCCCGTATAGCTGCTAAAGCCATGCTGCGAGGCAGGGTGAGTCACTGGGGCTCTATATGTTCTCAATCCAGATCTGAGAAGTGAGACAAAGGCCTCGGTCTGAAATCTAATCAACAAAACCAATGATCAGGAATGAGAGCTTGAGTTCATTTGCAAGGTTGGGAGGACATACAAATCAACCCTGTATCGCAGGGGGGAGGGGGGAATGACAGAAGCTATTCATTACCTGCACATGACATCCTGCTCAGAAGCTACAAAACAGCAGCTTATTTACTGTGTGAACAGTGAATCTTCTAAACCGATGTAACAAAGGGCAACTTTTACTCACACAAGCACGTTTATTTTAGCCTGAAAACTTTTAGATGTATTTGTAAGAACCTGAACATGCAACATTAATGCCAACATCCAGTAGATTTAGTCCCTTTAAAAAATATTTTATATTTAGTTAGTTTGTCATGCTGCCTTCCTATGAGATACTACAAATACCCCAGAATATACCAATAAAATGCTACTGTGTGAGCAGAGATTCAATAAATGATTTCAGAGCTTTCTACAGACTTGAGACCCTCTAATTAGAACTTGCTCATAGCAGTAATAAAGATCACCAGATAAATGGTATTTTCAACCAGGCCTCTTTACAATACCAGTATATGTACACTCACTGTTGTAAAGCAGTTATTTTTAGTTATGCATCTCTACTTTTTTCCTGTCTTCCTCTAACTTGCTGTCATTCTGTCTGCAGACACAGTATATTTTCTCTCCCCCCACAATGAGAGCGGGAGATCCTGTCTTTCTGTCTATCTTTATCCAATGAGCCCTCCTCTCTTGCCTCTCAGCATCTTCTCTTGTCTGCTTGACAACGCTGCCTTCTCTGTCTGCCTGTAAGTGTCTATTCATTCTCTCTGCTGTTACTTGTTTTTCAAACCTTCATTTTTAACCTTTTCCTGTCTGCCAAGCAGACTTCATGTAGTTGTAGTGGCTTTATTCAGAAAGTCACTTAGATCCACCTCAGTAAGCAGTGGGTCGAGAGTTGTAAATGAGTAGTGTGGTAATGCTGTCTTGTCCAATAATGTCCTCCTTAATGTTTCTCATTATGGAGGATTATGTTCACATTGTCCCACAACCCCACCCTGTGGTGACTGAGGAGTAAAAGAACTATCAGGCTAAATATGCCATTCCCAACTTATATGTGCATCTGTTTAAAAATATCAGCTTCTATTGTGGTTGATGACTTCAACATATTTTTTCCATTAACTTTGTACTGATTATGTCTTCCAGGTGGGCAATGATGTTCGCAGTGACATTGAGAGCAGCTCAGAAGAGGACACTGATGCGGCCACAGATGGCCACAAGACCTCCTTGCATACCCCCAAAGGAGAAAACGGCACTAATGGTCACTGTGCTGCTGCCAAAGCCCGGACGCAAAACCACAGCAGCTGGTGACACGGGGCGTGAAACTGTTGGCCCCTAGCAGTTCACTTGTTCAGTCTCTAAGAGTTTTGTTCTTCTAAGGATATTCATCACGTTCACACACGTTTTTCACCAACAGTGTGTGTGCGCACATTCATATTTTTGTGAATTGATGGATGTGCTAACACTGACACCTGTGGAGACCGATGAAAAGATGTGTCACTCCAAACATTGGGATTTTCTATGTGCTGAGTTTGGCTGCAGGTGATTGGGTTTTATGTTCTCTCCCAGTTTTATTGGATGGATGAACTCGATTATCTTAAAGGTTAATTCATACTGGCTTGTACAGAGTAGAAGTCTAACGGCAGATATTACACCAATTAAGAGAAAATGGATTTGTATAGTTATGACTGGTTTTTATTGGTTATTTAAAAATAAGACCCCTGTTCTGTGAATGACAAGAGATTGGGATTCCTTGGCACGTTGTGAATTTACTCTTCACTGCATTGTTTGGCTACTTTGACATGTTTTACAGTTTTTATTATTACTTCTGAGACCAAATGTGTATGAAAATGTTTCACTGCCTACATCAGAATCCATGCAAAGTCTCTCATTTGTTTAAATGTATTTTCAAATATATTCTGTGGTTGAAAAATGACATTTTGAAGTCTTTTTAAATGGAGAGGTATTGCACTTAATGGTTAAAGCCATTTAATATAACATAATACAAACAAATACAGCCATGTTACCTCCTGGTACTGTCTTCAAAATGGATGACACAAGCAACTGATGCAAATATCTTAATTTGCTTAGTGACGATTTATAAGAAAAACTTGTCTGTGTGAGGTAACCACAGTAAAATCCCACACATCCCAGAAGGACTTGATCTTGTCATGATTCAGTGGTGGACGAATAGAGGAATGAGAAGTGTCCACACCCGCAATGAAAAGCACAAGTCCACTTTAGATCAGTCTTTGATAACTTCAGCATCCTGGTTCTCTGCTGCCAGTTTCAGTTGTTTTTGCTTCTGCATGTACCGGTGTGCGCGTGCTACACACAGGTAGCCTCCATACACTGTCAGCAGCATCATCGAACCAGAAAAAGCTCGATAGCCAATGTCTGCCAGACGCTTTCCTGTCACCATGATGAAGACCCTAAAGAATCCAGAGGCATGAGGTCAGTGCAGCAGCACAAAGTGGGACAACAGTGTGTTCAAAAAGCCTCACAGGTCACCAAACAGCTGAGGTCACAAATGTTCAACAGACACACAAATATAAAACTAACAGTATAAACACTTATTCACATCAACAAGTTACACTTTAGTTAAATTTGTACTTTTACCCCCACAAGAGTTTACATAATATATTTAACATCACTGAATTTTAAATATTCCTGAGATGTGATGTCCTGTGTTCCAGTTTTGCGAAATTAAGACTAAACACATTAACTTCCGAGTAAAAAGTGTTTTTGTAATGTACGGAAACTCTAGAGGATTAGGGAAATTATTTTCATAGCTTGTATATTAACACTGTGGTGCCAGTTTCGTTGTGATAAACATGAGAAAAGCAAAGGAGCAGATATAGGTACTTTCTTCTATTAATTGATTTCATGATTACTGCACGAAAAACAACAAACCTCTGCAGATTTCAGATATGATACAGCACACCCATCTACATATCATATAACGGATATGATATAACATATAACTGCTCTTTAACGCTAAAACTATGAGTGACTATGAGATACGCGATCCGAATTAAGACCTTAAGACCAGCAACGAATTGCCTATTTTATGCTGTTGAACATTTTCTTTGTAACAACAGTGGAGAAAATCTTAACAAGTTTGTATTACGTACCTTTAATTGTTTGACTTGAAAACAAACGCAGACAGACTTATGTTTGTCTCAATGTCACACGAAGTTAGCAAAACTAAGCGAACCTTTGCTTTCATAATGTACGGAAACTCGGAAGGATATATTGAATGTGTGTATTTTTAAAGCGGGTAATGTTCAGAGCGCCACCTACTGACCTGGAGTTTGTATGCAACAAACAGGAGAACGATGACAGACAACAGTTTAACTTGATACAAATTATTTGGCTTAATTTCTTTATTTAAAGCCAAAAACACATACCTGCAGGTAGTGATCCAATTGGACTCGGGCATTTGTAGTGAGATTGTTATCACAACTTGCAAGTACTGTGAATATTTTAAGGATTTATCACTTTAATCAGTGATCGAATGCTTTTGAGCTACAGGAAGCAAATAAAATAACATTTTAAAAAGAAAGCACAAGACGATGTTGACATGTAACTGGTATTTTTAAAGTTAATTTTAAGCTTCTTTGTTGGTCATATGCTGTTTATTTAATTACTTCCAGAAATCAGTGACTTTATCCTCGACCAAATGCAAAGTACTGAACCCAGCATTGTTTTCAACATGTTTCCGCCCGGAATCATTTAGTAGACGCACAGATTACAATGGCAACGTCAAGCGACACTGTGGAAGAAATAAATTACCCCGGCGCTGCTCCGTACGGTAACTTTATCAACTACTACACGTTTAATCCTCCGGAGAATCGCTTGAGTCTGATTCCAGCCACACTCCTGCAGGATTTAGGTTACAGTAACAGTCGCGATGAAGCCACGTTGATCCTCGATGTGGGGTGTAACTCAGGGGTGAGTCTGGAGTACATCTATTTATAAACTTTGTCCACGAGATTCATCTGTACAGTACAGTTTACAATAAAAAAGTGTGTGTTTCAAATGTTTCAGTTTACCACAACAGCAACAAGTGTCTTGTATTAATTCTGTGTTCATCAGGAACTAAGTGTAGCCTTTTACAAACATCTGGTGAGAGAGCCTGGAGAGGATTCAGCCAGGAGAAAAGTTCACCTTCTGGGTTTTGACTTGGATGAAAAGCTCATTCAGCGGGCACAACAGACCCACCCCAACCACAGCAGCATCACCTTCATCTCACTGGACATCACCGAGGACACGAGCTCATTGCAGGAGTACCTCAGCCACCATAGCTGCTCCCACTTCCACCTCTGTCTGTGCCTTGCAGTTACCATGTGGGTCCACCTGAACCACGGAGACTCGGGGCTGCTGCAGCTGCTCTCTCGCCTGTCCTCCATCAGCCAGCACCTCCTGCTGGAGGCCCAGCCCTGGAAGTGTTACCGCTCTGCGGCGCGGCGGCTCAGGAAGCTGGGTCGCTCAGACTTTGATCACTTTAAGACCCTGATGATCCAGGGAGACATAGCAGGTCATGCCAGGGAGCACCTGGAGAAACACTGCAGCATGGAGCTCATCCAGAGCTTTGGCAGCACTTCGTGGGACCGTCAGCTGCTGCTTTTCAGACGGAGATGAGACTTGAGGAAAAACATTTTTTTCACCTGTTGCAGGAAAACGGCATGACAAAAGTATTTGCTAGTTCTACTTAGTAGCAAATGTAACTTATTAGACTTCCCTCTACGTGTTAACTCGCTTGAAATAATTGGACATGCGCTTTTCTTAACTCCTGAACCATATAAGATATCGTAAAAAACAAAACACCAGACATATATAGTTGCCATTACGGTAGACCTCAGGGCTCGCGCACTACAACCGTCCATTTACAGACAGAATTCAGAAGTGCGTCACACATTTGTAGCGTCAGCTTTAGTACCGTAACTCCTGAAGCATTTGCGCAAATAAAAACGAAAACTGGTCATTAAATCAAAATTGTGCCATGTTTGTGCATTAATATTTAACCCACTCAGACTTTTTTCATTTATGCTTTAAAAATGCATGTTTTTCTATTAAATGCAAACTTTAATTCACCAGTTTTGCCTTTAACAAACACACCACTAAAACAATTTTCATCATTTTAATTACAGAATACTAAAAATAACATTACATAAAATGTCTTTTTAAAAGAAACCATTGAATATTACAAAGGTTGAAAATTTTTGTAAAGTTAGGATATAAAATCTTTGAACTGTGGTGCATAATTGAAAAAGAAAAATAATTTTCATAAAATGTATATATTAACTGTTCTACTACATTAAAAAATGAGATGGACACAAATTGCAGACAGACGAGATGAGTTGACACCGCCATTACTGCAGTGAGCTCTCCTTTCGAAGGAAGAAAGACTTGAGATGCACAGCACACCACAATCAGCTCAAGTTCTCAAATTATGCTCAGAAAAAAAAAGATGCAAATGGGGGAGAGGGGGGTCATTTACAACAAAGGGAAAGAAATGAGCTCAAGAGACTGCAACAAAAGTGACTTGGTGACTGCTCCCAGTATTCACACCTCAACTACACTGGCCTTGGTTCCATTAATACACTTTTTTTCCACAGGTTCAAGCTGTACAAAAAAAAACCTCATACTTTAAGTAATTTCACCAAGACAGGGACATGTGATCAGATGTCCTCCCATCTCCTAACACAGCCATCACTATATTCTACTGTACAACTGGTCAGTCAGATCCACTGAAAGCAACCATGGTCGCAGTTTGATATCAAGAGGTCAACCTCAAGAAGAGGCACACAATATACACATGGGGGGTGTAAAATGAAAAGGTGAAACATGCATTATCCAAACAGTGTGCTTGCTTTCTTCCACTTCTGAGTTTTACGTCATCATGTGTCTCTTCACTGTGAGCCCTTGTCACCGATATTTAGTAAACACCGCAGAATTACTCAGAGAAACCAAAACACACAAAACCACCGTCTGAGGACATTCAGAGCGTGCTTGAACCGTGGTGGGTGACACACTGGCTGCTCATGTCCAAACAGAGGTATTTTATTAGTCTCACGTTTTCTGAGGGATGCATCGTGTCACATTTTTGGTTAACAGACGCAGGAAAGGGAGCTGTTCAAAATAATATCAAAGATATGGTTTTAATCACGTTGAGTGGCAGAACTGCTATTCTTTGTGTGCAGTAGTAGTGGTTTGGCCCCGCGAAGACCAGGTGAGAGAAAAGAGGATACCAGAGTAAGAGGAAATGAGGCGATAGACCAGCAGAGCTACGTGGTTTGGCTGGTCTGTTGCTCAGACAGCTGGAGGTTTTTCACCAGGGATCCCAGAAGCTGCTGCTGCTGCTTACAACGTAAGCTTAATAATGCTGTTTAGGTTCAGATGAGTCCCCCTGAGTTAGTGCACACATCAGCCAGGCAGGCCTCGCCTGCTTGTTCGTTAAGAAATCCACCAATAAAAAAAATGGATTAAGAAATCATCTGAAATTTCTATCAAGCTTGGAATTAGCTTTGGAGAGCGTCAGCCTGTCGCAGTTTTTCTAGTCTGTGGTGAGGTTGATGTTAGTGTGGAGGAGGGTGAGGAGAGAAGTTGAGGCGTAGCCATGGCAGCCACCAGAGTCCTGCTCGTTTTCTAAAAACGTGAGAACTTTTTTTTCTTTATTTTTTTTATTTAAATGTGCGCTTTGTTCAGCCCGACCAGAGACAGAGAGTTGTGTTGTTTGAGCATGCTCATACTTTCGTATTGCAATTTGAACATCTGGCACAATTCTCAATGTGGTCGGTTCTGCCAAGGAGGCGAGTAGTTTGGGAACTGGTCAGGTGCTGGTGTCGCAGGTTACATTGACTGACTGCATTAGCCAGGCAAACAGGTAGATAAGACAGGCAGGTGGGCCATGGTGGGATCAGGGGGCTAAGGCTAGATCAAAGGAGCTGTGTCCATCAAGCCTTTGTTTGGGTCCAGGCTGGCAAAGAATCGAACATCTCGGTCCTTGTCTGACTGCAGAGCTATCACAGTCTCCTCCAGCTCATCAGAGTAGGCACAGCCTGGTTCCTTGAAGTATGCTGGACACAAAAGTTTAATTAGTGGAAAGACATGGACATCCAGTAAAACATGATACAAACACAAGAAACTAAGCGTTTAAATACAGCCTAACAGTTATGTTATATAATCAGAATAATGTCTGTTCTGTGTTGGTATGCAAAAATACTTTTACAGATCTGCTCTACGCTACAACTTAAAGATTCTATCCATTTAAAAGAGGCTGCACTAAACAATCACAAGCCTACTTATTAAAAACAGATTTTTCCTTATTTTAAAGAATTCCCTTTAAACAAGTGAAGAAGCTTTTCATGGTGCAGATTTGATCCTTTTAGATCAGATGGATGATCATTTCACAACTTTTTTTTAATCTTATCTTACAGCCGTTTCATTTTGATCAGCTGGGCTCTTGCAGCCACATCATACTTCATGATAGCTTCATGGTTTTATGCAACAAGATCTTTTCTCTTGGTCAGTTGTGGGTTGCATCTTTTATGGAGTCTGGACTGTTGTGGCAAGTTTGAGCTCAAGAACAAATCGGTCTTCATGGCAACTGTATTATTCGCTTTTTAACTGCTGGGAAACTTCAGATCTTCAGCATCAACAGATTTTCCTCTCCTGATGACATTCTGTGCAACATCTTTAAGTGAATCCCAGCATTATAAAAGGGATTAAAGCCTAAATTGTCAGATCAAATACACGAATGTAACATGTTTTTTTCAGCTTGGTCCTGGTGTTTAACAGAGAACTCTGTTCTGGACATTTTAATCTTATGTTAAGAATCATGTGTCACATTATTTGCAGAATACCTTTCTCCATCACGCTCTGTCGCAAAGCCTTGGCCACCAGTACACGGACATTTGCCACTGGGTCTGAGGAGAGGCTGAGCAGGCTGGGCAAGAGATGCTGGCTGAACTGATCCATGGGCATGCAGTCCTCTTCCACAACAGCCTACAGGAAACACAAGGGCATATTAACACACATACTTACATCACCAGGAAGAAGAAACTTGAAAAACAGGCTCATGATAATGGCTCCAACCACTGCACTGACTTTCAGTACACTCTGCTTTTATCCAAAAGTGGCAATCAGAGTTGTGTATTTATTCAGCAGAAGTGTACAACTCTGTTAAAGAAGTATATTTAATCACGGCCTGTTAAAATAAGAAATATCATTGATATCTATTGATAAGAAGCAGCTCAGGCCATCAATAACACTTTAAATCAGAGAACAATGTCATGTTAAAAACAAAATCGATGCAAGAACTTGCTGTTAACTGGTGATGGGTCCAGCAACACCAAAGAGTCGGTGCTTCTGCAGCACTCACAGAGCTAAAGCCAGAGTCGGTGTGCTTATTGCTTTATGAAAATCACGTGACCAATACAGCTGATGTTACACCTGTCACAACACGCCAAACTGTGTTTATGGGCAGCACGTCTGTTAACTAGATGCATCAGTGCCAAAAGGATCACAGATCTAGTCAAATACGTTTCTGTCATTCAAGCCATTGTAACATGGAGCAAGGGGAAAAAAGAAACGTGTCTCATGTGTGGAACCATTTTAATAAATAATTGGCATATAAGGCATTTGTCTTAATTGTTTCCTTGGATTATTCTGTTATTCTCGGTTCCATGTCCTTCTATGTAACAGCATTTAAGAGTAAGACATGAAAATGAGGTCACATGAATCCTTGTACATAACGGCTTCATCCATGCCATGTGAGGGAATGTTTCCTAAAGCTGGAGACCTTGTATGCAAAAAACATAATCGCTCAAAGGGAATTCCAACATTATCCAAGACATTGGATAAACTTCTCTCTGAATAAAAACATATGAATGAAAAGAGAAAAAAACCCCTCCCTGGCTCATTTACTACACGTTCACATTATTTACTGACTGCATATTGTGTTAAATGTAGATGATGATATACAATAAGTTAATCATATTAATTGTCTTTACTCTGTGTTAGTACTCTCAGAAAGCTTGCCTGCAGTGAGGTATAAGAACCAGTAGGTGTCAGTCTTGAGCAACACAGTATTGATGCAGTATCAATAGTTTGGTAATATGCTGACACGTTTCACAAGGCCTCATTTCTCCATCACTACTGTTCACAGGAGAGTTACTGAAGAGCTACCAACCTGGCAGATGAAAGCAAAGGCCTGCCTCGCCACCCACTTGGGACAGTGGCAGAATCTGTGCGTGAGCTCATTGATGAACTTTAGGCCCAGGTCATCGGCCCCACTTGCATAAAGTTTCTGGAGGATCTCCACTACCTGAAAGCACACATGGTGATGATACACTAAAACACAGATCCTTCAAAGTGGTTAATATTGCAGTACTACTCAAATTACAAGTATTTTAGCACTGTTTTATAAAAGCCATGTCCAACAGTGAGAAAACTCATTCATCTGCATGATTCATTTCCTATTTGTCTTAGATTTCTCCATGTTTCTGCTGATCAAACTTTCACAAGCTCCTAATATTTTTTCCATAACAGATGTTCACATATACCAGTAGCACTTAAGTCACACAACCAGTTATACACTTACCAATTTATAGGAGATCCACCTGACCTCTGAGACTTTGTCGGCGCAGAGGGTGAGAGCTATCTGTCTGAGGTAGTCATACACATCATAGTGGCTGTACAACTCAATGATCAAAATCAGCTGCCTGGGGGAGGACAGAGGGATTTCTAATTAAATGCAATACAAGTAGCAACATATAGAAGAACACACATTAGTATTAGATTACAACTAAAACAAAACTAAATAAATAAAGTGATAGCTTGTTCTAGTAACCACACTGAGGTCTGCAATGTGCCACAGGAGTAAAACTCAGATGTGAAACAGTGATGTTAATCTGTCCTTTAATATGTTCCAGTTTTTTCCTGACTGGAGGAAACAGACATACTCTGCCAGCTCGTATCTGAATCTCCAGTTGCGACTGTTGTCTGTCACCATAAACTCCTGCAGCTGGTACAGATATTCTCTCCTCTTGTCGGCATGCAGCAGCTGCAAGGTCCACACAAATTAGCTTGATTACAGTGTGATCACACAAATGCTCTAATTTAATTTGAAATGATCAATTAAACTCAACGAGCTCCATCTGAAAAGGTGGAGTAGAAAGTCTCTTTAATCTTACCTTGAGAAAGTCATACAAGTGTTTGAGCACACCGATGCGGACCTCATCCAAGTCTTTAAGGAAACCATTGAAGATGGGCACCAGATCAGCAGCTGTCAGCTGGGCCCCAAGAATAACTGCTAGCTCATGGATGGAGAAGGCTAACGTACGGCGCACCTTCCACTGACAATGTAGAAAACAAAGGAATTACAGCAGCAGCTGTGATTAAGAGCAGCTTGTATAATTTGCTATACAGCAGTTCAAAACCTAAAACTCTCACTCACACACACACACACATACGGCTCTATTTAACACATTTGTCCTAAATTACACAAACCTTTACAGATACAATAATTCA
>JBAMHV010000003.1:13111003-13146752 GCA_037177535.1 Pseudomugil gertrudae | reverse complement strand
TATATATATAAATAAAAATTTAAATGTATATATATAAATTAAAATGTATTTATTTATTTATTATATACATTATATAAATAAAGAATAGTTATACATTTATAGTTCTGAAAGAAACAGACAGGTAGACAGAAAGGAAGATTTTGACAGGCCATTTAAATGAAAGCTTTGGGCAACAATGAGGTAAAAGCAACCATCATGGTGTGATTTTGTTTAGTTTTTTTTAACAAGCAACAAAAATGCAAAAGAAATGCCTGAATGTAAATCTTGTGTTATTTCTTAGAATGTATCAGAGAAACAACCACAAGCACAAAACTGGGTGTGCAAACAACCATTTGCAGTCTGAGCCGATAGCTTTAAATAATTTTTTTTAAAAAGTCACTTCTGCACTCAGTTGCACCGCAATAACATTCAGTGCTGTGAGGATGTGATTAGCAGCAGTGTGAATGTCCTCAGTCATGACAAGCAACATCCCCCTCTTTGTTCACATTCTCATGTAATACACTTACACAAGAAGTGTCATGTTTGGGCAACTTTGCAAAGTGACTCAGAGCTGTTACGAACAATTTATAAATCATGAGAGGAAACTGGTGCAATTTCCCATCTTAAATTGGAAACAGAGCTTTGCATGTTAGATTAAAAGTTTGAATTTTGTGGCAGCATCAGAATTAACTAAAAACAACAACACAAAAAAAAAACCAAGCAGAAATGTTACAAGCTGGAGCCAACAAACCAAGCTGTCAGATCACAACATGACAGAACATGCCAGGAAGCACATAACGCTGCTGGTTTTTCCAGTCTCTTCTTGTCTAAAGGAAAGAGACTATTCCATGTGTAAAACTAGCAAAATCTTTTCTCCTTAATATTTGTATATTTCTTCTCTTCCCGAGTCACCTGGAATGCCTGAAACTAAAGGCTGTTCAATTTGATAAAGTCTGTGACCAAGACTTTATCAGAGCCATGTCACACAGTTTGACATGTGGCTAACTCACAGAGCTCAAGCTCAGGATGTAACAAATTACAAATGCTGATTAGTCTAATGCATATGAAGATTTAAAACATTTGGGTACAAATAACTACTGGATGGTTTATAAAACCTTACTACAAATTTGTTGAAAAATCTTGATTAGACTATTCATTTTTTAATTCAAACACACCTGTGTATTTTTAACCCAAAGAATTTAATTAAAGCACAAACGTCTCTTACATTATAGTAACACATCATAACAAAGATTGTTCATTGTGACTGTTCTTGATTTTTTCTTTCAGGAATTGACCATGCACACACTCAGCTTAGAGCAAAAACCTTCCCTTAGCAGAGCTGCAAACTTGGGAGTCATTCCATCCGCCTGAACCTCTTTTCTCATTTGACATTTTTTCCATTTCCAAACCAAATTAAGTAGAATATCAAACTTGACCCCTACCTGCACATCAGTAGCGAGGGTTTCATATGTGTCTTTGAGGCAGTGCCAGTTCTGCCGACCAAGGGTGAGCGCCACGCCCGGCAAGCTAAAGGCACAATGTTTGGCTATCTCTGTATCCACTGTCTGGGCCCGGGCTGGGTCCGTCATGGAGAGATACTGATCCAGTAGCTGCTGGGGGATGACATTCTGCAGAAACAAAGTCAAGATTTTAATGATAAAATGCTACCAGATGTACAAAGCAACAGTGTCTGTGTCATTCAATATGGACGCCAAGGAGTTGATCGATGCTGGGAGGATGCACAGCAGCAGTGCTGACTGACCTGGATTTTAGGCTTATCTTCAGACACTGGGCTGAGAAGACCGTCCTCTTTTCCCTCCTCCTCCTCCTCCACACTCTCGATTAGTTCAGACTCCTGTTGAACATGGAAATCCACATTAATAGCATTAAGGAAAATGCAAGCACACAGCAAAGAGAAAAGAATAAAATAGAGATGATTCACTGTAGTCTAATCTCCCTTTTCAGACAAGATCAGAGGCTGAATTTTATCCATAGCTGTGTACTTTGATGTAACTGCAAAGCATTCTCACAAGCCACCCAATAAGTGGTTCAAACTTAACTTTTAAGGAAACAAAATTAATATGAGAAAAATCTCATTTCAAGCTGCAGATGAGGAGAACTGGGAACAAAGCTCAGTTTGTGCCATCTCATTTCAATTTCAGCCAGAAAAATAAAAACAACCTTTTAAAAAAGGATATTTTCCACATTAGTTATTTAGTAATAACATAAACTAATAATATTGGGTTGGGCTCAGCTAATGGAAACCGATAGTAAAACTGAAAAAATGTATGCTTAGCTTGAGCAACATGTGTGGATCAAAGTTAAGATGTTACATTTATGGTTTTACCAGCACACCAATCACATCTAATCAAACAACACTCACAGTCTGAACGAGAGCAGCCGTGCTCTTAAAACCTTCTAAACTTATATGATACTATATTGCAACATTTAAAACAGATGAGCACTACTGCTTTTATTAACATTAAATGTGATTTGTAGTTCATTTAAAGATTGATCATTTCGGGTAAACTGCTTGACACCCGCAGAGCTGAAACCTGATGCTCAGCTGTTAACAAAAACCAGGCATCACTTTGCAAAGCACCTGTGAACCTCTTGCATCATGCATTAATCCAGTAGTATTATTAACCTTAGATGATAAAAATGTACTCCAATAATGTGAAGAGACTCTTACCAGAACAGGAGAGGCAGACAAAGACTCTTCCTGGTCCTCCAGGGGCTCCGTCTGTGTCTCCTCGTGTCCTTGCTCTTGGACTGGGCATGTCTCCAAGGCAGGAGGAGTTTCTGCTTCCTGCTCCTCTTCTGTGCAAGTCTCCTCACCCTCTGGCAGAGCCTCCAAACATGTACTCTCCTCTGATGGGGTGTTGCCATTGCTTTCCAGCAGCTCTTCTGGCTGCGACTCAGTCGGGCTGTCGAGCTGGGCTGCCTTCAAAGCTGCTGACAACACCTGGACTTGAGCTGCAGGTAAATTACATACAAAGCTAAATCTACAAACCAGGACCATCCTGAAAGTCTAACTGTATATATTCTTCCCTGCACACTCACCTTGTACATCAGGATCAGCTATATGTGGCTGCAAACAGTCCAAAACTTTCTGGATTTGGTCGCTGGTAGCTTTACCATGGCTAGACTTAGAATCTGGACAATTGTCTTTCTGTCCCTCCTCTTCTGTCTCTTTCTGATCCTCTTTCTCTGATGTCTGACAACTAAGCATCTCCAGTTCTCCGCTGATGTCTGGTAAAGGAGATCTCCAATAGTGGAAGGAATTAAAGTTCTCATCAGTCTGCTCCGCCTCTTTTGTGTTTTTTGCGTTGTTTGTAACCGTGGGGATGTCTCTGCAGTTTGTGACACCGGTGCTGTCTTCAGAACCAGAACTGTGCTGGTCATCAAAGTTGTGCAAGTCTTCACAGTCAGCTGTGGTCACATGCTCCGGTGATGGTGTGGCACGGCCGTCATGGTTGGGAGGTGTGTGCGTGACGGTTCTTTCTGTGTGGCAACTGCTAATATCCACACAGTTCAGGGAGTTTAGGGAGCAGTTGCTAAAAATAGAGGCAAAAAAGTATACACTTAAGCAAATTCTCCAGTCATTTGCCCATTTATAAATATCCTGCATGAGCTTAATGATTCCATCATATCTGAGCATATTAAAATAAACCAATATTCAACACTTTGATTTAGGTGGAGCCTTGTAAACATGTCTTTCAGGCTAACAAGATTTTTTTTTTTAGTCTGTGTAAAACAGCTTTTACTTTCCATCATTTGTGTAAACAAATGAACCTTTCAACAAAAAAGAAAAAGCAGAAAAACTGGTTGATCCTGGTTGTGTCCATGAGTTAAAACCATGATTCATTTAACCAATGACATAACACTCAAAGCTGCATGAGACGCCTGTGAAGCGATGACCAAGACAAAAACAGAGTGCTTACCTAACAAGTTTAGACTCAATATTCATAAACACACTAAGTTTTTCCTTGGAAGACATTCAGACATCAAACAAACAGAAATAAGTGAAGACATAACAAACATCTTTAAACCATTAAGACCTTTGGAAACAAACTGCTTCCTGAATACAGAAATAATCAGTAAAATAACTTCAGCAAAAATTAGGCACATGAATTAAAATCTGAGGGTTTTAACCACTTTTGTTAATAACAAAATAATGCTTTTGTTGAATAATTTAAAATATTTTTTTTTCAAAAAGGTTCCAAAAAGATATAGTTGTATTTTGTTGTCCATTGAATGTTTATGATAAAATCCACTGTTGACCAGTTGACCTCACCTGTCCAATGTACACCTGGGGACCTCTGGAAGGGCACCATCCTCTCTGAAGTGAAGGCCTGTGCTAGAGGGGTTGGCAAAGGTAGAAATGAACCGCCCAAGAGACTGAAAGGCAGCTTGTCGCACCTAAAAAAATAAGAGGGATCGATTTTTAACATGCTCTAGAGACTTGCTGCATTTACCTGAGGGGATGTCTTCCAGGACAGGGATGGGTAACTCCAGTCCTCGAGGGCCGTAGTCCTGCAAGTGTTAGGAATGTTCCTGCTGCAACACACTTGACTCAAATGGCTAATTAGCAAACTTGTGCAAGGTTTGATATTAAGCTCTGCAAAGGGCTGCTAATTATGACTGTGTTCAAATGTGCACCTTATTCCCATAAACCTTCATCCACTACACAGGGCTACACTCCATAGCACACTATATAGCACCCTCATTCTGTTGGCAACTTATATCCACCATTGTCAGCTTCAGCCCGCAATACATTGTGGTCTATAATAACCCATCTAGTGACCACTGATGCTCACTGCTTTTCAAGATGCATTGTGGGTCATTTTTGAGTGCACTACTTTTTCTCAACTTTTGTAGTTCGGACACCCCTACAAAATGACGTGTCCACTATATAGGGCACTCTGTAGGGCATAGGGTGCCATTTGGTCTGATGTGTGTCAGGTGTGTTGCAGCAACGCAAGCAACACTTGCAGGGCAACAGCCCTCGAGGACTGGAGTTGCCCATCTCTGTTCTAACAGAGACCAGTTTGGCACAAATATTTTCCAAGTGTTTCACACTCCATGCAGCTCTGATAGAAACCTCTGGTATTTGCAAACAAAGCAAAGCATTTTACCAACTGTACAAGATCTAAAATGTTAGATGTCACATTACGCTTTGTTGATTTGAGTTGATAATATATCAGGCCAACTAGATGTTAAAAATGTACTTTGCTTTAATCTACAGTCTTCAAAAACAACTTTTTATATTTCAAACCATGTCAGAATTTCTTTATGAGGCCAAATCAAGTTTTTTCCATTGCAAACAAACAAAAGAATGAAAATAGGAAAAAAGAAAGTGTTTATGTAAATATGAATCCTGGTAAAGTATAAAGAAAGCCATGTCTTCATAAAAGAAGGTACAAATAAAAAGCACATGGTTTTAGACTATCAAACTTATTACAACCCTGTATTTTCTATTTCTTACCCAACGGGACTGGTCACTGATGAGGTTGATGAACAAGGGGGAGAGTTTTGAGCGTCGCACCTCTGGGGAAGTGGAATTGGAAACCATCATGAAGCACTCAGCACAAGCTTTCCTGATGCCCCAAAGGCTGTCTGAGCACAAATCAAAGAACTTGGGCATCTAGATAAAAACAAACAACAACAACATTGTGAGTAGTAGAACTATATAGAGAGATCTGGGAACAGCAAAGGAACAAGGAAACTATTGAACCTGAATTCAGATCTCACAAAATGGCTAGCTCAGTACACTGACTGGTGTGGAAAAAAATCTGAAGTTACATAATGGTACAAAATATGTCATTAAAAAAAAGGTTTCTTACCAGCAGCTTTTCCGTGGCCTCTAGTCCCACTATACAGCAAAACTCGCCAAAATTGGCTGCACACACCTGTATAATAATAACAATATTAATAAAGAAACAGATTAATGATTATGGATAGGAAAGAAGTTAAAACACTGGATCAAGTCAGAGTTTCAAGAGTTTCTTTGAATCCTAAAGTAAAGCAATTAATTCATTGTGTAGGATTACAGAAATGATAAACTGCCCTAAGCAGGGAAAATTTCTCTTCAGACTTACTATCACTGTGACCAAATGTAAGTTTCCCTTTTACTAAGATTGTATCCAAATAAATATAAACATGGAAATAAGCCAGATGTATTAATACATCAAAAATTAATTACTATTGAAGAGATTTTTTTTAAAAGAAAGGTTTTTCACAATGCTCAACATTTGCAGATCTTATACGCTTCCGCAGCTGGCACCAGCGACTCCAGAGAATTAACATTCCACAGTGAACAACAACGTAGTGTAGGCTAAGCTGATGCACAAAACAGAGCAGAGGCTGACTCACAGAGTGATTGAATTTACACTGATGGAGCAGCAGAAAAAAATAAATAAGACCTCAAATGACTGCTGTCTCAGCTGTACCTGCAGTCTAACGAAGTAAACCTTCAAGCGTACTAGATTTTGAGATGAAAATGGTTTCAGTGGGGCTATTACCTTGCGCACTTGGAAGAGCCGGGCGTCACTGCACAAGTCACAGAAACGTGGCAGTAAAAGATGCTCTACTGTGTCTTTGCTCAGCATAGTGACAACTTTACACATAATCTGTAAGAGGAAAAAATATGTGTGGAACAAACTGCACATATATATTAAGATGAATCCAAAACTGTTTTTACAGAAAAACAAATAAAAAGATTATCTGGAGGAGAGACTATTTTGATCTGAGAAAAAACTTTGACTATGTAAAACAAATGATTGAATAGCTTTCAGCATGAAAAAAGGTTTCTTACAGCTACTGCTTCAATTTTGTAGTCATCATCACTGCTGGGTTCTGTTAGGTCAAGTAGAACTGGACAAACTTTGGTCTCCATGTCAGCTTTAGAGATGAGGCCCTGCTCTAACAGAACAAGAAGTGCAGCCTGACTTGTCTTCCGTACCTAGAGAAGATGAAATAGGAGACAGGAGACGATCCAAATCATCCTGGTGTAAAAACTGCACTGCCTTAAATCATCAGTGATGTCAGCTAGAAAGCATGTGAATGTGAAACCTACCTGGTTATTTGGATCAGTGAGATACCTGACCACAATTGGTACCAAGTATCTTGAGAAAGCAACAGGAAAGTTGGGTCGACTCTCATGCAAAAACATGGCAATGTTAGGAACCTGTTCCATCAATTCAGCTCGCACTGTGGGCTCTGGGCACAGACATTACAGTTTAGCATTAGTGAAGACATACAAAACTACATTTAAAAAAAAAAAAGGAAATACATCTACCTCCATCTTCTGACATTCTGGCAACTGTCTCCATGACACTGATAAAGTCATTTTCATTGTCACTGAACTCTCGAAGCACATCAAGCAGGCCACGAGCCACGATCTGCCTAAAAAGCAACAGCTCTACGTTAGTGGAATGCCTGCCAATACCTACGAGTGTCAAGTTCACACAGCATAACACGCAGCACCGACAGCTGTCAAGCCCATTACATGCATGTCTAAAAAGGCAGGGGGTCTTGATCCCTGCAGCTGGGCATGAAAGTCATTTAGAATGGAAGTGAATGTGTTTTTGTAGAATCAACAGTAGATTAAGTACAGTATTTCCACTATGATTAAACTGTACATAAAAACAGGTCTTTAGATATGCAGATCTCATTTGTTTTATTACTTAAGCAGGCAGAGTTAAAAATGGTATAACTCAAATGAATACATATACAAAAGAACCACAAATTATGCATCCTGAAGATTAATAGAGCTTTTTTCGGGGAATTTATGTCCCTAGTAGGGTCTACCTATTGCAAAAAGGTCTCTATGGCAGGGACCAGACAAGCGCAGTTCATTCATACCTATGATGTAAAACATCAGTTAAAGGTTTTCCTTTTTTAGACCCAGATCATTGGGACCTTTCTGAACCCAAAGATGGGGGTGGGGCACAAAGACAAGCATCTTGTGGCCAAGCCTTTGCTTACGTCTTGTGCTGGGAGGCTTCAATATACACGTGAGTAATGACCATGAGATCCAGAGGGGTGCGATTCAGAGGAACAGCCTCTCTGATCTGAATCCAGCTGGTGTTTTATTACTAGACTTCTAAGCTTGACACGGTTTGTGCATAACAAACATCCATTTCAACGCATAACAGTGTCACATGTGCATTCGTCACCACGACACAAGACTGGAGGCTGATGATTGACTTGACATAGTTGTACCGTTGTGGCTGAATGGTTTGGACACTCAGGTGAAGAAAGTGTTGGAGACATTAACTGATTAAAGGTCTTTAGGGCCTGTTGCATTGTTAAACTGCAAACTTAAGGACACTAGCAGTGAAAGATGCTGCCATACTGAGGTAGAAGTTTGATCAAGCCTTTTCTGTCCTACGGGACTCTGTTATAACCATCAGCACAAGTTAGTTATGTGCCTTGTTTGTGCTTTACTGTTGTCTAATTAAACAATGCCCTCATACTTTCCTATGCTTTTATTTTTTATTCTAAATGGTGGCTCAAAAACATCAAATGTATAAATAATGGTCGAAAGGCCTGGTTTGCAACACTGCTAACAGCCATAGTTACAGTAATATAGCCATGCTGCCAGGCTTTCACAACGCAGCCATTCATATCTGAAATCAGTCCCAGGATGAGACTGAGAGAAGGGAACCTACAGCAAGACCTAAATACCTATAAACTCAATGCCATCTGCCAGCAGCAATGGAAATACAGGCATTTAATTACCAGACACACAAATGCTTAACAGGATTGTTATGGACCAGGATCCTGTCTGAAATACTCAGTCTTCTTTAAATATGAATTGATAAAACTGTTTTAATAAGATGTTGACCATATTAACAATACTTGAGAACAGATTAAGTTAAGAAAAGGACAAGTTTATTAAGTAAACCAAGTGATTTAAGTTTTTAATCTCTGTTCTTCACAATCAGCAGTCAGAGAAGATTAGCTGCATGAACTAACAGCTTTCTATTTGTTCCACAGTTAATGTATTTTCTTACATTTTGTTTTATTTTTCATCATATAAGCCGAGATGTTATTTTTGTGGTGTTTTGACGTTGATTTCTTTAAAAAAATTATCTGTAGTATTGAAAATAGTACTGGGTATCAAACACCATCCTTACCATCGGTGTCAAGTTTGAAATTCTAGTATCATGACATCCTTGGTTTCCAGTGAGGGTTGGGCTTCGCAAAGGATGCCCTTTGTCATAGCTTTTATGGGTAGAATTACCAAGCGGTAGCTGAGGTGAGGTGTTGAGGGGATCTGGTTTGGTGGCCTCACGATTGGGTTTCTAGTCTTATTTATTTATTTTTACAGATAATTTGGTCCTCTTGGTTTCATCAGGATATAAGCTCAACTAGCTGCTATGAGAATCAGCACTTCATAAATCAGAAATCATGGTCCTCCACTGGAAAAGAGCCAAGTGTCCTCTCTGGGTTGGGAATGAGTCCTCCCCAAAACAGAGGACTTAAAGTATCTCAAGGTTTTGTTCATGAGTGAGAAAAGATGGCGAAAGATCAGCTGATTGTTTTGGTGTGAGATCATGTTATGTTACATTTCACAGCACTGTTTATGATTTAAAGGAGCTCAAATTTCATACAAGTAATGCAAGAAGAAAAATAGTAGAATTCATCATTGTTCAAGATATTTTTTTGAGTCATAAGGTTTATTAGCAATGATTTATGCCACATAGTTTTTTTGCATAAACCAATTTTGCCAACATAATTTATAAATCTGAATATTTGTATAAATATTCCTTGTTACGTTTTACAAAACATATTTAATGGTTTTATTGCTGTTGCAAAGACCTACCAAAGACCGAAAAATGCCATCAACATGATGGTACATCTACTGCAGACACAGCTGAAATTGCATTATTTGGTCAATTATTTTTTAGCATTTTTTACCAAAGAGGTCTACTCACCTGTTGAAGACATTCTCGCTGAAGGCATACTTTTCTAGCCTCCCAAGAGGAGTTAGGTTGTCTTGTCCAGCATCGAGGAACGCTGTGATTCTGATGCCATCGCACACTGAACCATAATCATCAAATCCAACTGTCGGATGGACAAAATGATGCATTTTAATGACCACAAACTGGATTAATGTGTGATGCAAAAATCTGACATGTGTTTCACATTTGCAATGTGTAAACCAAGCAAGAAAAACTCAGGATGAATCTTGATACCATTTATTTACCACTGTAAAGAAAAGTTTAATGTATGATTATGTTGTATATGTTTTGATACTAGCAAAAGCAAAAGCCTAAAAAGGTTCTCCAAGAAGAAGACTTTTCAACATCAGCAACCCAACACTATGTCAGTTTAAAGAAATACATCCTAAAATCTAGCCTTTGTTTAGTGTAATTTTCTTGTAGTACTTACAATCATCCAGATCATCATGGCTATCTTCAAAATATAAAGATAGACCTGCAAAGACAAGGTAATTAGCAGGAAGCTTCCATGGTAGCAAACATGGCATGAAGATGTCATCGATCTGTGAATCACTGCTGAACAAATGAAAAGAAGCTGTTGGACAGGTTTATTGTCTGCCAATTACTACAAAGGGACAAAGTCTCCTTCCAGTAACACAGACAATAAATAATTGTGATCCTGTGATCAATCACTCCAACTTCATGCATTCAAATCACAGCATCAGTGTAGGGACTTGTAGGAGAAGCACATTAACACAGGTCAGTAAACTATCCGATGCCTTACCTAAAAGATGAAAAAATAATTTAACATGTTTACTGTTTTTTGTATAAAACATCCCTCTAGTTGATAAGCCATTACAATAAGCAGGCCATACAGATAACTTCAGACAGGATGTAGAGATTATGATGACTAACCAGTGCACTCCGGTGACAGTTTATCCATCTGTTAGTCCTATCAAACTGTCTTGCAAGAACAAGAGACGCTTCTGTTGTTTAGCCAGCTCCATTCACATAGATGTAAATAAAAATATGTCACCATTGCCATAATCAGATGGCACCTGCTAGACCATCTAGACTACCGGTAGATAGATTTTTACTTTCATCTTCAAAGTGAAAAACCCACATGATGATAAATGACTAATTATTTGGTTTATATCAAGCTGCATTAGTATCTACAGGTAACTGTGCTCCATCATCTGATCTCTCATAACACCTTACAGAACCCCAATGATTACAGAGTGCAAACACTGTCATGCTGGATATTTACAGGTTACAGCTTTACTCATATCACTCAATTGTCTCAAGTTCTGTTACTGTATTAAATTTGTAGCTTTCTTGTCCCATTACTTAATTTAAACCGTCTACCTTACAGTTACAATCAATGCCATAATTATATATTTATATATACATTCAGCTTTTTCATACTTCATAATAAAGTAGATGCCCAGTCATAATATGGCACTACTTTAATGGTTGTTTATCAGTATTGCATGGAATAAAGATGTCATCTATCATTTCATATTTCAGAATGATCAATTTAATAGATATTACATTCATATTATATTAACTGGTAAAAAAAATGCTGGTTTAAAACCCAAATCTCTGGCATACAAACACATCACCACCTGATCGTAGTGTATACTTTACATTTAGAATAAATAATATCCACACGCACATCTGCATGAAAATAGCTTTAACAAACCAGCAGAAATGTCATATTTTTCTTTCTTGGTAAGCTTATTCTTTACATTTATTCCCAAAGCTCGAACTTAATTGAGGAAATCAGGCGAATAAAAAGAAACTAAACCAAATGGACCTGATCAGTTTCATAATCTGAAATAAGAGGAAAAGCCATTATTGACCACTAACGCTATTTTCAATGAACGATCATTAAAATCAATTATGAACAACGTTTATTTAAATAATTTGTTTTTCAAAAGACTACGGATATTGGGTTGCACCCCCTCGGGGGATTGTTTTGATGCATAGACGCAATGATCCTGTATGTGTAAGTGTATTATAGCTTAATGTGCTACTAAATACAACTAACCGAGCTGTCCTCTGTCCCAGTATACTCAAAGAAATATTTTACTAGGGAGTCGAATTGCATTAATTCATCAAAACAAACAAGTATACAATAGAAAGAAGAGGGGACTCCAGAGCACTAGATTTAAGGTTAGCGGTGTGGAGTGAGCAAAAGACAAGAAAGACGTCCCAAGGAGGAGAGGCATGTGTTTACAGCTGTGGCAGCAGAGGAATGTGCTCCAAATATAAAAACAATTCCTACTTTGAATTATATATTTTAATCTATAATCTAGCACTTATTAAATAACATGTAAAATATTTAAATGACACCAAAAAGCACGATGGAAAAGAACAACGTATTCGCTTTGTTATGGTTTAAAGGAGGATTTGGTCAGCTTATGGTTCAAACTATGTACCGGGCTAATGTTAGCTAAGCCAACTCGTTAGCCTTTACGATGACAACAGATCGTAAAAAGAACTCAGATGGAAGGATACCATGTTGTTTACATAAAAGGGCAGTTGTTATTTAAAAATACCCAACAATGTTAAGTTATGTGCCATAACACGCTTGTGAAGTGACCCATTTCGACAACCCTGAGTAGCTTTTGTTAGCTAGCTGGCTAGTAATGCTAAGTCTGCTAACATGGCTTGTTCAGTCCTTTAGCCAGACTTAGCACTTCTTAGCTACCACTTCGCCAGAGAATGCCACAAAATTAGTAAAAAATAAATGTCTATATTTAATTATTGCAATCTTAAAATACACAACATCTTCTTTAGTATTGCCAACAGCAACTTAAAATATGGATAAATAATAGGTTTTAAGAAAGTGCCATTACCTGCCATCTTGAGAATCAGCTCGGCTCTGCGGGCTGCCGTCCCGTGTGGGCTGTCACTACCGCACAGCTGTCACTGAAACACGGCAGAAAGTACTTCCTGAAAGTACTTCCTGGTGTTGCAGCATATGGGGCAGCTATCTTTTAAACATATACAATTACATCCATCTCGTAGCTCTGGCACAAACTCGACATAGCTCAGCGTAAACACCCTCTATAGGCTTCTTTTGTGTAGCCACCCCCCGCCACCCCCTCCAAAAAAAGAAGAAAAAAGAAAAAAAATAAAGCCTGATGCTGTCACGTGATCCTATGCTGTAGTTCAAAATGGAGACCGTAGTGGCTTCGCTGTTAGCTTTCTGTTTATAGTAATGACAATGTAGCAAATATGACTGACAACGGGATGTTTTAACGATTACAGCCAGACTTATTACCTAATACGAGGCGTACATTCGTCAGCTTTTGACCACGATGAAGCAAAGTTATTTGTAAACACAGCAGAATTTTAAGAGAAGAGTCAAGCAGAAGAGCAAATTGTCAATGATCTTCATCTTAAACTTGTGTTGAGAGATCGATATGTCGTTGAGAGAGTTAAAAGTATGTCTCCTGGGGGTAAGTCAGTATCAATTTTTTTAAAGAACATAAATGACCAATATTTTGTTGTGAGCGCGTGTATTATAAATTTGACTTAATGCAATTGGTATTTATAAAAGGCACCATAAACGAACAGTGACAGGTATGTCTAGAATGAATTGCATAAGGCAGCATTCACTTTATTAGTGTCACAAGAACACATTCCTGAAGTGGCATGCAGACATCTCTCCATCATCTGCTCATGGCACTCATGTTACACTTACCTAATTTATCTGTTTCTAGGTTTATTTCTGTTTAAGAGAAGCTTGAGTAACATGAACACACACATCCCCAAACATTTCTGTTTTTAATGAGCAGATTTCCTGATTTCACTTCACTGGAATATGCCTACTTCACTCTTAATATAAGGTCATTTGTGTTCAAGCCTTGTTGGATAAAGCAGGATATGTTCACCCAAAAACCCTGCTGCTCTATAATGACAATAATAATAGTAACAATAATAACATTTCATGGAAGCATGAGTCTTTTATATTTAATCTTCATGCTCTTATAGGACACTTTTGTGGAAAATGATCCAATTTTGTCCAGTCATCCATTGATTAGACAATCTTTTTACCCAGAAACACATGTGTTAATCTCACAAATGTGAAAAATATTGATTTTTTTCTGTTTTTCTGTAATTTTGCATTCTTAGGTTTGCAAATGTTAATTAGAAAATAACTTTGAGAGCGCAGACTTCCGCCAAGCAGCGCCATAATGTTACTGAAAATTTCAAGGTGATCCAGAATCCAGGATCTTTTCCAGATCTCCAAAAGTTAATCATTAGTTCCCGGTGACACTCCCAACATATCCTGAAAATTTAATCAAAATCCATCAATAACTTTTTGAGTTATGTTGCTAACAGACAAACAAACAAACTCTGGCGAAAACCTAACGTCCTTGGCAGAGGTAATTAGAGTAAATGCATTTTAGGTTGTTGCACTTGGTTCAAACAAACAAAATTTATTGAATACCATTGTATTCAATAAATTTTGTAATTTATAATTTGAAATGTAAAGAAAAGAGTCCATAGTGTTGAACCAAATTCCCAGAGTCACTAGTATTTGCTATTTATAACGGTCGCCATTTCTCTCTCTAACATAGTTAAATTTACACTCCCACCCCCACCCTTATTATCAATTATGAAGACACAAATAGTGTGGATTGTTTTTGTTGTTTAATTTTCAGTAAATTTCCAAAGGATCAGGAAATGGTCTATCCTACAAAAAACTTTTACGGTAATTGTTTCTTACTATATTTACTGATGGTTGCTGTTATTTTGCCTCTTCAGGATACTGGAGTTGGAAAGTCAAGTATTGTTTGGAGGTTTGTGGAGGACAGTTTTGACCCAAACATCAACCCAACAATAGGGTAAGTTTCCTGCTGAATCCAGAGCCAAACGTTTGCTTTTTTCCGCCTCATTCAGTGTTGCATGCCTTGAAAGTAACGACAATAAAGTTATTTTACTTTGAAAAATATTTGAAAAATAAATTAGTGCTTTCACTGACAGATGATTGTTTTAAACTTATTTAAAATGTAAGTGTCTTTCTTTATTTTTCTTTAGATAATGTACGTTTAGGTTTTGGATTTCACATTGACCTTGAGGAGATTTTTGAGAGAAATATTTTTATATTATTTAAAACAAAACTAATATTTGGATACAAAAGAATATAATAAACCAAAAGATTTAAAATAATTATCAACAGTTATTATTTAGTTTTCTATAATTATTTTCATCCCTGACATAATAATGTAGATCACAATAATTTCTAATTTGAACATTTTCTCATGAAGTTTTTATACTTCACTTATTAAAAAATGTCAAAATAAAAAAAAAAAGGCATCTAGTAAAATGACACAATGATAGAAGCATTATTAACCGAAGAATAATTTGATCACATAAGTCATAAGTCAGTAAGTCATTAAAAAACATTTTTGGAAGAATATAAAATATCACCTTCTGCTGAACATTTTCAGATAAAACTTTTTTTCCCCTTTTTTAATAAAAAATAATGCTCTAAAGAAATATTAAAATCAGACAAATGACTGTTATCGTTGTAATTATGAATGCAATCATATTTTGTAAACGTAAAGTGGGAATTATCTGCATGACTCTGTCGTGTTTACTCGTCACATTTCTCTCCACAGGGCCTCCTTCATGACCAAGACGGTACAGTACCAAAACGAGCTCCACAAGTTTCTGATCTGGGACACCGCAGGACAGGAGCGAGTGCGTAATGTCCACCGATATGTCACAGCTCAGTAGATGCATCACATATATTTTATGCAGTGACAGAACAGCATAAAGATTTGGTTTGGTTATCAGTTTGACGTACTCCTGTGTGACTTTAACGGAAATGAAAGAGCCGTTTGTGTCACGTCTTAAATCAGCCTGAAGCCATGAAAATAGTGCAGTTAGTCATCATGTCTGCCAGGGGGCAACATTTTCCTTTCTACAGGTACATTTCTGCCCCTTCAACAAAAACCTAATCTCTATCTTGCTCTTGTTTTAGCCCCTCTTTTCCAAAATTTTCAGACATATGTGTTATTTTATTTCAGCCAGCGATGTTTCATTCTTTTTTCTTCATTGCCACCCTTCTACTCCATCCTCCTTGCAATCTTCTCTTTATACGTATGAACTGGTGAGTGCCAGTGGGCTTCTTTCATCTTACTCTATGTTGTCATGCCTGTGAAACTTTTATCTCACCTCCTCTAAATTCTTCACATCAGGGGCCATTTTTAAAAACTGTCCTGCCACCCGAACACTCGCCCATGACGCGTGACACGCGTGACACGCGTGACGTGATATAGAAAAAGAAACAGGATGCACTGAGCGCCATGTCAGCACTCATTCCTGTGAAATTGACTCCATTCCCCAGACAGCTGTAGCATAGGGAACAGCTTTCTCCTTTGACTCACATGCTACACATCACTTCCATTTCCACATGACTTCCCTTTTCCTGTCCGCAGCCTTCCCTTTTTCTCATGCTCCGTCCTCAGTTATTGTAATGTTGTGTCTCTGCTGCAGCATTTTCCAGAGAAAGGAGATAAGATGCCACTGTCTTCTATTCTCCTTCCCCTGGAGGATTCTACTTCCTTGCGACCTTTGAGGACATCTGCACAGGCCTATTTAAGATAAGAAGGAGGATAAACTCAAACTGCCTCAGTCCATTGACGTCTGCTTTTGCTGCCTTTTTCCTATCAGAGAGCCACTGCCACTCCATGTCAGTCTCTTTTTTTAATCTAGTTTCTTCTGTGCAACAGCTTTTCTGTTTATTTTGTTACTTTTTCTCCCACAATTCCACTTTTTCACACAAGTGTGAGTTTTTGTATCTCGCTAGTAGTTAACATGTCTGAGTGAAAAAGCCTGTTGGGTTTTAAATGTGGCTCCATGGGCATTTTTCCTGCAAAGCTGTTGTGATACCTGGAGGCTTCTTGTGTTTTTTCTTCTTCTCTAAGCTCCATGGAGCTTTGCTCCATCAAACCAGACAAGTTGAGACAGAGAAACATAAAGCCCTCCAAAGTATAAGTATGCAGAGCAGTAAGGAAAGCTCTGATTTCTACAACTCATATCTCAGAACCAAATAAGGCCTTACGGGTACGTCTGAGCACAGCTATCAGCAACACATCCAGCACTCCTTCTCTGCTCTTTCTCACAGAAAACAAGCAAAGAGAACCCGGTATTCGTTGGAACAGGACTGTCCAATGAATTAGACACCCAGCTCTTGGCTTCAGTAATTAATCAGCTCTCCCAGGGCATCACTGGGGTTGTTTCTATGTTTCTGTGTGGCCAGACGTCTGGCCTCGCCGTGATTGCTCTTTGGGTTAAAGCATAGATAGACCACACAAGACTGGCGGTGGTGCAGCTCCAACACTAGCCAGCAGAACACACTGCGCTCTCTTCAGTGCCTCCGCCAAATATCCCAAGCTGGAATCCTGTTGGATTTGGGGCCAGTAACAACTATAATTATGTGGAATGTGTTCTTTCCTGAGGTAACGTTGTCACTCCAAGATGAATAGTTTATTCCATCCTATTGTAAAGGAAAATAGAACAGGCGGAAAGGTAGAGTCATTCCAAGTATTTTCTTTTCTCCGATCTGTTTTTTCCCCCCTTTTTTAAAATAAATATCATTACTTAGTGTATGTTACGGGGCTTTATTGCTCGTTGAAAGCTTCAGTCCAGAGTATATAAGCAGACATTAAAACCCACAGATTTTTATTTTGTTTTAGCTCAAAACTAAACAAATTTCTTCTTATTTGTTAGTTTTTTTAAATACATTTGACTGAGGATTAAATTTTTAAACAAGCCAAGAGCTTTAACAATGAGAGGAGATAAATGTTAATTAATTCTTATAGTTCATTCATGTAAATTTAATACTTTTAATAAGTGCATGTTCCCTTTGTTAAATGATAAACTAAATAATTTCATTATTTCATAAACTACTACATATCTATTACTTCAATATTCATACTATTAATAAAAGGAAATGATAACACGGGCATTATTACCTTGTATTAACAAGTGAGTAAAGGTATTAATATGTTCCATGGTAGGGCCTGAATGATTTATTCTTGGATTATTTTATCTTCTACATGGTGCAGATGTTTTTGGAGGTTGTTCTGGATGTAAACTGAACTTTATATTTTTGACTGACATTATATTTGGAGTTAAATCATCATTCCCTTCAGTTTAACAGTAAAAAAAAGGGTACATTTCAAAATATTACCATAGCAAGAGTATCAATAAAGCCAATGTCTCCCTGTGTAGTGGAAAGAGTTTCCCCTGCAAATAGCAAATCCTCACAAACTGGGCTGCGGACTCAGAAATGTTGCACATCTTGTTTAGATTAAGCTGGTCCCAGTGACGTATTGGGTTGAGATCGAATATACGATCCTCCATAAATATCTAGACCCTGACAGGTTTTGACACTTTCTGCTCATCTTTCTCTTGATCGCTTTCACATGTGTGAGGTGGAAAGAGCGTTTTGGCTTGCAGCTGTAGATAACTGGGCCTTTGGCTTTGTATTTAGCGTTCTGCTTTGAGTTTGTGTCAATCTATATGATTGAGTTTAATGAAAGTCCCAGGGATGTAAATTCCATAAGTCTGTGCCTGCGTGATGGATAAGCCACAGTCTATGTGAAGCCACAATGCTGCTAAATGGTCTGTGGGAGGTAAAAAAAAAAAGTCTGACTGAAATTATACATGTAGGATTCTTTTCATGTTCAATCATGAAGAACTGGAAAGAAATCACGGTCCTCAAAGAGGAGTCATTGTTGATTGTGTTTGAGTAATAATATTTGAATGAAGGTTTTTCCACTCTGATTCTGCTCAGGGTTTAAGTCCATAGTCACATTGGATGATGTCAGATCACACACACACAGTCTAGTTAAGGCAGAGACTTATGTTGCATCAGCACCTACAAACAAATGTGTAAATGTACATCTCTTAACTTTTTTTTCCTTGTTCTTCCTACAGTTTCGTGCTCTGGCTCCCATGTACTACCGAGGTTCAGCAGCTGCCATCATTGTATATGACATCACAAAAGAGGTCATTTGAACTTTTTCCACCCAACCACAAATGCGCACTTTTGTCGAGTTTGTTCAGTTTTGTCTTGAATGCTGATCTGTATATGTACATAAAGGACAAAGTCCTCAGTTTGTGAGATACATGGATGAATACCAGCCTCATGTCTGCTTTGGTAAACAGCAAGTAGATGGATAGCTTCACTTGGGAATGCGTAAACAGGAGAAAACAAGAGAAGGGACAAAGTGGTGTCAAAGCAACAAGATGTATTATTAGATTAACTGTTTTGACACAAATTAAACACAAGATAGTTTTTTATTCTTGACATTTTTAACCAAAGGATTGTGAAAAAAACAATTTATTGATTTTTAAATCTAAATTTTTTTTAATCTACTAGGATTTCTTTATTTAGACATAAACTGTACAGTTTCTGTCACCTCCCAATGCTGCACTATTCCTTTAAGTCTCAGTTGGAGGAGAGATCACCTGCCTGTCTATGTGTTGTTTCATTTGCTTTCCTATGCCGCCAGGACTCCTTCCAGACACTGAAGAACTGGGTGAAAGAGCTTCGTCAACACGGCCCTCCTAATATCGTGGTCGCCATTGCTGGTAACAAATGTGACCTGTCAGACGCCAGGTGAGTCTTAGCAAGAGTTGTTATAGTGGGCAATGCAAATATGGGGCATGATATCAATGCCTTATTTACAAACTATGAATAATGAAGGATTTTCACTAAAATGATTACAGATGTTTAAAAAATCCGAGTCACATTCAATGTTTGGCTAAGACATGGAATGTATCATGTAATCTGCCACTTTAGTGAAAAATAGTCACCAGATTTAATAAGTGAATTGTGAAATTGTCCACGTAATAACCAAAAAATATTTCTCTGAGGATATCAGGAGAGTCTGTCCTCACACTGCAACATAACATTAGTGTGATATATCTCCAATTTTTACAGGGAAGTGTCAGAGAAGGATGCAAAGGACTATGCAGACTCCATCCATGCCATTTTTGTGGAAACTAGCGCCAAGAATGCCATTAACATCAACGAAGTGTTTATAGAGATAAGTAAGTGTGCTTCCTGTGTGTTTGGGGGATCTGACCATAACAACCTCTGATTCAAGCATAAAGCAGAAGCACTGGTTTAAGACAGCTTTTCCCTAAGATGCATCATTTCTAATGTGATTTCCTTATTTAAGTCATCTAGCAACAGAGCTACAGCAGAGCCCATCTCAACTAGATGCAGTCAAAAACCTGGAGATGTTGTGGAAACATGGTGGTTTTTAATTATTTTAAATATGTTGGCAATATGAGTTTGATGCAGAAAACAGGACGTATAAATAGTGAGGACAGAAGCTTGTTCATCTGGCATTGCTTAATTTTTTAACAACATTTTAGAGAGTCTTTGAACTGAGGTCATCGCTTATGTTGTTTTGAAGTCAAACCGTTTGTTTTAATGGTTTTTTTGCACAGCAGCTCAGGACCTCTTTAACATGCCAAATGATCTCTACATCAAAGCCATGCTGTTAGAAAAATGCAGAATATGGTTTGGTATCACCCTACAGAATAATAACTCATTATACTTATGTGCTTCAAAACCTATATTGCTCCTTCAGCTCATTAACAGTCTGTTACAATTACTAAAAGCAATTAGGTTGAGGAAGAACGCACCTCAAAGCCTTCCATAGTTTGACCGGCGAAAACCAAAAACCTCATCCTTGCTTTGAAGACCCTGTTCTTCATTAGTGACCTTTTCTGGTAACATCCTCACTCACATTTCTTGTATTCTGCCTTCACAGTGGTCATTGGCATCAAATTTAAACTTAAGATTTCTTTTGAAACTTGTGAACAGCTCGAAACAGACAGCAGATGCTGGATGCTAACAGTTGGCATCGAAATGTGTGTCTCTGTGTGTGTGCCCTTGCAGGTAAACGCATCCCCGTTGCAGAAGCAGCTGGAATGACCTCAGGGAAAGGATTCAAATTGGGACGACAGGTCTCAGAGTCTCGGAGGACATGCTGCTGATGATGCCGGTGGCTGTCCCCAATGTGACCTGCAACCTGACCTTTACCTTCCTGCTGTGCACTGGAACACCCCATGTTCACGACACCCAGGCACAGCAGCACAGTTTTTGATGGCAGAAACACACACGTTCTTATCACACTCAACAACAGCAAATGATCATGTTTCATCTTGAATTGCTGGCAAGAGAAACACGTTAGGTTCACAGATTCTCATGCATTGTTTCATTCATGTGCAATTCTCTCAGCCCCCTTATAGTGTGTCATAGCCAGAGCTTTACAGTCACTGACTGATGAATACACACCTACAAATGTAGTATTTCCCAACTAAAAGAAATGCTGAATGAAGGCTGATCTCCCCTTTTCAGAAGTTATTGCCTTTTTTTTTTTTTTAGACAGAGAGGGGTATCAACATATTAATCTCATGAAGAAACCATCTTCAGTGTTATTTATATATGATTTTGAAAGGGGAGGCTAATTTAATCAGTCAGTCACACAAACAGCACTGCAAAAGTTTAATTTAAATCCTGTGTTTGTGTGAAAGATCTTTCCTTTCACTCTGAATTTGTTCATTTTCTGCCTTTGACTTGAGGATATTTTGATTTCCATTTATTCCTGAGATTCTTAAACAATCACTAACATTTAATCTCTGTGATCAGAAGGATCTTACAGTCAGCACTGCCCACTCTTTTATCTGTGATTTAAACTTAATTATTGTGTAATGACACTCCCATCCTCTGGCATCTGTTACACATTTCCCCTTACAATCACCGAAGATGAATCATAGGACTCCTGTGTCCCCTCTGCTGCAGAGAATCCTGCCAATAGCTCTTTGCCGTGATCGGCCCCCAGTCTTTCGTCTTTTGCCGCTACTTTTAAAACGGGGAAGGCTGATTTTTGTGAGGGCTTGCCAAATTCTTAATTGTCCCGTAAACATTTTTCATCCTCCCCTTTTTTCACATAATCAGCACCAGCTCTCACATCTAGTGTTGTTTTACTAGTTGGCCCGTGATGAAAATGGTGAGAACTGGAAACTAGGCCTCATTCAAAGGAAGCTTGTATTATAGAGCTCACATCTCACATTAGCAGGAGTTTTATAGGTGGAGAATCAGACGTGGCGCTGTCGACATGCTGACCCCACGCTGAACTTCAGTCTCCATGCTGCTCTGAATTACTGCAGCTGCTTTGTTCCAGAGCCGGCTTGCTGATTTCACTTTTTTGTTTTCACTTTTTGTGCCTCCATCCACAGAACTACAGGTCCTTACTGGTTTTAATTAATTGCAGTAGCATGTAAGAGCTTTCACAGAGCTCTTAAGATTCAAATACCGGATCTTAATATTCTTTTTGAAGTTGTTTTATTTAGCTTTCATGCATGCATAACTGAGCATAAGTAGTCTTTATAGGCCCATCTGTATCTCTTTCAGCTCATGGATCTATAATGGTTGGAGGGAAGGGAGCACTGTTGCTTAAACAGGTTGCAGTGCCACATTTATAAACAGGCATCATTATTACCAGCATAAACAAGCATTTAAAGCAGTGCTGTCTTATTATTTTTCTTTTTAAGACTTTTCTGTATAGTGCAATAGCCTCTATGAGAAACATGACTTAATCCACATGATCTCATCTCCACAGTCCCCATCAGATGGTTACATGTCACGTAGATCTCCTTTTATGCCAGGATGAATAGCTTACATGCAGTTGATCAAATAAAGTTTTGTTTTTTATTTGCTGTCTTTTATAAATTATGCAGCACTACATCTTTATAGCAGCTTGGTTAGGCTTAACCACAGCTTCAGCTAATGTTTTGAAAAGGGACAACACTTCGGTATCTTAAAAGCTACACTTTGTATTAATTGACCCGCAATGTTAACTCTTTCTGCAGGCTGTTATTATCTCTGTGGAATCACTCAAAGAATTAAATCTGGAAAGCGTCTCGACTTCTTCACATCCCCCGATTTTGTTTCAGGTTTTAGCATGATTCCTAATGCTAGTTAATGAAGATCATGAAGATGAAGATCTTAATGAAGATCGTGGTGCCAAAGCTGCTTTGCCACACCACACATAATAAACCCTTAATGCTGAAAAATAATCATTTGCAGTGCTGATCACATGAAGAGTTTAATAGTTGTAATCACATGTTTTTTAAGAGTAAGCATGTCCTTAACAATGTGCTAGTAGTTTTGCATTATATATATATATATATATATATATACCAAAAGTCTTGGGCTGGCCCTGGGAATGTGATTAATCTATATTATGTATTTTTTACAGTGTAGCAGTAATGCCATGAGATTGCACAGGAGTTATAGATCATACTCTTATTTCTTTTTCATTTTTGTGAACGCAGTATATCTGTACAGCATTTGCAGTAAAATGTCAGCATTGTAGTTTCCTTACTTAGCTTTTTACTATGTTTCATACTGGTTGTATCTAAATGCCTGAAAACACTTGTTTGCCGTGTAACTTCAAATGTGTTTAAAAACTAAGGGAATTGTCTTTTGTTTATTAATAAAATCGTCCAGAAAAAAAAAATCCTCATTTGGGTGTGAAATGAAAGATGGATGGATGTGTGAATAAAGTTTCTTACTGCTAAACGGAAATGTGGAGATACAGTGACAGTGTTTAGTGATTTCTTGTGTTGTTCAGTTGGCAACCAGCTGCCTGGCTATATATACAAATATGACACTTGAGATATGTGTTTGACAGGCAGAGGGGCTTTACACCTCACAATAAGTTGTGCTGAAAGGGCAGACCATCTACTTGACGAGCTCCTGGCTCCTCTTCAAAACCCCTATACAGCGCTGACATAGCAGGGTTGTACATCTTAAAAATGGTGAATGACTTATTTTACTATCTTTAAAAATGACATTAGGTGGTCCTGATTTTTATAGGATAGTAGACATGTAATTATTAAATGACATCAGTCTTGGCATCGGTGTTAGAATAAGTTCAGAAGTGTGCCAAAAAATACAATTTGGCAAATTGGGTAAAAATAATAATAAAAAAACATCTGACAGGTTAGAAATCACTTGATTTATTCAGTTAATTAGAAGTAAACTAAAGCAAGAGTTCAAATTACAGAGATGCTGCAGAATAAATGAGCATGTGTTATATATGTTCCATTCTCTGTTGCTGTAATGTTGTTGTTTCCCTCAAAACGGCTTGTGAAATTTATACCAGATTTATTTCCAGACCTCTGTACAAGTGAGCAAGAACCATGTCGTTATGCTGTTTAACTTTTTTATCATCAGAATAATATATCACTTTCTTCAAGTCTCTCCTAATGATACAGAGATGTTGTTACAAAAATAATGAACAAAAGGTTTGAGATGAAAAAGGTATTTATTGCATTTTTCCCCCAAAATGTCTTTATCACTATTGTTTATTAATTTATCACTAATTCTGTGATTATAAGTAAACCTCAGTGGAAAACAAAGTGGAAAACAAAGTAAAACCTTGGTGGGAAGTCTGTTGTGACGTGTGTATTCAGCACAGCACACCTTTACATTGTCCCCAGTTATGACTTAATGTCCTGTATTTTTCACAGGATTAGAAATAAAACAGTCATGCTTGTCAAAATGTTTGTTTTAAAGTGGTTGATCAGTTTATTTCTGAGCCTTGCCAGATGACTTAGGTCCCCATACTGTCCCTAAAAATGAATTTAGCCTGTCATTAGGAATTCACTGAGTCTCTGAAACGTTTTATCAGCCCGTGTTGTTTGTATATTGATTTTGACAACTGTGTGTAATACAGTGAATCTGTCAAGTACTTTTTCTATGTAAATATGTTTACAAATGTAATGAAATACATCAATCATGCCATGTTCTTGAATCAAAATAATCAAAAAAAGAAACTGTTTAAAGAAAAAGTGTAATTTGGTCCTCTGTACTGCTTAGTCCAGGTTAGAAAACCATTACGTTAGGGTTACAAAACTGCTTGGTAAGGTTAAAACAAAAGAAGCTTTTTTTGTGCCACCTCACTTCTCCAGGGATGCCCAGCTGTTTGTCATGACGTGTAAATGGAAAGTCGACTAAATGCATTAAGGAGCAGTGAAAGCCATTACAGTTTCCATAACAATTCCACTTACTAATGTCTGTGATGGTCAGAAATGATCAGGGTTATTTTCCAGTAGTGAGATATGGGAACATTGTGATGACTTTTATTTCAAAGTGAAAGCTTTGCTGCATAAAGTTATTGGTGAGAAGATGGTCCTTATTAAGAGCATAGCATAATACCCGCTCTGTCATTTGGCCAGCTGTTGGTGGTCAAATAAAAACATCTTTCTGCTCCTTTGACATCCATGCACATCTCTCTTGCCCCAGTGCCATTCTTACCACTTAGGGCATCTGGAGCTCACTTTAATATTTGGAGGAATAATTCTTAGACCTGAGAAAGACTAAACCCCACAATTTCTCAGCATTTAGGACTAAATGGGCATTCTAATTAATGACTTCCAATAAAAGTGTGGTTTGGTGCAACTGGATAAATATGGCCTTTGATCCTCAGCTGATGAAATAGATACAGGGGAGTCCATTCATCTATACATCCATATACTGCTTAGTCCAGCTTATGGCAGCAGGAAAGCTGGAGCCTGTCACAGCCATTAGCAGGTCAGACACGGGGTATACACTGGACAGGTTGCCACTCCATCCAAACAAGTCTTGCAATGTTATAAAATGTTATCTTTGAGAAATGTTCTGTTTCCTCTCACATGTTATAACCTTTTAATTTAATCTTTAGACCATGTACAGGGATTTGGTCCATTGTTGGGTTGCACTGTGGCCTCACAGCAAGAAGGTTGCTGGTTCGAGCCTCGGCTGGGGGAGGTCAGAGTGGCTTTTCTGAGTGGAGTGTGCATGTTCTCTCCGGGTACTCCGGCTTCCTCTTACCTTGGGGATAGCCTGACTGGAGACTCGAAATTGCCCAAAGAAGTGAGGGTGCAGGGTTGTTTGTCTATGTGTGTGGGCCCTGTGATGGACTAGCGGCATGTCCAGGGTGTACCCTGCTTCTCGCCAATATCAGCTGGGATTGGCTCCAGCCCAGGGAATAATCAGTGGATAATGGATGGATGGTTCATTGTTTGAGAACCAGGTACCTTAAAGTTGTCAACTAGTCAAATGCTTTTTACATACTTCCTACATGATAATTAGAGCTAATGTTTTTATTAGGCTCAATTGATTAAAAAAAATGTCTTCTGCATTATCAATATTTACTTTGAAATATTTTATTCTAGCTGCTTTTGCAACAATTGACATCAGGGTGGTCTCCCAAAAGACCCTGTGTGGACCATAGACTGTATATAAAAAAAGACCTAAATGGACCCATGTGGACCCATGGGTGTATTGGTATTACCCCTTAACCCCTCCTCCCCCCTTCTTCACCGGGCGACTATGCAGAGGCAGTGACGTCAGCAGGCTGACTCCCTTCCTGCTGCATCACAGCAGCCTTTAGCAGCTCGGGTAGCACTTGTGACCGGCGAGACGGGATATCCACAGCTAATTCATTGAAAAAAACAACCCTGCTGACGTTGCAGCGTTCAACAACATCATATTACGGGGGTAACCGACACGAACTTGTTGCAGCGCGTTAGCCCCGCTCCAGCTGTTGGGATATGGCCAGGCCGGAACAGGTTCTGCTCTTGGAGCCTCAGCACGAACTGAAATTCAGAGGTAAGAGGGGAGGGCCCGGCTGTGGACGGAGGGGGTGGGGGGAGAGCTGCCTCTGGCAGCACGGTTAGGAAGTGGAGGGGTAGTCCGCTGTTTGGATAACCAAACCAGAAAGAACCTGCAGTACACACTTTAAATTACTGCCTTTGCCTGAAATACAAGAGCTGCTCTGAAAGGACGGCAGGTCATCTAACAGCTTGGCCTTTAGCTAGCTTGGTTAGCTAGCTGGATTAGCATTGGGCTTCTAAGTTAGCCAGGCCCTGTCAAACATTTCTCTTACAGCAACTGCCTTTCAAGCAATTCACAATTTAATTTGACAAGACGCATGTCTGCTAGCAAACAATAACCAGTATAAAGCTCAGGCAACACATTACTTCATCACCGTAGCATTACACACAAGCTATACCCTCTGTAGCAATCATTGCTAACAACCATCATCCCGTTCTGTGATTGGCTGTCTCGCTCTGTCGGTCAGCCAGCTGTCATCTAATAACTTGACAGCTCACAGGACGGAATCACTGGACAATCCTTGTTATTTAATGCCATTAACATGCCTGTCACTTTTATTGTTATGATCAGCATCAGTACGTTTAGCATTAGGTTGCAAGGTGGTACGATACTTTAGGCCTGAATAATGTTACATAAGCATATGATACTGTTGTAAGTTAGTTGCAACAGATTAAACAGCATTACCACAGTTTGAAATATTAAAAACAAATCTCAGGACCACGTGACTGATGGATAGCTTGCTATTTTCAGTTTTTATACACAAACATGTTACTTTTATAATAGGTGTAATTATAGATAATCTATAAGTCTATCGAATACAACTTGGATAGTGACATTTGGGTTAAGCTCAATGCACTTTAAAGGCCTATTACCAGCAACAACAAAAAATGTGTTTTTGACACCACAGCCACTAAAGGGTTTGGAGTGTGCCACTGTTATCAGCTATAGATTTAAGCTTTTGATTGACCTGGTGCCGCTTGTGTATGGCCATGAAATGTTTTGGTTTGCATTGCAACATCCATTACTTAAGATGATTGTGTTTGAAAATAAAATTGAGTTAATCACGCTTCTTCATTAGGATTGAGATAAAATGTATTAATGTTGTTTGCTTGAAATAACAAACTTTCTATACAATACCTAAATTCCCAGCAAAAGTATTACTTCATGTCCAACATAAGTGTCATGTTTTAAGTTTTGAAAACTGCTGTTATTTTTGTTCATTGTATTCATGTATATACATTAATAGTTAAATCCAGCTTTTAGTTGGTATTTTTCATTCATACAGCACAAACTCAGGAATATACCATAAATAATAAATCTATGCTAAAAATAATTCATTTAACTTTTTTTATCATCATTTGAACCATGAGGTTAGTTTTAACTAAAACAGTTAAAAGATAAGACCACGAGGTGGAATGACAGGAATTGATACTTGTTTTAATACTTTTTATAGTATGAGAGCAACGTTCACCAGATTGACTTAAAACAAAGCAACATCTTCATCAGTGTAGTAATATCACTCATTTACAGTTTTTTATACACTCGTTTATTACTGACATGGCATATGTCCTATCAGCTTCAGTCAATGTTTCATGCTTTATTTTTTTGGGTGTTTTTTTTTCTTTCTGCACATAATGAATTATGTTGGCAGTTTATTAGAACTTGTGGCTTAACATCATAACTAAACACTCTTATAGGTCTCACTATGCTGCTGGCTGGAAGCACTTTTGAGAGTCTTTTCTAAATGATATTGATGAAAATTAATGTCACATTAGTTTATAGGATTGCGCAAAATAAAATTCAAGATGCTTTAAAACATTTTTTTTTAATTAACAGCTTAGTGTGGGAAACAGAGAAATCAACCACCTTTTTATTGAAAAGCAATATTGCTTGTGAGGGAATTTCTGGGGATAAGAACAGTTTTCAAAGAACAAATTCTTGGATGTAAGAGGCTCTTACATCCAAGAATTTATTCTCTTTAGTTATTTTTGGCTCTTTACGACTATGGATTAGAATTAATTCCTGGAGCCTTAAACATTTGCACAGTATTTTATATAAAGTATGTCATTATATGTGAGTGCTTGGTTGTTAACAAGAGAACAATTTATGTATCTTAGTCTAGACAATACCACAGATCACATGCATATAGTCAGACCCAAAGTAATATGTAGGCATGCTGTGTGAAACCTCAGGAAATAAAGAGTAGGTCTGTCAGCCTTAACTTGCCTGTAGCACGAACACTCTTAAATGTTCGGTACTGGACTCTGGATTTAAACACTTTTGTAAGTGTCAAGGTAATATAAACAAATCTTCACCCCTCCCCCCAAAATAAACCTTGTTTTTTTTATCTAATGTTGATAAAATCCACTTCCATGTCAGGGGAGCTTCAAATATCAGCTTCTCATAATAGTTTTTGCCTGTCATTTGTGGTTTGTGCTATCCTGAGAAACTCTAAGGAAGTAGTAGATCAGGTGTACGGTGGTGTGTGTGGCTTGATTCCCTTTCATTAAAAACCTTAAGATGTGGAGCCAAGCTTGTGAAGGTCTGAATTTCCTCTCTGTCTTTGCTCAGCGGGGAAGGGAAGTGTCAGTTGCTCGGGATGTTTGCTAAGGTGAAACTTTATCTTGAATCTGGTGTATGTGCTAATTCAGATGTTTTTGTTCAGTGAGTTTGCTGCTCTCAACAGCAAACCATGGCCCCACTTTAATAGCTACTATCTTGAACTAATTTGTTGTTTTTTTAGATAAGAAATCTTGGCTTTTCTAATATGTATGGTTTATAATGATAAAATATTATCTAAAAAGTAGGGCTGTGCAATATGGCCAAAAAAATGTAAATCCATTTATTGGCACAGATCTGATCTTTTTTCAAATGTGACCCAGGCCACTTAGATATGTGGTCATAAATCCTATACTTTTGCTATGTAACATCAGTCTACACAACAATTACATAGAGGTCACGTTTAATTGAAAATGTGAACAAGCTCTCCAGGACCCCAGGAAGGGGATCTAATAAATAAAAAATAAACAAACAATACTACAAAAATAATACCATAAATAAATGAATAAACAAGCTCTTAAAAGTCTGATTTCATAAAATAAATCTGAATTGAGCCTGTCAAATCTACATATTTTTTGTAATTGTAAGTAAACCAAAATCTATCCATACCTTCTGATTGTTAATATAATATATTTCTAGACTTTACAGTCTACTTTAATCTGTCCTTAATGTGAAGTATGTACGGTAGCTGTTTTGATGATAATACCTGTTAAAAGGAGAAATGTGTTTTATTATAAATAAATAACATGCTATCAAAGCCGGTTTTAATTCATGTCAATGTGGAGAATTGTTGTCTAAAAAGATAAAATCATGTATTGTAAGATGTATCTGAAGCTTAGCAGATGTGGACAAGCTGAAGTGTTCTGAAAAGTTTCTTTCAGCACTATATTTATTAGTGTATGACCAGTAATTTGAGATGAATTGGTGATATTTCATTTGGGTTCACAAAACAACAAAGTCTTGAAGGCATTTCCCTCAGGACCTTATTGAGTAGTGATTGAGCGTTTAGGGTTAACTAGTATAAATCTGAAGTTTGTATACCCCAGAAAATAAAAAAAAAAAAAGTTTGAGGGAAGGCAAAAGGAAAATAAAGCCTGCTTGCTATGGGACTAAAGCCCTCAACCTGCAGCCTTACAACGCCAGCACATTCCATTTTATATAAATCAAGTCTCATGTGTATGTTTTTGCACATTTCTGTGCATTTTATTTTTATATTCATCATTATAAAACTTTACTGCTTTAAATGTCTGTGGAAATGTTCAACATTTGTAAGGACTGTATTTGTGAGGTTAGGAAAAGTTATGCTCGATACCCTGAATCACTGGCCTGTAAGAACACAGTTCTAAATGCAGTCTGGATTAATAAACGTTGCTCTACTTTTATATCTCTCACATGGTTATTTTGCTGTGAATGCTGTTTTTGTGTTATTTGTATTATTGACAAATCAGTTAAACTTAATGCGGCTTGTCTTGTATTAGTCTCAGAGAAATGTGGCTTGAATATTAATTGATAACTGTAATTAGTTTAAGTTAAACTGCATTAACTGCCTTGTTCTTGGTAGTGCAGAACAAGTAGCATGTGATTCATAGATTTATGCAGACATTTTTTCTATTGCTTTTGCCCATAAGTGTACAATCCAGGTGCCATAAAGTAGAAGTCCTGCTATGTCTTTGGATCTATCTGTACATTTAGAAGACGTGTTTTCACTAACAGGCTGGTTTACCTGGCAGACAAACCATGCTCATTAAATTCAGCTGGCTTGGTGACTGGTCAGAACAGCTTCCAGACAGGATTTCTACTTTCTGGACCAGGAATATACACCTCTGCCTTTGCCTTTTTTAGTCAAATGTATTGTACTGTAAACATTAGCCAGTAAATGGTATGAGTAATGGTAAATGATGCAGACGACTTTGTGTCTTTGACACATTTTCAGTCTGGTTCTGATGTTATTGCAGGATTCCAGATAGACTTACATTTTTATAGTCATATTTTTAAAAGTGTGGTTTAATTGTACAGCTAGTGGTAATTGGAAATATTCATTGACTTCTTTCACCAATACCCACTTTATCCTGTTCAGGGCTGCAGTGGGGCTGGAGCTTGTCCCAGTATACGTACTGGACTGGTCCATCACAGGCTAACACATAGATCAACAAGGCTAACACCAATGCCTACTCTTGTTCACCCACTGTGGTCAGTTAAGCTGCTTTTTTAGGAGTGTGGGAGGAAGCTAAGAACTCTTAAGAGCCCTTAAACAGGAGGGGAAAATGCTAGAGTAGTCACTTTTCAAAGAATTGAGTTTGAACAAATATAAAATAAATAATAGTGTCATCACACGTAATGTGCTACATCTCAATTTTTTATATGTTGCCAGGAAAATGTGTTTTTAAGTGTATGTCTGCCACAACATATTTAAAAAAAAAAAGTTTACATATCTACCTTAAGTAGCTGAAAAGAAAAATGATCAATTGCAAGGACTGAACTGAATTAGAAAGAAAAACAGCCAAAGTCTAAAGAAAAACAGATTATGCTGCACAATGCTGTATAACTTATAAACTAGTATTTAACCAGTTGCCTGACTTTGTTGTTGTTGTTGTGTCTGTCTTGTTGAGATTACCATGTTTACTAGTGCTTGGTATTTAGGCAAACTAAGGAAGAGGTTTTACACATCTCTATATGTGTGTGGTCAGAGATTTCAAAGCCCTTATGTTATCTGTTGAGACTGATATTATTTACTGAGGAAGACCAATAAAAGGTCTTAAGATGTTTATTATTTATTTTGAGCATCAGTTCTGTTGTATCTTCTTTTCAGGTCCGTTCTCGGATGTGGTCACCACAAATCTCAAGCTCTCCAACCCTACAGACAGAAATGTGTGTTTTAAGGTGAAGACGACGGCGCCGCGCCGGTACTGTGTGCGGCCAAACAGTGGAATAATCGATGCAGGCACCTCAATCAACGTCTCAGGTAAAAATAAAGTAGGGAGACTGAGTCGGAGCAATTACAGTAGCCTGCAGATTACTGTCACTCACTCTAATATTAGCCTACACCAGCTTTAGCATGTACCGTACCAAATGATCAAACTGTTATTGTGTCTGTATATAATTAGTCTAAAAGTAATGTCTGATTGTTAATGTGATATTGTTTTAAGCAGCATCATGGTTTATATGTATGGCTTTGTATGATTTACTATCCATGATTAAGTTTTTATTCATATATTTGAAAAAAATGTCATGAATGTGTTTGGTCACATCTACCATTATGAAGAAATGTCTTGTCCCCACAGTGTAGTGGCTCCCAGCAGATCACATTCTCACTCATGCAGTTTTAGAAAGAGAGGTACCGGCTAATGTTTCCATACTGTGCCACCTCTTCCATTTGCAGCCACAGACTCACTTTACAATCTCTCCTATCTGATGTCAACAACTGCTAACTGTGTCTCTGGTGCCTGCAGTCAGCAGTGTGCGAGAGAACAACTGAGTCCACTCTGTCAGCTGCCATCATTTTCAGCCTTATTAGGCTGACAGGGGTCACAGGTTTGAGTTCCAAAACAAGACTGCTTTTGTGAGTATGTACTCACATTGGCAAACACGAGAGATCTGTAAACTAGTTTTGTTTTATAGCAAGCACTAAAGCTTTCATAGCATTATCAAAACATTACTATTGACAGGTTAACAATGATGTGTGGGTTCTTGTATTGCAGGAAATGTGCGTTTTAAAAAGAAACACATGTTTTGATGAAAACCCACGGTTTGCTTAAGGTCTTGCACACTCATGTTAAAGTCGGGTAGGTGGTTTTGCATCTTTTAGTTGAGTCATTTGTTCCTCTGTATTTTGTTGTGTAAAGCTCTACACAACAAACACATCCATTAATGGGTGAGTGCATACTCTTCACAGTAATTTAATTTGGCATGCAAAATTGCATCCCCTACCTTTGGTGTCAAAATATTATCGACACCCTCTATCTTGCATGTATTTTAGATTGCTTCTTGTTCCAATTACCACAAAAATGACTACATTTGCTGCTGGTGAAGATTTATTATAAAAACCAGCTACTTTCAATGCAGTTTATAAAGGTTTCTTTGATCTTTGTACAAGAGCCTGACCAATTTGTCAGCGGGTCAACTAGTTTCTCACCTATCAACATCGGCTAATAAGTAGCTGATATTTAACTTTATTTTTGCTGCAAACAAACAACAAAAAGAAAACTTCTATAGATGCACAGAGATTTTATCACTCTGCTGTGCAGACCCTCCACCACTCATACACTCCGCTGAAGCAGCATTTTAATAGGGACATGAATTACTAAGCTTTTTTGGGATGTGTGACATGTTGGTATTTATTGCAATGTAAGCAATAGCTCATTTCATTCATTAATAGAGAGTTTGAACATGGAGTGCTGCTCCAGAAAACCTGCTGAAATGCCAGGAAGGAAAAGGGATTCACAGGGACACAAACCACTGAGGCCAGAGAGCGATATCTCCAGAAAATTGTCTCAATAAATAGTATGAACCCTTATTTATTTAAAACCAAGACATTGTGCAATCTAATATATTTGATACCGGCCAATATATTAAATATTGACTTTTTATAGTCCTCAATATCTGTATTGGTATCTGACTTAAAAACTCCCATATCTGTTGGGTTCTACTTGGCCATCAGAAATGCTGGCATCTTAAGCATAGCATTGCCGGTATACGACATGCCATCCCGACAGCTGAGGAGGAGATTTAGGCCACAGCCAAGCTAAAGGCTCAGCTAGTGGAGAATCGGACGTGCCACAAACCATCAATTCCCTCCGTTATCACGGGGAGTGTGAACTCACTACCAAACAAAATTTTTGAGCTATCCACACTAAACAACTAGCAGATCTACCATGAAAGCAGTTTGGTCATCTTTACCGAGACATGGCTAAACTACCTTGTACTGGTTGCTAACGTGGATCTGCTGGGATTCACTGCCAGGAGAGCCGACAGAGACACCAATGCGAGTGGAAAAAGTAAAGGTGGGGACTCGTATATGTCAACAACCACTGGCGTAACCCAGGACATATCTTTGTAAAGACAGCTGCTGGAAATCTAATTTCCCTGAGGGAGTCATCCAAAGGTATCAATACAGTCAAGTCTAAGTCTAGTCTATGTGTTCTAGTAATGTTGCAGTATAGAGGTGCTGTATGCTTTGGAGCTGTTGAACACTAATAGGACTATGGAGGAGCATGTGCTAAGACTGGGCACACACACAAGGATTATTGGGCTGTTGCCTCCAAACAAAGGATGGCAAATGCAAGATTACTGGAAGTATTACAAGATTATCCAATGAAACGTGTAGGGATTGAAGGTCACAAGTATTAAACTTGTTCAATATTTATAACCAAAACTCTTTGTGTGTAGAGAAAGTCTGTTACTGTATTTTTGTTAGTGACCCAATACATTAATAAAAGAAAATGTGTATGAAAAATCCTAGTTTTTCATGCGGTAAGCCTGTACCAAGAATATAGTTTGCTTGATCATGAGGATAGTCTTTCTAAGTGTAGATAAATAAAGGCCTTTTGGTTGTTACAGAAGATATAGCTTTTTATCATCAATCTAAAGCCTCTGGTTAGAATGATTATATATATCCTAATGTCCACTGCTTTTTGCAGTCTGGTTTGTTTGATATCTCTGCCCTGTATGTTGTCAAGAGAAAGCTAAAAAGCTTCCAAGTCATCCAATGTTGTCACAGAGAGAAAGAACTGTCTACTACAGAATACCTACAAACTCACAGCTTCTCACTAGAGATGTGAGATTAATAGAGATATCCGGCAATAATATTGGTACCCCAAGATATTATTGGCGAATATCAGCATTAAAATGTGATATTGGAAAATATTGGTGTCAGTTTTTACTTTGTTTTTTTAAACTACAACTTACACAACATGCAAATGTTGAATATGCTTCAGCAAAGTCTCTAGCTCAACATCACCCAGTAAAAAATATATCATGTATAATTTTCCAGATTTGTTTGCTTTGTACAACTTGCAATAAATCCCGTGGCTATGACATCACAACACCATGTCTCTGCCTGCAGGATAAAGAGCTTGGAAGTGGACTTATTCAAATGTTTTGGATTTGTTTCAGTCTCTACAGACATCAAATTTGCTGCAAAGTGGAGGATGTATCTTATTTACCTGAAATTATCTTTTTTTCCCCTTTGGTATTGGACTAAATCGACATGCAGTGCTTTTGAATCTCATCTGTGTTGTAACTCTATACGTTGAAGTTAGCCAGAACCACAGGAATGTTGTTGAACTCGGTCGGTGTTGGAAGCATTTAGTGGAAAAATTTGTGACATGAATGTTTTTAAAATCTTTGTTTCCATATTGAACGTGTTGTGGAAATGTTTTAGAAGATTGTAAGACCTACGCTCCATAGCTCTACCTTATCCTGAAGCGTGACTCATTTGACTAAACAAGAGACTGATTCACTTACTAACCCAACTCTCCATCCATCCATTTTCTTCCGCTTATCCGAGGTCGGGTCGCGGGGGCAGCAGCCTAAGGAGGGAAGCCCAGACTTC
>JBAMHV010000003.1:13098431-13110903 GCA_037177535.1 Pseudomugil gertrudae | reverse complement strand
CCCGACAACATAGCTGCTGGGGTCATCGGGACACACAAACCCCTCCACCACGGTAAGGTGGCGGCTCATGGAGGAGCTTTTTATGAAACTCTGTTTCATAAAAATGTCTGCTCAGAAGTCACCCATGGTTCCCAGCTTGTGTGATGGTTTATAGTATTTAGAGCCCATATTATGCATTTTAGCCACTAATTAGATTCTCATAACAAAAGTCAACCTTTAAAGTTCTCGTTGATTCTGTCGAGTATGTTTTTGATTGAAGTGCTGGTGATTTTTTGGCCTGGTGGTGTGTAGCCAATATTTTCTTCCGTTTTGAATTTAATTGAACAAGACAAAGCAAGAAAAGCACAATCAGTGTGTGACACTTTTACCCTGAGAAGTCTGAATGCCTTTGTATGAGAGTGTGCTCTTGATGAGTTCCTCATCCAGGCATCTCTTCACAGCTCTGCTTAAGTTAACGCTCTTCTTCATTCCTATGCTTTGCCATGTTTTTCCCAGTAGGTTTGCAAATCTGTGACCAGGCCTTTGTTCGAGTTGCTTAAAACCGAGAGGCAGACATCATCCAATTTCCTGTCAGGGTTCCTTGAATCAGTGTGACTTAACATTACTGATGAAGATAAAGTTGTAAATTTCATTCTCTGTTTTTCTTATCACTAGTATGTGGCTTTCTATTCCCTCCTCGCTGTTGTGGACATTTTGGCATACAGCTATGGATATCAAAGCACAATGAGCCTCATCTGTTATCCCTGACACGTTTGCATTGTACATTGACTCTTCTCTGCATCCCTTCTTTTTCTTGATCCCATTTCCAGTTGTGAGAGTGGGTTTTCTGCTGTAAAAAAACATAAAAAAGTTAGTGTGAAGCAGATCAAACTTTCTGCACATTTTCCCACACACATATCCAGTTTATGTTCATCACAGTTATAGTGCTTTATGTCATATCTTGTAACTTGCCAGAAGGCGTTAAAATGTTCACCTGGTTTCTGGTTGGAATTTCTTGATTTGTGCTGTGTTCTGGTTATGAAATGCCACTATGACACTATTTTCTGTTTTTTTTACACATAAAAAGGAGCAAAAAGCACACAATATTGTAATAATTTGTAATAAGTAGTATAAGATAGTAATATTGGTTTCATACAGTTTATGTGTCTGTAAGATGCCCCGAGATGAAATAGTTATGAACTAATGCTATACAAATAATGCTGAATCAAATTGAATGGATCAAATGAAATGTTTTCAGCTAGTGTAAATCGCTAATAAATAATCTTTCACAATCCTTGTTGGAATCACTTACTCCACAGAAGCAAAGGGTCGAACTCGCTAAGTGCTTGAGTGTAAAGTAATTGGGGATTCTGCTGTTAGCAACGTTTCTGAGGACACAATTAATTAGTGACAGGAAATAAAAGTTTCCATACTCCTCTCACCCCTCTAATGGTTATATTCATCATCATCAAACAGGCTGGTGATGGCCATCCTGCTTAACTGTGTTTTCTATATTTGGCCTTTGTGAGTATTCTTAATAACTACACAGTGTGAAATTGGAATACTGAATCATGCCATTAGCAGAACTGGCTCTTTCTTAAGGTGTTTTGTTTTCAAAGACTGTGTGGAAGATTATATGAATTACTTCTTTCCCTTATGGTGGCCATGTTTTTGCTATCAAGCCTTGGCCCAGACCTTTCAACGCTATTTAGTGTTGCTCAAAACACTTGCATGCTTTCCTGCCTTCATTCTCTGGTCTTGTCCCTGTGGACCCAAGCTGGATGGCTGTACAAATTAGAAGTGACTGAAACAGGACATTCTCAATCTGTCCATGCCGTCTGTTTTTGATTTGCAATATTGAGCCACACTGATTGCTGAAACTGTGCACAACACTACTCTAGGGAGAATTGGCATGTGCCACATGAAAGCTAAGCTGATAGCAAGACCAGAATCACATTTTATTTCACAGGTTGTAGCAAAGCCAGAATATAATGAAGTATTGCAGTCATTGTGACATTGTTAAAAACGACTTCAAAATATGTAGTGATAGGAATAGTGCAATAGTGATTTGACACTTGTAGTCAAAGGAAGAAAATCATTTGTCATTTAGGGCAATTTAATCAAGCAGTAGAAAATGGATGGATGGATGGCTTTTTCAGACCACCACAACAAAAGAAAGGGATCACGATAAATCATTGTTACAGCTTTGAAAAACCTTCTCTGTTACTGGAATGACATCAAATAACACCACTCACTCACTGGTGTGGCTAAAGGCTGAAGTAGTATTCCAACCATACACCTGCACTTTGTTAGAGCGGAATGCAATGTACAAGGAGAAAAAGGCTTAGAAGCTGTTAAAAGATTACCCCCGGGGATGTCTGTAGGTTTGTCATTGTACCATTGTCATAGTAACAAAAACAGAGAAATAAATCATCTGCACTACTTTTTCTAAAAAGCATGGGCAAGTCCAGAGCCTTGAATACACAGAGCTGAGGTCTATAGTAGGGAAATGAAAAATGGTATGATGACCAGTCAGACTGACATAAATGTTGTAGATAAAAGTTTTTGTGGTGAATATTTTTTTCTTTCATTATTGTATGTGTATTGTTGTTTTAAACCTGTTCAGAATGACAATACACACATACAAATATAACGCTTTTTAAAGTTTTTTTTTTTTACAAATTATGTTTTGTTTGAGGTATTGATGCTTTTTATACACACCTATAAGACTGTTACAACCTTAAACTATTCTGTCGGTCCATCTGTTCCTCCATCCATTGATCTTCTTGTGTAAGTTTATTCAGGTTCAGGTGAGAGACAAGGCACTCTCAGGACAGCTCATCATTCAATTACAGGGACAAATAAATGAGATAAACAGCTACTCATGCTCGTGGTAGGCCTTGTAGGGAAGAGGCTAAAGTACTTGGAGGGAATCAAAGCATGGACAAAAACTACACTACGTGTGTTTGAACCAAGCTCTTTTTCCTGTGAGATGATAGTGTTAACCAGCATACCACCCTGCAGCCCTATGCTACTGTGAATGTAGAATTTAAGGAGAAAAATGGCAACAATATTTTGACATTTTAAGAGGAAAGGAAGATTAATTGTATTCTTTGTTTACTCACAGTGACTTTGATTGTGTTTTTTTTTTAGTTATGCTGCAACCTTTCGATTATGATCCCAATGAAAAAAGCAAGCACAAGTTCATGGTCCAGTCGATGATAGCACCTCCTGACATGACCGATATGGAGGGAGTGGTGAGTCTCTCCTTTTGCTTTATTTTTTTTAGTTGGTCTTTGTGTGTGGGTGTTGTGTTCAGAGCAACACCCACACACAGTGAACACATCATTCATCCTTTTCCTAAAGCTGACATAAGCAACATATGTAGAATATGAGTGTAAAAAAGTGTTATTGCATTTCTGAGCCCAGATACAAATCTGAATCTCTGCATTGACAGCAACATCAATACTGGATAACATTGTTCAGTTGTAACGGTCTGTGTGGTCTAACACATGTTTGTAGTCCTGGCCAGCATACACAATAAAAAATCATAAATATTATGCCTGTAAATATCTAGAAAATATGGTAATAAAACGGCTAATACAAATGAGGCACTGTATCGAGGGAAAGCTGCAGGGAGTGTGGATAGGTGTGGTTATTGAAAGGCTACAACAGAACTGAAGATTGCCCGGTGGCAAATTTCTCTCCATTGCTTTCGGGCCATGTGGAGTCAGAAACTGATGGACAAATCAAATGTCCCCAGTTACAGCCAGTTATGTACGGGTAGCTGGACAAAAACACAAGTGGTATAATAAACTTCATAAAATAAAGGAAAATGCTATGCTCGAATAAAAGGAGAAAAAAAACAATGTTTTATTATTTACAAGACAAATGTAATTCACGTTACAATGGTATCCTGATTCATCCTGGTCCTGTACTGTCAATGTTTGTGTGTATAATCTTGGATTAGGCTCTACTGGGATAACTTTTGTTGTGCTGGGACGCTGGCTCAATGGCAATAAAGTACTCTTTAATCTTAATCACTAATCTTTATTTAAATCCGTAATGTCCAAGTACACTGGTATTTCTGCATGTGTTGCCAGGTCGTCATTACTGTCACCAAGCAACAAGTCAGTCTGTATGTGATAACCAACAAAGAGATGTTGCTATTGTTGTAGTTAGGAATGTTTTACAGTGTTATAATGACAATAATAGACACCAGAACACTCTTCTTTTTTCTTTCTGTGGTTTTCTGCCCTTAAAGTGGAAGGAGGCAAAGCCAGACGAGCTGATGGACTCGAAGCTCAGATGTGTTTTTGACATGCCAGTGGAAAATGAAAAAATGGTGAGCACGATCATTTGTTTCTTTTGCCATGCAGGTGTTTTGTGTTTGTATAGATTGGACATCAACGACATTGCTATCTAATTTAGTTACGGTATATGATTATCATCATAATCAATGTCTGTGGTTTTTAAAACTGGGAGTGAGACCCCAAAAGGGTTTGCATGATCATTTCTAATCATCATTTTTGGCAGAAAAAAATTAACTAAAAATAATAATTTTCTCTAGTTCCTATTTGTCAGTACAATATGTTATTTACTGTGTGAATGAATGTTATTTACTTCTCCTTTCTACCTTTTATTTATTTTGTCTTACTCCTGCTTTGAGTATTTTTTTTCCTCCTACTTCACCCTTTTCTCTATTTTGTCCCACTTTCCTCCTCCTCTCCCTGCTGCAGTCACATTTAGGATAAACAGTCCTTCAGAGAATTACATTGTTCAGTTTCACATGTAGTTTATTATTGTTGATTCCTCTTGGCAGTAGAGACATTATTGCATCATGTGAACTTAGTCAATCTGGTTCATGAACATCAGGAGGAAAAATAACCCAGAGTAGTTGTTTTCAATTCATTATAAGCTAAAGTATTCATTCACATAACTCCCAGTAGGGACTGTGCACCACAGAGTTTGTTAGACAGAGACAATGCTAATAGAAACCAGCTTGATCCATGTATGAAAGGTACTCCTGAGTGAACGTTTACTCCAAGACTCTATATCTCTGTGTGTGCAAACATCTTGCACATTCTCAGATGTACATAGAGCTGTATCTGTGGCAGCAAAGTCGTTGTTCAGAGATCCTATGTGAACATTTTGGCAGCAACATTCATCTGATTGCATTAAAGTGTGTCCCTCTGTAACCTACTTGCAGCATGATATGGAGTCCAACAAGATGATGTCATCCAGCTTGCTGAAGTCAGAGTCCTCTGTGCTGCCTGCGAAGGCACTGAGCGTCACCCTGGATGATGGGGAGGTAAAAAAGATTATGGAGGAGTGTAAGAGGCTGCAGATGGAGGCTCAGAGGCTACGGGAAGAAAACAAACAAATCAGAGTGAGTAAAATTAGCAGTCAGTAAAGTTTTCTTAATTTGCTATATTTCTGTGGCAAACTGTTGGATTAAAAACAAGCGTCCTGGGTCTCCCCCAAAAAATCTGTAAAAATAAATGTGCTAAAACTCACTTTTGAATCAGGATTATGAGCTCAAATTTTCATTTTTGATATCTCATATTCAAATGATTCATGGTTAAGTCCTCTAATAGTCGCCATCTCAAAATATCTTTATTTAAAATTTCAGAAACATTTTTAATAAGCTGATTGCATCGATGTAAAAGCTTGCACAAAACAGTTTCAGAGATTTCCCCCCCAATCATATGTACTTTAAAAAACCCAAAAATGTACTATAAATCTTTGGCAATAATCAGATTTGTGGCATTACATCGTTTCAGATATGATTGTTTCTGTGTTTTAGATATTTAAACCAGGTTGTGTGGAGAAATTTGCGTAATGAGTTTGTATCTTCAGCACATCGTGTCAGCCTGCAGCAGCTTACAGTTTATGGACAGTCAATGGCTGCTTTTCTTAATATTGGAAAAATAATATTGGAAACTTGAGGTTTAATAAAACTTTTGTTTGAATATTAGTCACACAAACTTCATAAGCGGCAAAGAACGAGTCTCCTCTCCTCTTGCACCACCACCTCCACCCCTTTAAGTTCTGCCAGAGGCAGAATGACTGTTGGCTACTCCTGCGGCTGAGATTAAACTAACAGAGAGCCCCCCCACCCGCTGCTGGGAAATGAAGTGTGTTAAAGCCTGGCGCCTTCTGCGTTCCTCAGGGGATTTGGTCAGATGGAGATTTAAGCAGATCTTATTTCTTTAAGCTAATAAATAAATACTGCCTTATCAACTTGATTGACAAACTGGCCATTTTTAAAACCTTTTTTAAATTTAATTTTGGTTTCCTTTGTGTTCACATTAATTGCTTTATTGTGTTCCCCATCCTCCTTTTGCCACATACTTCCTTTCATCAATTCTTTCATTTATTTTACCCTCTTCACTACTTTTCCTTGTCCTCTATTTCAGGAGGATGATGGTCTGCGGATGAGGAAGGGTAACCTCATGTCATCCCAGCATGCCTCGGTTGTAATGAAGAAGGATGAAGGGTTGAGCGCCCGCGCGGTGGCCCTCCTTGTGCTGTTCTTTGTGGTGGGCGTCATCGTGGGCAAGTTGGCCTTGTAGAGCGCAGCGGTTCTGTCGGCAGCAGCATGCTTTTGGGGGGGGTGAAAAACAAACGCAGCATCTGGGATTATGGATCAGAATTGCCATATCTGCTGGGTGGGTGGGTACTAGTTTTGATTCAGCCTCATTTATGTAAAAACTTCAAAATGGTGTGAGAACAAAAACAAACAAAAAAAAGGACTCCCGAACAAACAAACTGTTACAGGTCTTGCCTCTACGTAATTATCACATAATCATTCTGACCTCCTTCCAAAAGGTTTCATGCATACAGATGGTTTGTTTGGGGGCGGGGGAAAATGAAACATGGTTTAATTCTAATGATTCAGACCAACAGATTTTCTAATGCTGACGAGGTTGTGTTGGTGCGATTGAGTCAATTTGCAACTGTGCGAATGTCATTTTAGTGCTTCATTTTTTCTTTTTCTAAATGACAGACCAGAGCCAACGTGTATGATATGTAATTCCCCCACTGTACAGTATGTCCTTCTTCCAGTGAAACTCCCTTTAGGGAAGGGATCTACCACAGAGATGGTCTACACAGTTGGTGTTCCACACAGGGCTATCACACTCTCCTCCAGTCAGAGGCTTTGTTAAACCTCGTCTCTGATTGTAGAACAACCTTGATCGGTGTATGAAACACTAGCATAGGTGTTTTTATTCATTGTGCCCTTTTTATTTACACTCTCCCTGACTCCGGTTGCACAATGCTCACCACATCCCCATTTGTCATTCGGGGGATTGCTGATTGCATGCATTCACACAGTGTTGCATCTCTGCTTTTGAATCTAATTTAATTGCTTTTATAATGGTGAAAACATCATTGAACATGGGTTTGCACATTTACATTTCTGAGTTTTTCTCTTTGTGTTTTGTTGCAGTTTTGTTTTCTGTTGTAAGAGTTCATTTAAGATTATTGCAGCTATCTGAACTGAGGATTAGATTATTTCTGTAAATTCAGATGAAAGGCTTGCCTTGTGATCTATTGGGGCAAGTTATTCTCAGACCAAGATGGAGGTACATTAATATATTAAAGGTGCATGTAAAATGTTTATTTTCCTGAGAACATCAACAATAACTATAACAATATCTTCACCTACAAAGCTTTTTCAGTTGTTTGTGTTATATTTTCCTACTGAGCCATACATTTGTTCATATTATGTCTAATATTAGACAAATGTATGTCAGATTTATTGAGTGTTTTAAGCTATGTTCACCTGCTTCCCATTTATTTGTTAGCTTTTTCTGTCACAGGTGCAAACAAGAGTTCAGTTTAGGTGTTTATTAAGCATTAATTTGTCGAAACACACTGCACTTAAAGTTGTAAACATTTTTAATACACAAAGCTTGAAGTATTTCTGATCTTCCTTTGGTTATTTCTTTTGCAAAAGCAGTAAACAAATAGCTCACCTACAGCATCCAGGGGACCGCATCATGACACTTTACGTTTTACAGAATATTCGGAAATAAACGGTAGATGTTTTCTCATTGTTGCATCTCTGAATTTGACATATTCTGCTTTCAGTTATTTGAAGGTAAACAAACTGTTATGTATTTCTGCTTTATTCCAACAGAATCAGTAAATTGTTGTTAGAAAAAGCAGCGATGCTAAAAAAATGAATAGAAATGACAGAAATGCTTCATCCTCTCCAGCTGAGTGGAAAGGGAAGACAATGGATGGGTGAGGAATTTAAAATGAACATGCACTGGTTTTTACTGTATCTCTGTAACGTTTCTGGATGATTTGCTGCTCAAAGGGAGGGCAGAGCAGACCTGAGCTACGGCCTCATCGGGGGTTATCAGACCTGGATTATACAGTATTTGCAAAAAGTTGTTCTTGTTTAGGTTCTCCTGGTTGGAGTATCAAAACCTTTTACTTAAGAAAAATGCAAAACACTAGATTATTAAATAATTGTCACAGCCTCTGATGCAGTAAATCTCAGTAGCTTGGTCAGTCCTTCTAGGAGTACCAAACAAAAATAACTTGTTAGCACTACTTGATCCAGGCCTAGTTGTAAAACACACTACACCAACCTGTCCTGGAGTCTCTGACCATCACCGTGATTAATGTAAGCAGTCAAGAAACTGTTTTGTATGTATATAAATAAATAAGTCTATCTGAGAAGATGATTAATATTCTTAGTCGAGTAGTCTGGTGTAAAGGAAAAAGCAAAAACCAACCTGGTTGGACTATGTAGCATCTTAATAAATTAAATAAATAAATTACCTAACTGTGTGAAGGATTTTTTCTGTGAAGCTCACAGGCTACATTATGTTCACATTATAATTTAAGGCTAAAAGAAAAAAAGTTTTCATATGTACAGATGGGCTTGAATTGTATTTTTCCAGGTAGCTTCTTTCCTGCTGATGTGTGTTCACATATCGATGGTAAAACAAGACATTTTCTTTTTCTTAAGGTAACTCATCATATATTACTGCAGAGGTTTTACTCACATCTTCAGGATTATTACACTGTTCAAAATAAGGATTTGTTTGTAGTTAAATACTTGTCCCTTTCTCCTGCTACAGCTGGACAGGAGGAATCCAAAGATCTAAACTAATGGGCAAAAAGATCACGCACCAAAGCAACTGAAGACTTAATAGTTTGTTTAGATGAAGTGATTTCTGCTGTCAGCACCATCAGACTTGCAGTGAAATTCAAGACTGCGTTGTCTTACGAGCTGCCAGTAAGTTACCAGTTTGCTTGAATTGGCCGCACTGCTGTTTGCAATGATGTAAAGGTGCTGAAATATATATAGCTGCTCACAAAATAATTAGCCTTTGGATTTTTCACTCGTGCTGTTGTGGCTTTGAGAGAAATAAAAACCCTGGTGATTCATTCAGTGTTATTGTATCGGTAACAACCGTTCAGTGCTTCTGTCTGCACCTCGTGTGGACAGGCAGCAGATTGAAGCTTGTGTCGAGAAAGTGCCCTCCTGGGTCTGCACCTGGGCCCGGTAGCTCCTCGGCTGTTTGGATTGGCCTCGGTAAAGTGCAGCTGCATGCTCAAAAGGTGGAACGCTACCAAGATGGATTTTACCTTTTTAAATTCAATTGGGAAATTTCCAAGGTAATTTACAGAGGAATGTTTTTTAAAAAACATATTAAGAGGACACAAAATATTTACTACTCACCAAAGAGCTGGCAGGTGGCATTTTATTCTCACTGACAGAGATCACTGTCTGGCCAGCAGAGATTCATGGATGTTACTTGGCCAAGTAACAAAAACATGTCATTTAAATATTTCTTTTACACATGAAACGGTATGTTAATTTGTGAGCCATGGTAGAGCTGGTGGGTGGATTTTGTTTCCATTAGACCGAGGGAGTCCAGCTGTCTCACTCTGGTTCTGGCCTTTATAACATTATTAACTAGCCAGCTGCAGCCTCACATTGAATGCGCAGATATGAATGTTGTGTTGGTCGTTTTATTTAACGCTGAACGGTGTGAATAACGGACTTGTATAAATGTGAAATTATGTCAAGAGTGCAAACTGCAATTTAAATGTTGCACCTGCCTGATATGCTGTCATGTTCCTTTGCCCTGATTCCTTTCTGCAAAATGAACAAGACCAATAAATAAAACCACCATTTTCTTCATCAAAATGTGTTTGCTTTCCTCTCACCTCATTAAAACTTGGTTAGCAGAAAAACATGTTAACACTCCCTTAGCTACATGTGATGACACAATTGCGCCAGAAGGATGTTTAAAAACACTCCTAAGAAGTAAAATTCACCAATCATGTTTCTCATTAAAAAATCGTGTCATCAATCATAATATTGTCCATTAGTTAAATGGACCGACAAGACAGACTATCACATTTTAGCTACCATCTCAATCTAGTAGGGAAACAGCCCCAAAATATATGAAACAGATGAAACATTGTCTCCATCAATATCTCTACTGCCATTGATAAACTCTATTAATCTAATCAAGCATTAATTTAATTAATCTATTATGCATGTTTATTGAATGTGCATTTTAAATCTGATTTAATTTCAGTTGTCACGGTAGTATAATTACAGTCAAATACCAAAGGTACATTTTTAAGTATTTGTATGTGAATATTTTAGTTTATTCTAAGGGGGGAGTTGTTAATAATTTAATTCTTTCAGTCATTTATAAATGTATAAAAAGTGTTAGCGTGGGTTCTCTCCGGGTACTCCAGCTTCCTCCCACAGTCCAAAGACATGCACTTTGGGGATAGGCTGATTGGAGACTCTAAATGTCCATAGGAGTGTGTGTGCATGGTTGTTTGTCTATGTGTGTTGGTCCTGTGATGGAGTGGCGACCTGTCCAGGCCAGGGTGTACCCCGTCTCTCACCCGATGCCAGCTGGGATAATCTCCAGTCCCCCCGCGACCCCGTTCAGGGAATATGCAGTAGAATATGGATGGATGGATGAAAAAGTAATTAGATTTTGTCCAGGTTTGGTTTATAATTTGGAGGAATAGCAAAATTTCTAAATGATTTATAATGACTAATTTTAGCCATTTTATTTATTTATTTGCAAATTATTTATGTTTATTAGTTTTTTTTTGTTTAGAAGTTCCAATGGCAAAATTCTCCCCACATGCAGGTGCACAACCACGTCAGTAGTCACTAACTATGGATAGTGAAGGTTTGCAACTGTGCAGCCTTTTCTCATAGTTTTAAGGTTTTTTCCATTGGTTTTTGATAGAAAATTATCCATAATGCAATACAAATATATCAAATACCTTCAGTATCAAGGCCAGAAAAAGCTGCAGTCAGAGTGAAAAGATGCTTTTATATCTATCCACTTTGTGAGAACTTCACAAAACCCAGCAACAGATGTTTTCTGTTGTTGGCCTACTATGACCAACAATTTCATGGTATTTTTGGCATCTTTATAGAAAGAATCATTCCAGTCATGCACCTTACATATAGTTCACCCATTTACACACACTCATACCCCGATAGGCACGTTGCTGGGCAATGCAGCATTCAGTGTCTTGTTGAAGGGATACAAAAGAAATTCTCCCAGTAGTTTCTTTTGCATGGAAAAAAATGGCTTTAACTATGAAGCCATTTAGGCCCTGTGATGGACTGGTAACTTGTCTTGGTATACCCAGCTCTATAGGCTGCAGCTACTCGCGAGCCTGAATTGGATGAAGCAGTACAGATGATGAATGAATGACCGAAGCCTTTTCACTTATCTGAGGAAACACTGTGAGGCCATATTGTGTATATGTAACAAGTCGCCTAACTCTAATAAGAAATAAGCCTTTTTTTCCCCTTGATTCGGGTTATTGTTTAACAATGTCTGGAAGGAAATCTGGAAGGACGTGCTGTTCTCGGTTGTTCTAACAGCAGTAGAAACATTCAGCTGTGGGAATAAAGCTGAATAACCTTTACCTCATGAAGATTGCCCCTGTCTGAGACCCTTTGGTTACATAGATTCCCTGGACGAACAGAAGACAGGGACATTTGACAGAACTGGGTTAAACATATTAACAGAAAGGGTTTTATCCCCAACAACAGAATGGTAAGTTTAGGTGAAAAGTTGTCAATTTGACACTAAACTTTGCATTTCTGTGTTGCTGTCAAGTTTAATAGGGCACCATAAGTCTTGTTATTATGCTAGGTATTGCTAATAAACTAAAAGACAAAGGGTTGCTGAGCATAAAGGACGCCTTTGGGTGTAAACAGCAGATGATATCAGTTGCCACTGCAAAAATTACTTCTACGCATGAAGGTGCAACACAAAACCCAGATACCTGAATCCCCCGATGTATGTAAAATGTTACATTGCTGCCTCCATCTTTAAATCTGTAGAATGAATACATTTTTGAAAAATTACTTTTTTTAAACTATATTTTATTACTTTTTTCTTTTACTTTCAAAAAACTCATTTTCAACAGATGATTTTATAATGGATCTTAAAAATGACATATATATATA
>JBAMHV010000003.1:13070329-13082216 GCA_037177535.1 Pseudomugil gertrudae | reverse complement strand
AACACGGGGAGAACCCACGCTAACACGGAGAGAACCCACGCTAACACGGAGAGAACCCACGCTAACATGGGGAGAACTTTTTTTTTAAATGCATAATTATTCACAAAATGAAAAGTCCATCATTCCTTATTAAATTGACCAATACTAATACTACTAATAATAATAATAAATAATAATTTTATTCAGCTAAAAAATGTAAATTCTAATAATCGATAATCCATAATATCTTTGGTTATAAAAGAAATAAAAAACATGGCAAACTTGTTTTTCTCAAAAACATTTTTAAAGTATGATTAAGGGCATTTTCTATGTAGATGAATTACTGGCTTCACTTGTATTATTTAGAACAAAATCTGATGTACAAAGTTTTGAAAATGAAAGATATCTATTTATTTTCTTGTCTACCACTGCAATGACATGAATTTCTGGTGTTCATGTCTGCATTTCATAATAAAACACATCAGCTCATTTGTCAACCTAAAGCATCATTTGTGGTTGTTTGCAAACGAACTGCTTTTATGCAGTTTATCCCTTTTATGCAGTTTTTATGCTTTTATCCCTCTTCTATAAACATGCACACAGTTTTCTGATTTTTTTTAAAGTGTCCTTTCCACCACCATCATTGCATACTGAGAAATGAGCTGATGACACCTTGGAGTCAGAAGGTCTTAAATCAGGACTGAGCAACTCTGGTCCATGAAGGTCATCATCCTGCAAGTACTAGATGTCTCCCTGCTGCAACATACCTGATTTTAATGTAGCAAATTACAAACAGCTGGTCAATTATTGTACAAGCCTGTAAATAACCATAAATCTGAATCTAAAACTGCAGGACTCCCGGGCCTGACTTGCTGATCCTACTTTACATTGATCCTACCTTACATTGAATCATCAATCTTCCTCGCTGATGCTTATTATTTTGCTCATGAAGACCATGTTGGGTGTACAGGCAGTGACTCTTTTCTTTATATTTTCTCTTCTGCTGTAGTCGATGTCAGACCACTGATACCACACTACCAGTGAGAGACAGCTATTTTTCCAGAAGACCTCCTGCAGTTAGACAATTCTTCCACTAGGGGTCATAGCATCTGTCTTTAAGCTGTGTGTGGTCTGGAAGGTCAGAGGTCACCACACTAACACTGGCCATCGCTTCATCTGACCGATGGCTGGCCAAACTAATCTACCTGTCTTTGAGCAAAATATTTGTTTGTTGAATTTCCACTCACACCCACACTTACACACACACACACACACACCCACACACACACACACGTCTGCATATTAAACAACAACAACAAACAAGACCCCAAGCAAACAAACCCACTGCACACATTGAATTACTGTACACTGTAAAAAGGTAAACCATTTATATAGGACCTCCGGGCTGCCCTCTGTTTGTTTGTTTGCATACGTGATTAAGGTCTGGCGGCCTCGCTCTCCTGTCTCACATTTCACCCTCTGAGCTGCAGTCACAATACAGCTTTATATGCATCTGTGTTTGGAGTTGTCTTGTGAAAACACTATCATGGCACTTTTGATCAAGGTCTCACGGGGAATCAAGAAGTTAACATATAAGTTAATCTCGTGTCTTGTTCAGTAGAAAGAGATGCCTCTATTTGCCTCAGTTGCTTGCATTGCGAATACAGAATGAGGAAAACTGAAGGAAAATTTGCTTGTCAATGTGAAAATGTGTTGAAATGCAAAACCATAAAAATTCTCTCTATTTTCCAGTATTTTAACAATTTCCCAACATGTCTCTATTTTTTTACACCCTTGTTGTTTCCCGAGTGGTTACCTTAGCATCCCATGAAATCCTTTCTTTTTATTTTTTTCCCTTTGCCCCAGCACACACGCACAAAATCCTCCAAATGGTCCGTAGTAGGCTTCTACCCTCCTGGTCATTTTTCTCCTTTTTGTGATCACTGCTCCCCCCCTGATGAAAAAAGCCATGATATTTACGCCTCATTTCTCCTGGATGGATGTCAGACCCCCTACCTTCTTTTTTCTGTTTGCCCCCCCTCCACTTTTTGGTCTCTGTCATTGGTTGATGAGGTGAATGAATGTAGTCAGGAGGATAAGGGGTGTTTTTTTCAGAGGAGTGAAGTGTTTTCATGCACTGGAATGACAAGATTAGTGAGGTGCATGTATGTGTATTTCTCAGAAGTATTGAGCTCTACAGTAGTTCAGAGATCCCCTTAAGTCCACACGTTTAGCTGAGTGCTGCTCTTTATTAACAGTTCACAGATGCTTTTTTAAATTCTCAGAGCTGCTGAGCTTCATAATTTCAGCCCTTATAGGCCTGTGACACCTTTCAGAGAAGGAATTTCTGCTACATTGTTCCCATATGCAGATATATATGACCTGCACTTTCTCCTAATGATTGAACTTTTTCTGAAACACATAATCAGGCATATTAAATGTTTTTCCCCGCTTAGTAAAAGTAACTTCACACAAACGCATGATGTCTATACCACATTCCGACCACACACTATCTGCAAATAATAAACGATCTCAAGAATAGACCTTTATTCCCAAAGAATAGGGGGCGGCTGTGGCACATGTAGTAGAGCGGGTTATTTCCTAACCAGCAAGTTAGTGGTTCAAATCCCGGCTCTGGCGTCCACATGTCGAGGTGTCCTTGAGCAAGACACTGAACCCCCAGTTGCTCCCGGTGCTGCGTCACCAGTGTGTGAATGTGTGTGTGTCTGTGTGAGTGTATGGGTGAATGTGTCAAATAGTGTTAAAGCGCTTTGAGTGCACTGATGTGTAGAAAAATGCTGTACAAGAACATTTCCCTTTTTTTTTTTGGATAACGTCATGTTATGGTAAAAGAAGAGATAAACTTTCACATTAGGCTACTTTTGCTGATATTTCAGGCAAACTGAGTACATGCAGAAAAAAACCATTAGCGTTATTGCAACTCTTTGGGAGGAAATATTAAACATAAGAGAACTTGCTAGTCACTGAAAGCAGTTGGTCTAATGGTAAATTGTAAAAGACATTAAATGTTTTTTAGATGTGTGTTTGGACATATTTTTATTGAATGCCTCTGGCATATTTATATATATTTATTGTAAACAAAATATTGTGACTTTTGTTGTTTGATCTTATAAATAAAATAATAATAGAAAAATGCATTTGCAATACGATGTTAATAGATCTTGTCAAAGTACAATTACACACTCTACAATGTTGGTAGTAAAAATGTTTGATAGAAATGCTCTCATGTCAGTTTCTTATCTACCAGCAACAAAAGCTGTGCTTGTGATGGCGGCAGAATAAGTTGTGCAATCTTTCTGTAGATGTGGGTTCAAAACCCTCATGTGATTTCTTTTTATTATTTTGTCTTAATTTGCTCGAAGGTCCCATTTAATCATCAGGACACATTAAATGTTAGTATTGGCTGTGTGTGAGTGTGTGACAAGTCTTGATCAGGGTGTTTTTAAGTTTATAAACACTGAAATGTGTTTTCGGTTTTCATGTACTGACATCATATGTAGAAATTTAGTTAAAAAAACACGGTGAAGGTGTGTACTGTGTGTACAAACTACGGTTCTTTGTCTTACATAATATTCCTCAGAGCGACAACACACACCCTCACATGCCATCTGTAATTGTGGACAAAGATATATAATTATTGACTTAAAAATGCAATATTTGTACATAAAGTAAGGTAAAGTAAATGCTCAGTGATGTCATGGAACAGAGAGGGGGAGCACTTTGAAAGGTACATTTTACTCGGAGCAGTAGCCTCCCTCCCCTCCACCCTTGTCGCCACAGTCAGGCGAAGGTCAGGATGATTTAAAGAACATGAGGTCCGTTGTGTTATTCTAACCCTGGGCCCCCAGTCCCCTTCCTTCATTCTACTTTATACCCAGCATCTGATTGTGGCCCTCCAGACCAACAGTATCCCCCTGTCCCCAGGGCAGCACAAGGACAACTACTGTTGTCTTTTCATCACAGTGTAAGCTGTTTAATCCAGACGCCTCGTTTATTTAGACAAGAGATCTACTGGGTTTGCTGGATGCTCCTGCCAGTTCCACTGTGGTTAGCAAGCTCTGGCCCTAGTTTACAAAGGCATGACACACAGACTTTGCCTTCTGATTAAAAGGATCTGCTTCCTCAAGCCAACACATCCACTCATTTCACCATTTTCTCAGCTATTTGTGCTGTAATTCCAACACAGTGACGTTTTCGACAACGGAGAGAATCTTTACTTTTAACGGCACCTGACGTCTATTGTTGTGTCTCCTGTCGGCAGACAGATGAAGCAGGCCAGATGCAGATAGTAGATGAGGAAAGTTGATGGTCCACTGATGTTTTGGAGGTAAAATTGTATCAGATTCACCTTAATTTCAAAGCTAGATTTAGAGATAGCTGTGTAGATTGGGTTTTTTATTCTAACCTGAAACAAGATGGCACTCCATCCAAGTTGTGACTTAAAAATAAGTTTAGATCTACATTTAGGGAATTCTTCTAGACTCAAAATATCAAATACTTAATCTGACATATTCAAGGTGTTTTAGAAAAACACATAATAAAATGGGAAGAACTCCAATAAGAGAAAAGTTCTCTGAAAAGTGTTTCATTTTGGTTAAACAAGGCAGCTTTCTCTGTGCAGAGCCGAACATATAGCTGTCAAAATGAATTTTGTCCCAATGTTTCCACTCTGACATCATTGACCCATTAAATTAATTTAATTTCTGCACTGTTTCAACTGTCTGCTTTGAGCTAGTGACTCAACCTCACCTGTCTCCTTAGCTAAACTTGAGTGGTGAAGAAGAAAACGGTTCACAGTCTACTGCTGAAACAGTAAAAGGATGGAGGGAGCAGAGGGGCACACAGCTGCCCAATCAGAGTTGGACAGATGCGTCCTTCTGTCTGTCTCCTGTCACCCTTCCCCCTAACCTTTCCTGATGGTCTGTGCTTCCACGATTGAGGCTGTGGCAGCTGGACGATCAGCTCTGTGCAGCAGCCTGAGGCTGACTCAGTAATAGCTGTCTGCTGTTATTCTAACCATTAACATAATGGCAACATTAGTTCCAGGGCCACGCTTTCGTGCTCCTAGGGAACTATTGTTTAAAGGCAGCAGCCAGAGCCCTTTTTTAAGGCTCCTCCTGTGCCCATGAGTCTGACTAGGCTTTGAAGACACACACAGGAGGAGTCGGGGGAACACAGACTCCCTATTCATGAGTCTAATGTCAGAATTGATTTGTTTATATTTATCAATGTTTGAGTCACATGTTAAACTTTGTGAACTGTTTGAATTATGACAAATTATATAATGACTTCCTTGTAATTATGATTTAGTCTGCTATCTTTGTCACTCGCTCCTGCCATGTGTTCTCTACAAGTTACAAAAATCCCCAAGTGTTCAGCTGATTTCTCACATGAGAATGTGTTTACCTCTGTCTTCATTGCAGGAAATCTTTGCTTCAAGGAAATCTGCTACAGTCTTTTAGGATTAGACTCTGGAAGCTAGACACACACTCTGCTGTAACTTAAGCTGAAATGGCAAATTGCCTCAAATGTGAGATTCTTATGTTCCTGGTAGGTTTCATATTCTTCAACATTTTAGTTAAAATTTGCACCAGTTCACCGGGAAGAAGCCAGTGTCTGGACTCACCTTGCCAGAGCAAGCAGAATCCTCTGAACAGGTGGCCAAAACATCCGCTTGACATGTCTCCTGCTTCCAGATGCTTCATGCACAGAAACTGCTCAAAAGTCAAAGTTTGATCACAGAAATCCAAATCACAGAAGCTCCAGTTAACACGAAATGATCATGTAGGGCAGCACCATGACCAGAGCTCAGAAATAGGGTTCAGTAATCCCTCAGAAGTTTTCACCTCAGCCAGCTGTTACTCCGTCCTCTACCTTCACCTCTCAGTTTCCATAGTTTCCTCAGCTGAAACCACTCTTTCATGCAGCTTCTCTACTCTGTGCTTTCCTCAGGCTGACAAGACAGAGTAAATGCTCTTTCTGCCTTTCGTTGCCCCACTACTACGCAGCACCGTAGCTGTGACTCCACTCATTGCATGAGCTGCGAGCGTGTGCATGCGCGTGAGCAGGATTTTGTGTGTGTGCACTCCTGTCTGACTCTTATAGTTTTGAGCTGAGAGGAGGGAGTAGAGCAAGAGATGGAGGGAGGGCAGAGATAGAGAAAGTTTCAGTGTATGTGTGGGGGAGGAGGAGAATATGAAGAAGTGTTTGAGTTTCAAACTTCTCAAGATTAAGTTTGGTTTTTTTCCCAAGCAAGGTGCGAAAGGGCAGCAGTAGGAGGGTGTTGCCAAAATGCTGCAAAACACCAGTAAAACATCTATTTTGTGTGATGATATCAACTTGTTTTCGTTTGTGCTTACTCAGATTCCAGAGGATGTTCCTTTGATATTTTGTTGTGGTTTGTTGCCTCCATCCAGCAATAAGAAGGCGGATGAAATTTTTCGTGTGCCTTTTAAAAACTTTTACATGTGTTAAATAATATTAAACCAATAAATTAGCAGAGCCCCTCAGATCCTTCTACAGCTTGGAGGCTGGTTTGTTTGCTGGCTTGCTGGGAGAACTTAGTTTGCTCTCGTTACATACAGTGTACTGACTGGTGTGGGTTGTGGTGGCTTTGTGAAAGAGCTAGTGGTGTGCAGAGGAATGTGCCTCCAGAGTTATGTTGTGTGCTCTTGTGCTGGCTGGGAAGTGGTCTGCACATTCAGGGAACACCTGGATTTCTACTGTAAAGACGACTGCCTGTATATTAAACATACGTTTTACAGCTGCAGAGGATGTCACTTTTCCTTTTTCAACATGACTTCAACAACTGCCTATCATGATTTATTTCACTGTTTAAAAAGCAAAACAATTTAATGAGCAGAGGAATTAATAAGTATTAAGTGTTATAGTCAATGCACGGCATAGCCTTGATCTTTTGCTACCAGATGATCTGTGACTGGGACGTGAAAAATGAATACATATATCTTACTAAGTCCACCTTCCAAGAACCTTAACTAAGTAATCCTTGAGTTGTGAATTGACTATATTATTCCAGACTAATTTCTGTCCAGTTGCCCTATCAGTTTATCTCTGAAGCCATGCTGCACTGCAGTAGCAGATGATGCTCCATCAGCAGGGGCAGCAAAACCAGTCAAAACAAAATGCTAGGACCAAAAAAGTCTTTTATATATAAAACCTGTATTAGGCAAAACTGAAGGATTTAAGGGGTTAAAATGTTTAAAGTTTTCCCTTTATCTTTTTTGATGTCTTTACTTACATTATATTATTTCTGCATTTACTTATTCTTGTTTTCCATTGTATTATTATTTCAGGCCTTACTGGTTCATTTTGCACTCAAGGCTAGTCATTCAAAGTATTTTGTTGGGGTAGTGCTTCCTTTTCCTGGCAGATTACTCTCTTTAAGTTTTTAGAGACCTTTCTGTCAGTTAAGCTTTGTCAGTCCTGCTGGAAATAATAATGGACCCCTACACTAAAACGATTATATGCTGTCGCACTATTGGTGTTTCCAGACAGACATTGTTCTGGTTCTGCTTTTTTCTGGAGTCTTAAAGTAAAAACTTATAGTGGGAAGACTTTACAGAAATGGCAGAAGCAAAAGGTGTATCATGTGTTCATCTTTCATGTTTGTCCTGTGTTTATTTGTGGAGGACCCAGGGAATGAAGACAGTGCTTTTTTTGGTTTCTTTAGTTTTAACCCCCCTTTTTTCTGGTTTGATGATCGATGACTCTTCTAACATCCAGCATTTTGAAAGACGAGATGTAACATCATGTTTAGTTCCACTTTTGTCCAAGTCCATTAATTAATTAATTTTTTCATTGTTGTGGTATTATTTCAATCTTTAAGGTTATATATTATTTGCTCACATGTTTGGATGAACACAAGCTTTGGTCTCTGATGAAGACTCTTAAAGAAGAATTAGTCAAAAACCAACTTTTCAGGTTGTGAATGTGTTAGCTGGATCAGAATATAGTTCTGGGAATGCAGTTATGCCAGTGTGAAAAGACTGATGGGAGAGTCCAGCAACTGTGCAAAGGCTTCTCCAACACATCAAACATTCTCAGTGGGGTTAGAGTCTGGACTCTGTGGGGGCCACCTGCTATATGAAAACAATATCTTATGCTCTCTTGTCATCTTGGAATATGCCTGTGCCATCAGGAAGGTGTAAGGTATATTCAAGTATCAAGTAACTTCAGATCATTGCACTGCCCCCACAGGTTTGTACAGTAGTCACGACATGATGGCTACATCACTTCATCTGCCTCTCCTCCTTCTCTGGTGGGCCAATCACTCTGAAAGAAAGCTAAATTGGGACTCATCAGACCAGGCCTTTGGTCCAGAGATACATTTTTATGCTCCCTAGCAAACAAAAACCTTTTTCAGTCACTAGTTTTACCGATTAAAGGTTTTCTTATGGCTACACAGCTGTGCAACCCCAGTAGTTAAGCTTCCTTTACATTGTGCATGTGGAAATGGTCTTATTTAGACTATTAAACATAGCCCTGCTTTCTACTAATAATTTTCTTTAATTTAAATTTACTAAACACTTAAGCGAGGATGATGATGCCCCATTATTCTCTCCATGTATTAATAATGTGCCAGTTTAGTAGCTTCTGCAATCTCCTTAGATGTTTTCTCTGCACAATGCATGCTCATGATTTGTTCCTTCTTGACCCTTTAACTGGCAAGGGGCCGCCTGTGGGCCGCTGTTATGTGGTTTTTAATACAAAACCTTTTTGAGGTGACAGGAGGTAAAACAGAATGACATCTTTTCCATGAGGACAGGATGCATCTTTCTACTTGGTAGTTTAAGAAAATGGAATACCATCAGTTGGTGGTAATGACCTGTTATTGAAAGATAATCACCCAGGATGTAATTATCCAATAGTATGTTTGTACCTATTTGCTTAGTTAAATGCAGGTGATGACTTTTTCTGTGTTTAAGCACAAACAACTTTAGAATGAAAAAAGTCTTTGATTAAATCGTCACATATGACATGAGTGTGGAAATCTTTTGTGAATGTCAACCTAAAAAAATGTCTAATCAGGAAATGTCTGCGGGAGCTACACACAGACACACACACACACACATAATTTGCAAACCTGCATCACACATCGTTATTGCACACATAGACCCTGCACTCACACCGATTCAGAGGCTCAGCGTATACATGTGGTCTGATGGAACTGTTGACACTGTTGACCGCTGTGGAGGTAAAGAAGGATTTCAAAGCGCCTGCCAAGCGAGAGCTGGCAGCACATCTACAACGGGCGGGCTGACCTAAGCCCTGGCACACAGGCAGGGGCTGCACACTCATGCACACACACAGATCATGGCCAGTGCACTTGGACTGAGAAATTTTACCACCAGTACTGTGTTTTATATGGCACATTTGGAATACACCATCTTGCTTATATTAATATTTTTGTGCCAATTGTCAGTCTACCGCAACATTTTCTTCCTGAGTCGGTTTCTTTAAAGCACTACAACAGTTTCTCACAGCCTTTACACCGTCTCATAGTCACTAAAGACTATATCAATATGTACTGAGGATAATTCTATTTTCATGATTTTCTTTTTATTCCATTACTGTGTTAGTTAAAAAGGACATGGCACTACCTAAGTTACTTACAATAGTCCAAAAAGAAGAAATGTGAGCAGCCAGGGTGAAAAGTGAAGTAGTTTCTAAATAAAATGGAGGCAGCTGGACTTTTAAAGCGTTTACAGATTGTAGTGACTGGAACTAAATGTGTTTCAGGTGGTGAACAAGTTAAATAGCAAATCATTTTAGCTCAACTTCCTGGATTCATTTAAAACTGTTTCATGAAATTCATTCATAAGAAATGTTGACAATTTGGGCTGCATGGTGATGTAGCGATTTGCACTGTGGAGTCACACCAAGAAGGATCAAGCCTCAACTGGGTGGGGGAACAGTGGCCTTTCTTTGTGGAGTTTGGGTGTTCTACCCTTGTATGCATTGGTTCTCTCTGGATTTTCTGGTTTCTAGTGTTCAAAAACCTATTGGGTTTACATATTAGATGGCCGACCTGTTCCAGGTGTACCCTGCCTCTCACCTGCTAATTGCTGGGATAGGCTCCAGCTTCCTTGTGACCTTATTGGACTAAACAATATAGAAAATAAATGAAAATATTATTACTGCAAAAATGAAGTAAACACACAAAACATATTTAGGGTGTATATTTCCATAAAAACACAAACAAATTAAATGAGCAATACTTATGTAACCAACACTTTCATCATGCAGACGTAAACAACATAACTCTAAAACCATTTTAACAATTTGACATGCTGTTGTGTTGCTAAGACTGATGATGTGAGATCTCATTTAATTATATTTTATTTATTTTATGAGATGAGATGAAAAGATGAAAAGATTTGAGGAATGTTTGTGCTTCAGAAGCTGTTGTGTAGAAACTTTTGCTGACATGTCAGATGGTTTACAGCCTGGCTTCTTGTCTTTTGCAATCAGACAACAAAAGTTGCAAAAAGCTCCCTGAACACTAAAAAATGTGAAACAATAGCTCTTTTTTAAATGATATTTTCTTTTAACATTCTGATCCTCGCTGCCAATTGTCACAGCCTAATCTGATTGTTGATCAGTCCCGCTTGTGAGTGCAAACTTGCTGTGACAGACCCCACAGAGAGCGAAGAGAGGAGAGGACAGACGTTGCAGATCTCTGATCCCAGATCGCAGATCTGACAACTGGCTCCCTCAGGAGGAAACTGCCTGGGGTATCAGACGCTTTGATCCACTCAGGGTTCTCTCAGGAATGCACAAACACTCACACACATTACATCTAGTGTTTATGGAAACACTTTCACAATGTTTCGATCTTACCCTCACTCCCTGTTTTTGCTTTTGCTGTGTTTAATACACAAACTCTTGTAGCCTCATACACACCACACACAAAATATTGGGCTTGGCCGTTGGCACATGACAGGAACTGGCACGAGCTGCTGAAGAATACACAGTCAATGCAATTTTATAATCAAATAATTTCTCAATCTTGTAACTATTACTCCTCCACTGAGCATGAGCTATAAACTGTGGTGGGCTATGTGTGTGGTGTCTAAGTTCTTGGGCATATATCCCACACCTCAACACACACACACTCACACACATGCCATCCGTTTGCGTAATCACATCTATGGTCATATGGACTACATGTTTACACATAGCCTCGGGATACATTTAAAGCTTTAGTGCACTCAGTGGGAGTGATGTGCTTTAGATAGCCTTTCTTCATCTACTTCTTGTCTTCAACTTGTTACTTAATTTAAATTATTTTGTTTGTTCAGAAAAATAATGAACAGAGAGGATAACACAAAATCATGGTTCACAAAACTGGCTTGGACTAAACTAAGGCTTAGGTTAGACCAACAGCTTGACACCTCAAAGGCTCTTCATCATCTCATGCATAAACACAAGATATTATAAAGCAGTATTTCACAAAGAGAACAAATGATTCTGCATTATTTTGTCTTAAACTAGTCTTATTAAGTCTACAAAACGAAACTGAAAAGTGGTGAAAACTTAACTTTACAAGTTAAAATCATAAGATGGATCATAGGCTGGATAAGAGACTGGGTCAATCATGTAATGAATTCATTTCGTATTGTCTTTTAAAGTCAGAGTTACTGCGTTTCTCAAAGCATTTAGCACAAACTGCAGAACCCCATGGATAACCTGCAAAAGCATGTCTGAGTCATTATGTCAATGAAACTGTCAGAGCCATCAAAATGAAAATTCCTGCTGCTGTTGACTATAAACAAGACACTCAAATGGCTTAATCACGTTTTTACTGGGATGGTCTGATATGTGTTTACAACAATTTCAGATCTCTCTCTCTCTCTCGCTCTCTCGC
>JBAMHV010000003.1:13057317-13068311 GCA_037177535.1 Pseudomugil gertrudae | reverse complement strand
CTATTCCAGTATGTTTTATGCTTACAAGTAGGGTTGATATGTGTACATGTTACATCATCACATTTCAACTCTTACACCCTTCCAGTTCATACAGTGTTGTATCATTGCAAATGGCAAATACCACAGATGCACCATGACCCTTCTTGTGAGCATGTCTGAAAGAAACTACGTGGAACATTCATGTAAACATTAGCAGTAACTGTAACTCTGACAATGAGGAATCTGTAGATTGTGAATCTGTTGATGGGAAAATTTAGAGGCACAACATCGATGTGGCAGTATGGATTTGTTTGGTCAGATAAACTGGTTAGACACAGTTCCTATGATGCAGCTTTTACTCCTGTTGGATTGTATCCTTAAGGTACCGGTGTTTCTGTTTGCAGACAGATATAAGTCTTCCTTCATAACTCATAGCCACACACATACTAAGCCTATTGCAGATAAGAGTATGCTCATTAATCATCACACATTCACATCCCTCCTTCTTATCTGCACTAGATGCATAACCCCAAACATGCAGCTAGAGAAAGACAGACACCCTCATCTCTTGCTTGTTATTCTTTACCTTTGTCCATGTACCTTAACTGTGCACCAGCAGCAGGGTTTGCTCATGCTTTCACCCAGAGCTAAACTGTACACATCACACTCAAGAACTTGGGTCTGTTGACATTGATGGGTGGTGTAACCAGGTCAGGCCAGAGATACTATGATGTTTTGATGTTTTATAAAAAATACTGATGAGTAGATAGGCTGATGTTTGCATCTGATGTAATCCTGCCCTGCTGCAGATGTCTAAACACGTTAAAGGAAAATCTAAAGAAGGAATGCTTTAATGCTTGCTGCCACAACCCAGGAGCACTAAAACATTCCCATAAAGTAAAGAAAACCTTTAATATAGTTTATGAATGATTTATATATAATTAACTCGATGAAGCTAAATGTATCATATTTGATACATACAGTTTATGAGACATTTCTGCATTACTTTATGGTAGAAACTTTACTTAAAACACTGTTGTACATACAATACTGGTCTCCTGAACCCTGGTGAATACCAGAAAGCAAAAGATGATACAATAATTTTCACCAATCACATGGTGATAAATGTTAAAAATTCCTCAAAATTATTTATGAATTATTCTATTAGATTTAGTAAAAAGGACAAATAAAAACTTTGGATAAAAAAAGTGTATTTATCTTTTTGTTGCTCTTGGGTTGGACCTTAAAGGGTTGAGGAGGTTTCTTCTTCTTCTTTTTGTGGGTCTTCCTACACACAACAGATACTGCATTGTTGTTGTTCATGGAGCTGAAACAAATTCATGCTATATTGTGTTTGCTTTCTGGCATTGTTATCATTGGGTTCAACTGGACACAACAGGTTGTGTGCTGCTGTCAGGTTTCCGTTGTGTTGTATTTTACATGACATCAGCAGACAACGAGCGGCAGACCTATTATTAGACACCACACTCAGTTTTAATAGAAAATGTAATAGTTTTCATTAAAATACTGTTATTTTACCATATGCTTCAAATACATGATAAATAAATCTGTGAAATTATTTAAATGTGTGTATTTCAGAAAGTGAACATTGGTGTTATCTCTTCATGACCCACTCTAATCACTGTAGATGTGTGTCTTAAATTCCATTGTGACAACCAAATGAATGGGGGTTATTTAACAGAGCAGAAAACACAGTTTGATGCAGAGCACCATCATGAAACAGCTACCATTGTCCCCAGAGGTGCTATCTGTGGTCAAGATCAGCTCTCACCTCAGCCGGCCTCTTCACATCTTTTTCTAATCTCATACTGAGACCAGAAGCCCAAGCAGAGACCTCCAGTGGAATGTGACAAGTCATGAGACTGCCACTGCTGCATCCCTCCCTTCCTCCCCCTCGATTTCGCTCCTTCCCTGCACAGAACAAAGACCAGCTATAAACCAAAGGAGACACAATAGTCGCCGACCCCAGTCTCCTGAAATACTCAAGGTGTGTTTGATTTACAACACATAGTACAATGGCATCGCTGTAAAAGTGGAAGTACTGTATGCCAGACAGGACAAATCAATGAAACCTTAAAGACTATAAACCAAAACACATGTTCAATACGAGATGGAGCCTCTTTTTATTTTCTAAATATGTGTTCCACATGTTACATAATGATCTACTTCTGCTGTTTCGTGGGAGGCTGATGGTGAAAGAATTCGATGATTACGTGTTACATCCCCCATAAATCATCAGTTGCAGTTAGCAGGTGGTGTCAACATCTCAAGTTAGCTTGTATAAGACCCCACTCTGCTTGTGGATATGATCCAACTTGACTTTTGCATGCCAGGCTCCCATTTGCAACTTGGGATGAAATCTCTTCTGCCGGCTGAGGTCAAGTAAAATAATATGTGGGCAGATTTGGAGCGCAGCTGATATGGATCTACAGGGTAGATGACAGCATCTGCATAAGAGAGTGCTAAACTGCATGTGTGTGTTTGTGCCTGTGTCCAGAAAGAGAAAGTGCTTCTTTTGTAAGTGTCTGTGTGTTTGCCCGCACATTCCCCCATGGCTTGGAATCCATCATCTGGGTCATATTACAAAGCAGTGGGGATGCTCGGTCAATTCCGGCTGATGGATGAGAAGAAGACCCAAGATGGCAGCTACGTCAATAACAAGCACAGCCTTTGCTGACATCTGCCAGCCTCAAACCTTCACCCTCTCACCCCATTAGCTGCTTTTTGTGCACTACACCAACCAGATGTGACTCCGGCCCTGTCACATGACCCCTCACCGGAGTTTCAGTAAGTTAAAAATTAAGATTTTATTTAGCTGCTGATGGTCAAAAATATTGCATTTGTTTTACAAAACAAAAAAAATATTTATCTTACATAAATACAGCCACCTGCCAAACAAGCCCCTGAAAAAGCATCAGCAGCTGCCCCAATGAACTGTATATTCCAATAATTACATTACTCTGGCTGAAAGACTATCTAAATTACATTTTGGATGCGGTTCATAAAAAATGTTTGCACACAACTTGATTTTCCAGGCTTGAGGAAAGTGCAAAGTGTGTGCTTAAGGAGGCATAAATCTGAAATAGCTCATGTGGGATAAATTAAAACACGTGCAGTCACACAGAGACTCATTTTGAACATTAAGCTATCATATTCAATTACAGAATGCTGTATACACAATAATATCTTGGTTATTTTACAGGGGTTTAATGCAAGTTAAGATAGGATGATTATACAGCGAGGAACAACAATCCGAGAGCCTTCAACAGGAAAGTTTAAAGAGGGTGGTCACATTTTAAACCTTGCACATTCTTGAATAAGACAAGGACTTAACTATCTACAATCGGTCCTCAAGCTGACACAATATGAGAGAAGAAGTGGAAATATTTCACATGCCACGAGATTATCCAGCCCTTGAAAAGCAAAGTTGATCCCTGTTCTCGCTTAATCATCAGTACATGATGTTGCAAATCCACAACAGCAGTAACAGACACAATGTTTTGACACATTTCTAATAGCATTGTATAGCAAGCGCAACAAGCTAATCACATGAATGTGAACTGAGCTTCATGAGATGTTCATAAATTTGAAGTACACTTTACAATATAACCGTACAACTCTTCAGACCCAGTTTGATCAAAAACAGTGCTATCGTGATCATAAATGTATTACTTCTAATAAGAGACTGGCAAAAATCCCAGCCCCTGGTTCACCAAAGTGACTTTACATAAAAACAAAGCAGTAGGAAATGTCCAGATGGCGGTAGTGGTAACCTGGTATCTCCATTTCCAGCTGTGGTAAACACAGAAGTGCATGTCAGTGATATTGTTTTCTGGGAATCTGCTTGTGCCTGAGAATACAAACTTATGTTAAAGCATTGTTGATGTGTTATGTAATAAAAAAAAATTGAATCTTGTAGCAAATTTGATAGCAATCAAGTTAGTAAAACAAACTCGAAAGCCTGATATTCTAAAGCAACTTCACAAACTTAGGCTTAGACTTAAACTTAACTTTAATCATCCCTTTGGGATGATTCCCTCATTGAAATGAGATATTTCTCATTGATTCCTGTATCTTCCTGCAGGCAGATGAAGAAAAAACTGCAGAGATTGAACTGGAACAAGGCTGCAGATTCATATGAGCCCCAGTACTCTTAAAACTTGCCAACTATGTTGGATTCTTCATCATCCTTTCAACACCATCCTGAGTTAGAAAAGAGTTTCTGTGTTGCTGAAAACATCCTGCATTCTTTTAGTGCCCAAAAAATCCAACCATCTGAAACAAATAAACACAGACCAGTTGCTCTAACATCTCACAATATGAAGGTACTTGAGAGACTGCAATTGGCTCACCTTTCAGGACCCTTTACGGTGTGCTTTTCTTAATGGGTTTAGGTGTTGCTTAGGTTGAAGATATCATAACCTACCAGTTTCAGAGAGCTCACTCTCATCTGGACCAAACAGGAAGCACTTTGAGGCTCATGTTCTTTGGTTTCCCCAGGGCTTATATTACAATAAGCCTGCTATATTATATGAGAAGCTTCATAAATTGCAGGTGGATACAACCACCACCTAGATTTATACCTAACCATCAAACCACAGCTTTGAGACTAAAAGGTTGTGTGTTTAAGATGGTCAGGAGCACTTGAGCACTGCTGCTGGAAGAGGTGGTCGTAAAGAATGAAGTCTGGCTTCTCTGTTTAGGCTGCTGTCCCAGGGATCTGACCCCAGAGGTACAGTGGAAAAGAGATAGATAAACACATGGATGTTTCTATGCACTAAAGGACTGGTAAAAAAGCACAAATAGTCACAGCTGTTGGGTGAAACTTAAGAGTCAGTCAATTACCATCCTGGCCACAAAACATTGTGTCCAAGACTATTAATATTAAGTAACTTCAAGTTATGACAAGCTACATTTCGATTCCAAAATAATTGATTGCAACACAGCAACGAAACTGACACATTTCAGTGGTTTCAGGCTAGTAAATCAGTGCCTGCTGCTTTGCTCTCTGTCTCAGCTGCAAAAGGCAATAATTACACAGCTTGACTGACTGGGTTATATTTCGTAGTCTGCAAAACTCTCTCTGCCTCTGGATTTTTTTGTACTTGGTGGGAGATAAAGACCTAAAGGGATTGTTGTCTTACTGTCATACTGAGTTTTCCGTAGACAGGATCCTGTTAGAAAAACAAGCTACAGCCACATCAAGCTTTGGCTTGTCGGTGGCTTTTAAAGCAGTAGGTGTTTCATTTTAAACACCTCTGGATTGCATATCTCTTGTCTGATTGTAATCGTCATTGCCTGTATTTTGTGCCACTGCAAGTCTGTAATTTAGTTGGAGATATTGATGTTGACAGATGTGGTGAATGGCAGGTAAGGGCAGAGCGATAAGCACAGGGAGCAGGCAGGTGAGAGAACACATTGTGTGCAGGAAAACGCCCCAAATCTCTTTCTCTCTCCAATTTCATACCTGCAGACAGGTGCTTGGCAGGGCAGAACGTGCATGCAAGAAGTGGAAGAGGAGTGCAAAGGGAGGGTGGGAATAAGGAAGACCTTCAGAAGGGATCAAAGAAGGTCACACTAGTCCTCCCACTTCAACTCCTCTGCACTCTCCCTCCTCCGCTGATCTGGAAACGATTGATTTCAATCCAGCTCTTGAAGAGGGGAAATGGTGTCAGATTATTAGGGTGGGGCCTGAGGATATGATGTGAAACTCAGACCAGAGTGCTGGAGCTGTGTGGATCATTACATATTCAGCCGCAAACAAATTCTGCATCATAATGTTCCCTGTTCGTCTTTGTGATTTAGACCTTATTCCTGTATAGTCTGCTCCCTGCTTTGTTAGCTTGTTAGACTTTAATTTTCTTATTTTATTTTGTTGATACATTTAATTGTTTGGGTCCACATTCTCCACAAGCCTTTACAATACTTCAATATTTGCACTGTCAGCTCACCACTTTAAAGGCCAAAAATTCCCGGCTCTGGCGTCCACATGTCGAAGTGTCCTGAAACCCCAGCTGCTCCCGGTGCTGCATCACAGGTGTGTGAATGTGTGAGTGTTTGTGTGAGCGAATGGGCACCTAAGCAGCATTTTTGGTTTTGGTCTTTGTAAAATAAAACTGCTCAAATATCATAACCTTGTCCAGAAAGAAATCAAGTCATTTGCAAGCTAAATTGGTGCTAAAGCAACAGGTTAAAGGGACATGTTGATAAATGTGCTTGTGGAATTTCCTTCAGCTTAGTTGCAGGATCACATCTGATGCGTTGATATAGTATCCTGAAAGGAAAAATTCTGGCTCATGAAGGTTCATGTTTAACTCCAAAACGTGCGGTTTATAAATATCAAAATTAACTCAAACTGACGCGATGTGATTTTACTCACACGTAATGCCAAATGTGGGTTCAGTCAGGAATGCTAACGGGCCAAAAGAGAAAACCAAACCTTTACAGAGATGGGATCTGGCCTGAAGCCAGGAAATCCATACAGTGCTTCAGCTTGTGAAGACTCATAAAACAAACTGTGATATGAATTCTTCACAAGACATGATATTTACATTGGCACACAACAGTCTTCACAAACCAATATTCAGCATTAATTTCACGAAGGTCATGATGCTCTCCCTTCCACTTCACTTCTTTTGGCTTGTCTGCAGATTCATAAGCAAGTGTATCTTCTGCTTTGTTCTTATATGCTCTCTCCTTCTGCGCTATTATTTTTCCGGTGCGTGCATATCTACTTCAGCCATAGGTGTATTAAGTCAAACCTTGCTTAAACAACAGGCATTTTGTTTCCAGACTTTACAATATCTAACTCTTGCAAAGCTCTGGACAGCCATAACTCTGAAGTGTGGAGTCTTAAGAGAGCTCTTAGATGATGAGTATTTATAGCTGCAGCCTCTTTATGAAGTTTTACTGTAAAGAAATAACAGCCTGCTGAGTAGAAGTATATGGTGTCTGGACATTATTTATTGTGGTGTTGTACCTTGGAGACACAGCCGTGATATGGGACAGGAGGCATGTGGGAATTAGATTACACCAGAAATTTACTGATCCTTCACTGAATAGGTTCCCTTGTTAGACAGATATCGCCATGTTTTCTGCTACAGAGTTCTTACTTTGTACTTTGTCTACAAGAGCAAATGGCAAACGCAGGTTGAAGAGAACAAGTGAAAAACTTCAAATTAGGTGTCAAAGCAGTTTGTGGGCACAGCACGAGCTGACATGTTGGCTCCTGTGTTTTGGATTCAAAAAGACCCTGCTGTAGGTTCAAAGAGGGAATGGCGGATGTTTCATTACTTGTTGAGATGTGGTTTGGGTTGAAGCAGCTCTTATGACAGCATGTCTTTGTCTTGATGAGGGAATTATAGAGTACAGCCACGCTCATTTTCTCGTGATTTGCATCTCGAGGTCCTCACCTGCTTCTGCCTCTGGAAGTTCAAATTATGTGGTGAAAGAAATTCCCCCTCAACAGAAATGAAGTGGGTTTATTTTAATGATTGCCTGAAAGTTTTACAAACTCAAATTCACTCCAAAAACATTTTGATTATATTTGGTAGTGCACAACTGAAAAAGGTTAAATATGTTGGCTCCGAAACACAACTGCAGATGTTCAGTGAACAGGTGAAGGGTCGAGTTATTGTGTTATCTTGTATGTTGACGAGTAAACTACTGACCCCAATGTATGTGTTTTGATGTGTGTGAAAGCAGAGGGGGCACTTAAAGGGCAGCAAGGATTATCAGCCTGCGCTTGATAACATACAGGTGGCTGATCTTGGGGTTTAGTATCTTGACGCTATCCCTAAATCCACCACTTCCTACTCAGCGCTCACACAGATACACACAGCTAGACAAACACAACTCCCGTCTGGAGATTTCATGCAATTTCATGGCAGTGCTCCGGTTACTGTCCTGGTGCACAGTTTTAGGATTGTGCTGAGTTAGGAATAGGATGAAATAGATAGTCAGAGTAATATTCTGCCAGTTCGTGCAGAGGTGAGGGATTATTGATGGGAGTTTCGTTGTTGGAGGGGGTATGTCTGACTGCCTCAGGATTCCTGTTTGACTTAAAGTTTAAGAGCCTGTTGCTGGAGAGATGAATGGCGCCATTACAGAAGTAGAAGTGGAGGGAGAAAAAAAGGTTTTTAAGGCACAAACAAAATAAGCCATCATTCTTTCTACGTGTCTGCAGCACATTCTTCAGTGACAACGATTCATCTTCAATTTCACACCCAGGTTTTCCTGTTCAAGACCCCCATAAAGTGGAACTGGGTGAACTAAAACTCTCCATGGCTGCAACTGGTGTTAGCTGTGGGGGCTGGAGAGTGAATGAGTTGACATTTATGGATGAGGTTTTCCACCAACTCTACTATCAGGTTTTAAGAGTTGTTCCTACCAGGAAGCCCCTTAATAAGCAACGTTTAAAGGCTGAGAGGAGGGACTCAGCTGACAGGGTCTGGGGTGGCTGCACTGTATTCACAGAGGCTTTGTAAACTGCGGCTGTGATGTGAACATCCATCACTGACCGGCGGCATGCTGGGTTTTAGGATTGGAGTGCATTTGTTATACTGACATGGCCAGGGGAGACTCGGGGAGGTGTGGGGGACTGGGGGAGGGTTGGGGAGTGAGGTGGTAAGGATTAGGAGAGCAGGGCAGATCGAGTTGGGGTCAAGATTAGGGTGTTGGGGTTGAGTGGATCATGTAGACGAGATGGAGTGGGGGATGGCTCAAGATAAGGAGATTTTTGCTGGGCTTTGGAAGGATAAGGCTCCATGGTTGCGGTCAGTGAAGTAATCTTACACGTTCTTCCACAAGTCTTTGCATTATTAGAAGGGGATTTGTGGGAACTGGGCTTTGTGTGGAGGATGCATCAGGCCATTTTTAAGAATTTTATTAAACAAACTACTACAGAAAAAGCAGATGATACAAGAAAACTGAGTGAACTTTGTAGTTGCCAGACAATCATTGAAAATATTGCTTTAAAGGAAGGTCATGTTAGGTTTAAAGACTTAGTGTTTTCAAGAGTTTCAGATCACGACTGCTTTCTTTGTTATCTAACAAATCATAGATAAACAAAACCACACTGCTCCATCGCCTGTTATTTCTCAGCTTTCACGGTCTTGTACAAACTTTACATGTTTGTCCTCAGATAGTATTACTTAGTTTATTTTCTATACCTTTTATTCCATTTCAGGGCCACAGATTAGATAATAAGTCTGATTCAGGAGCTGTCAACAACAGATGACATCAGATGCACACGAGAAGCCAATGAAGACGTAATAATAACACACACAGCCTTTAAGAACTCATTTGTGCAGGAACTTTCTAGTTTTGAAACAACAAAAGCAGAAAATGCAAAAAAATGTTTTAATATCTTTATTACAATGAAACTTTTTCAACTCTGGGTGGAGGCACAGAGTTATTTAATTAAATTCAGTTCAACTTTATTTATATAGCGCCACTTCATTACAGTGTCATCTCAGGGCGCTTCACCTCATATTGAGCCAGTTCATCAAAAAAATTCATCAAAAATGTAGGTCTATGCATAAACAATTTAAAACAAGTGCAAGGAGAAATACAGGAAAGAATCAGAGAGTCAACTCCAACAGAACAATGTGAGTAATGTGTGGTCAGGACACAAAAGATCACCGGCTTCAGGTTAAAGGGGGCCGTACTGATGGAGGTCTGGACAGAGATGATGTTTTTCAATAAATTCAGTTCAGAACAACTTTCAACAAAGTTTTATTTCAGTTTTCACTATGCCTTTAATCAATCCGGTGTGTTGTTAATTCAATGTTTGCAACTTTAACATGATAAAAGATATATGCAACTCATAGGCACCATGGTAAATGCTGCTAAAAACAATTCAGCATCCTGATTCTAGTTCTTTCAGTTTATGTAGATCAAATTCCTAAAAAAAAGCTAAATAAAAGAAATAAAGTGAATACTATATGTTTGCAAATGAGAGGTTTCAAGTGGTGTCCATGACTGATATCCAGACAGGCAAATAGAAAGTAGAGGAAAAATAATTCTCCCAGCAAATTCTGGAGCAGAAACACTTTTATGTAAACCAAATATAACATAATATGTGATAAAATGTCATGTCTCTGTGATAAGGTGTTCCAGCCATGTCCCACTGGGAGGACTGTCCAAGGAAGACTCTGGAGATGATGGAGGGATGATGTTGTACGGGAACGCCTCGGTATCCCACCAGACAAGCTGGAAGACTGAAACCATAGTCAGGATGAACAAATGGTCAGGGGCACTGATTCCTTGTGTTGATGGAAATATGCAGCAAATCCACTTTCTGGTTATTCATGTATTTTTTTGTAATTAGGTAAGTGGGAGTTTTTCTGAGCATTATCAAGAGCGACCAGGGTGCTGCGACTGGAAATAGTTTGAAAGCAGTTCTTAATTGCAAGCAGAGAACAAATTAAGATTTATGCATTTCCATTTCTCCATTCAGATTCATCAGAATTGTCCACGATAAATACATAAATGCATAACATAAAAAAACAGACATTAAACAACTTAATTAGATTACAGAAATGACTGTTTTGTGAGTCGTTTTTTTGCTTTTCAGCTTTCACCCTGTAATCTAGGCTAACCAGGGTGTCTGGGTTTGGGTGGTGGAAAGGGAGGAGTGATACTGACAAGGAAGATCAAAGCAAAAAGAGGAAGTTGTGTGTGTGTGTGATGTGTGTGTGGGAGGGTGATGCGGGGACAAGGGGCTAAAGAGATTAGAGTAACGGTGGAGAAAGGGGGAGAAAAGAAGGTCTGGAGCAGATCCACATAAAAAAACAAGAAGAAAACAATAGGTCTGAGCTAATTATCGTCTTCTAGACCTTATCAGACTCTGGCTCGTAGACAGGACTGTCTGCATGAGAGGAATCTTCAAGATAAATGCAGACTAATCTCCAATACTGTGAGGGACCGAGCCGAAAAACCAGAGGAGCACATGGAGGTTTTAGAAAAATAATTACTTTACATTTATTTTTAAC
>JBAMHV010000003.1:13014627-13045960 GCA_037177535.1 Pseudomugil gertrudae | reverse complement strand
GCAGAACTGTCAGGTATGAACAGAAACCAATTTTGTGTGATTATATATATATAATTAATTGAAGGGCCGGTTACATAAGGCAATGAAAGGATGTGAGATAACCAAAGGAAATGTGTTTAAGCCCAAACTGAAGAAGTTGAATCTTCTGTGCTTTCCAGCATCAAAACACTGCAACATGCGGGACATATTTTACGGTCTCTTGAAGATGTGTGCACAGTTTTTCAGGCATATCAAAATGCTCGTTGGCATGACAGAACTGAGCCTGAGCTGAAAATTCTCCCACACTGGCGACTTCTGTGGGTAATAGCTTTAGTCTGCAACCTAATGCCACACCAAGCTCCAAAGCCTGTGGCAACTTGGCAGGCAACATGTAAAGCAGTAATGCAGGTTGAGCTCTAAATGGCTCTGTCAACACAGCATGGTGCTTTGCAACAAAGGAAGACTGATTAAAGTTTGGGGCCATCTGCACACCTGTTCATCCTCTGATATCAAGAAGAATCTCTTGTTACTGTTCACAAGCTGTACAGTGTATACTCTGCAGGGTCTGAGGGAGCCATTAAGAGCACAAAAGAAACTCCAGGGATTGTTCGTACATGCAGCCGACTGATCTTCCTGGCATTTGAAGTTAGTTGTTGGGGAACATGTGGGTCAGTCTCTTCTTGCAGAAGAAAGCTCGTCAGCTTCAAAGGGAGTATCTAGAATGCAGAGGAGGAACAGATTGAATAAAATAGGTAAAAGTCTCTCCCTGCACTGATACAAAGTCAAGTCCAGAATGTTCTTTTGAGGCTGAAATGCATATGATATGTAAATATAAGGTGCATTCATAACTTCATGAAGAAGGATGCTGGTTTCTACACTACCCCCACCTCACAGGCACTTTAAAACACCTTCATTCATTAAGTAGATATATTATGTAAGGTGACTTACATATGATGCTCCTGGGAAAATAAGTGGTTTAGTGTTTTGATCAAGGGCAATTTGATATAATTTGAACAGTTTTTACATAAATGAGAACTTTTAACGTCATTTAAGTGCTACAAGCTGCTTTTCTTTATTAAAAAATGCTCATACAGTCCCCTCATTAAATGCAGTGTAGACATGCAGCACTTTTACTTCTACAACCAGGCTCCATAAAGCATACCTTGAGCACTGCATACATTCAGTCTCCTGTCAGCTGTGGAAGGACTAGACTTATATACACATTTACATGCTCTCTGCTCTGAATTTTGCTTGTCTTTCAACTTTTATTGTTGTTTATAAAGACTTTTCTTCTTCATTTACTTAACTGTGAAGTTCGATATCAGATCTGTCTATGTGAGGACATCTAACAAAGACAGGGACGTTTTGTCCTGTTAAACTGAAGGTTTTATTTTTAAACTAATTCTCACTTGTCTGTATTTTACCTGCAGTTGTAGCTTTTGAAATGATTTAAACAGAGATTTTTGTGGCCTCCTGCTTCATTATATTATTACAGCATATTTGACTGAATCTCTAAATCTGTCTTTAGAGGCTGTTGAAATGGTGACAATGAAAACACTGGAAACAACCTTTCAATGCATAGTGGCAGCAAGTCTGATATCTTCATCTACAATGACTGCATGCAAACAGACTTGTGTTAATCTGAAACCAACTCCAACCTGGGAGAGAGAGAGGGGGGGGGACGACAAAACAGGACTATTATCCAACTCTTCTTAGTGATTGACATGCTCCTGTCACTCTAATAGGGACAAAACAAACAGCAACTGTTGCCCTTTATATTTCTGAGTGTATAGGCACCTCATATTCTTGTGTGTATCTGAAGTACTCTCCTCCCTGGTGTCTATGACAGTCAATTAGAGAGTGTGAGTAAGAATGTTTACAGTTTCCACAGATGGAACTCTGACACTGTCTGAATAACTGAGATAAACGACTCTCACTCCAGCTCAGCAGATGGGAAAAGTAACACACACACACACACAGATTTACTGTATGTGCGTGTGCATGTCTGTGCATTCATGGATACAGATGGGCATGGGTGCACAGAAGTTAAACATAAACACACGGCAGAGGAGTAAAAGTTAACTGCTCTTTTTGGGCACCAGTTAAATCAACAGGACCTGCACTAAAACAGTCTTTGTACTGTTAGAAATTAACCACTTTATCAAGCAATACATGTTTGCTTCTAATCACAACAGAGCAGAAAACCGCAGGAAAGAGCAGCTACTCATTAGTGTAGAAATGTCAGTTGCTGACTGGTTCAAGCCGATATAGGACCAAGTCATCTGTGATCAATTACCATCTGCAGCCAGTTTTAGGAGGGTTCAACATAAAGCACACAAGAGAAACAAAGTGAACCGGGGCTGATGTCTTCCCACACAATGAATTTTAAATTACAGTACTGTCCCATCAATCATATTTTCTGAAACATGTTCAATGGCTGTCATCCATCTAAGTGTGTGTGTGTGTGTGACAACCAAAGGTTAATGTTGAATAGACGAGGCTACTGCACAGCAGGTGGGACACAATCTGGTGCAGAATGTAGTCTGCTGCTCTCCGTCTACCAAAGTGGCCTAAATAATCCTGTCAAACACTGCACCCGTGTGGACAAAGCTGTTTGAAGGCGCTCACTAAGTCTGCATCACACCTGCACACGGTCCCGTAAACACATGAGGAAAAAAGAAAACCTCGATACCACAACAAACCACCAAGTTTATCCGAACAGATGCAACACGTGGGATACATTTAGTTTATCACATAAATTATTCAAGTTACTTTATTATATAAATGTTTGTCTGAAAATATGAATTGCAATAATAGTTATTCCTACTGTGATGAACCAAAGTCTGCTGCTAAAGATAGTATGTGATTGTTGCATTTTTAAAATAAGCATTTAAAACAATTACTACTTTATTCTTTTATATCTTGAAGAAAGCATAAAGTAAAAGTAGATAATGTGTTAGGGTGGAGAGAATATTAGGAAGATTTTTTTTAGATGAACTCTTTTCCTATAAAAGCATAAGTATCTTTTCCCACCATTCATATTATTACACAACATAAAAAAACTATTTCACTGAGTCAAGCTCGTGGCTGCAACATCAGGCATGTTGGAGTTACATGATTTTCCTGATTAGCTGTTGGAGACAGAGACAAGTAGATAAGGATCTTACATTTGAAGAAAAGTGTGCAATATCAATACAGTTACTTCAAAAATGGCATTTTCAAATGATTTATCACCGACTTTTTAGCAACTGCCAAAGTTAGGGCAAAGCATCCGGAGCTTCACAGAGGTTTGATGCTACTGATGCTAATAAAGCACAGTGGGACGAGTTTTAAAATAATTTTTACAAGAAATTAAGTACGAGAAAGTAGAACGTCGACTGCTGATGATTTGATCTTTTTCCAAAAGGAAATTATCATTTAAACTGAGAAAGATATATTGTCACGGACTTACCCTTCTTCTTATCCTTTCTGTTTCCTTCAGGGTTACCATAGCAAATCATCAAAACACCATCTTTAACATATCTCTCCATGATAAGCTATACTAAAACTAAACTGAACTAACCATCAGAGTTGGAGCGGACTCAACCAGAAATCATCAGCACTCATATATTGCTTAATCCAACTACTTTATGTGGTTTCACTTCAGTTAAGCTTTGCCTACCTTTGACATTTCATCCTTTTAAAGCAATTTATATTTTAGCTACAGTGATGTTCTCTGTATTTTAAAGAATGTCATAAAGTTGATTAATCTTCTCTACAAACACCTACAACAATTTGAACCAATCACTTCTCTAAACATTTAGATCGGCACCAACATATTTCTCGTGTCTAAGACAGCACGCGCACACTAGCATACATCCTTATCAAAACACATTTGAAATATAATTTATTGCACATTTAAAGATCAACATAAAATGGCACAATACTTATTTCAAACCTGTTACATCTGAACAAAAAACAAAACAAGTCCTTACAAAATGCTCACATCTTCTATTATCATTGTTTTTGATTTTAGAGAACAAAATGGCCATTTGTCGCAGAAATGCAAGACTGAAACTGCATAGATTTAGACACATGCGCGCACACACACACACAAAAGAAAACACTGTTTAATAATAATACATATATCCAATCTGACCTCACCATGACCCTTGCTTGTCATGAGCCTGCTGACTTCCACAATTGTCCTGGTGACTGACAGATACGTCAGCTTGTCAACACAAACAGGGTATTTCCGATTCTAAAAGAGGAAAGCGCTAATGATAATGATGTTTTTGGAAAATACACATTTTGTCTCGAGCTCAATTCTGAATTGTCTTTTGCAGATATAGAGGTGTTAAACATAATATGTCAAATAAAGCTAAAAAACAAACATTTTAGCCCTGTTGACAGTAGCTTTTGATCAGTTTAACATTAGAGGGAGCAGGCATGTGTTACTGTAAAAACCTCATAAAACAAAGCCTATACAAAACAAATTACATGATAGTCACAGTCATTTGTTTCAATCCTATTTACATCTTTGACCTTCAAACATCTGATTTCAAACTATAACATACGTAAATCAAACTCCTGCATTGTGGCATCATAATCAGAAATCTAATCGAATATAAGCCACCTTAATTGTGTGTTATTAGCGGGTATGGATGGACATATTTTATTGCTGTATGGCTCTTGGGATAACTGGTTTCTAAACTTTCAAACCAGCTCCTGTTGCGTTGACCACATCATAAACCAATATGAGCAATGCCCAACCTAAAACACCTGCCTTTTACAGTGGCAGACATGATACAAATCAAAACAAAAACCCCTAAAGCGCTACAGTATGTACAGTACAATAGTAAGATGTATATTAGAAAATGATCAAGATGGTACCAGTGCTGTGTATATGATCCCCTGTCCCCTGCATGAACTTTGAGTAAACATACACATGTTGATGTAAAGTACAGCTTAATTACAAAAATCAGCTCAATGATCAAGAACGGCACACAAGCATGCTAACTGGCTTTAAAAAAATCCGCTTTTATCATAAAGTCAAACACAGTTTCATTAGGGTTACCTGATCGAAGGTTTACAGCTTCATTAGGGCTGCCTGGTTGCATATTTTATGTATTATAAGTTCATAAAAACTACCCTTAACAAACAGCAGAAGGTTTGTCTGGTCTTGTTACTCAGTGACATGTAGTCTACTGGTGAATTTAAGTAAAATAGTATTTACATTGACAGCAGTACAGAAATTGGTGTGTTTGGCACTGAACACTATTGTTAAGTCTCATACTAATCAATCGTGATTGGCTTAGCAGCCATAATGACCTCTGTAATGAAAAAAGTCCCATTTATGTTTTTAGGAAACATAATCTAAAATGTTATTGATCTGCCCTTTAGTGCCACAACAGTGCTGATCATTTTCAAAGCAACATCCCAGTTAAATCACGTTAAATGAAAACAACCATTCAGACACTACCTGCATCAAAAAGTGCTTTTAATGGAGGTTGGATCCAGCATGATTAAACAAGAGAGAAAGGCCTCAAATGTTGGTTGAATTTACCAAATTTTCAGCATTACAGAACCTGCCTGTTGAGTACATTTACCCTGGCACTACCATGAATGTGATTTTCAACAACCTTTTATACTTAAAAATCACAGGAAAAAAAGATGTAGCTGATTTTTTTTTGTTTGTCGCAGAGCAAAAATCACAGGACAGATATCATCCAAGTAAACATAAAAATAAAGATGCAAAGAGCAGAGTTATTTGGAGACACTTTGAAGAAGCAGCACTTGAGAGAAGTGGAGAGAGATACTGAAAGTTGGACACAAAAAGAGGAAGAAAAGCAGAGTTGAGATAAAAGATGTTACGGGAAATAGGTTTTCCTTTGGCACCTGAGCCACAGTGGTAGTGCACTTCTGTGGGCGGAAAACGGTACCGGATAAGGGTAGATAGACAGTACAGGGACATTTCACTAAACAGCCCATTCCCAATTAAAATACTCTCCTCTGACAGGAGGTTTTATTCTTCAAACCCTCACTCTGCCTGATTTGGTTCCACCTCTATAAAACACTTCCCCACATGTTTAGATACCCACTTCTATCTTAGTCTGTCCAGAAATGTTCCTTTCACAGGTGCGAACACCCTTCATGCAGGAGAAATATATAAACGGTGAGTACTTGCAGTAGACGTTCTCCAGGTTCTTCAGTAACTGTTCCCATATGGCACATGAGGGGACAGCGATCTCAGTTCATTGTCAGATTTCAGTTTCTGTTTTGATTCCGCCGGACAAGTTCCTCTAAAATTAGTTTCACAGGCTCAGATCCCCCAACAGGCGCGCCTCTGAGGTCGGTTAGTGCAGATCATTCAGTGCTGAAGGCTCCCCCTCCCCCCCACCAACACCTCCCCCCCAATTCAGATTCAATTCAGTGTGATTCTATAGGTTCTCCCCAGGTTGATACTGGGGTTCTGTGGAGGTAAAGTAGTCCTCTAGGAAGCCCTGCAGGTATTCAAATGTAGGCCTCTCTTCTGGATCCTTCCTCCAGCAGGAAAGCATAAGCTCATGCAAGGAGCTGGGACACTCTGCAGGGCAAGGCATCCTGTAACCACGCTCCACCTGGTCGAGCACCTCACGGTTTACCATACCTGCCGAGAGAGAAACAGGAAATCACATTTCAGTGAATTTACAGCTTCTTCCTTTTACTGTAAAGATGATGTTAGTTAACTGATTTCCAGCGCTAACATCTGTGAGACATGCTCATCAGAAATATTTCTAAATGAAGCTACTGTAAGGGTGGAGGGTTCTTTCCAGGTCTTTTTGTGGGTGAGGGAAGAATGGAACGCAAGACCGACATGAACACGGTGTCTGCATCTGTCGCACTGAAGAAAGCTGAAGCAAAAGACGAAGCTCTGGATTACCAATCGATCTATGTTTCTACCTCCACCTATGGGCAAGAGTTGAGGGTAATCACGGAAAGAATGAGTCCGCAAATGGAAGCGAGAGTTTCCTCAGTAGGGTAGTGGCACTCTATCTTAGAGATAGGGTGAGAAGCTCAATTATCTGAAAGGGGCTTGAGAGGAGTGAGATGAGGTGGCTCGAGCATGTGGTCAGGAGGCTTCCTGGATGCCTCCCTGCTGAGGGCACATCCCTCCTAGAGGAGACCCTTGGTTGTATGAAAGCTACTCTGTTGTGTCATCGTACATTTAATTATATCTGTAATAACTTCTTAACTACCTGATTTATGTTTTCTTTGTAGCTGATTAACTCACAGAGAAATAATGAGCGATGACCAAAACTTGTGATAATCATGATATCCAGAACATGTCATTGTGATATTTTTCTAAACACATTAGCTCCTAAATATGTTTAACTCAATGTTTTATCTGTTTGCATGATTTGTTCTTCTTTGAATAAGACAGCTTTGTTGCTAAGCTGAACTTTTACCTGGATACGGTACTCTGCCTTTAGTTGCGAGCTCTGTGAGCAGCACGCCAAAGGACCAGACATCTGACTTGATAGTGAAACGACCATACAGCGCTGCTTCCGGTGCTGTCCATTTAATTGGGAATTTAGCTCCTAACAATGCAAATAAAAAAAAGACAAAAACAGCTTTTATCCATCAAGTTCCATATCTACATTTCTACATTTATAACTGGGGATGAACAATATTAGGAAAACATGAGATATGATATATAGTTGCTGGGTTGAGCTTAACTTTATGAACAGGGACTGCCTTTTACATCACAGAACCTCTTCTGAATGCAAATCAACCTTCATAAATACCCCTAAGCATGTCTTAGGATTCAAAGTAAAATGCCTGTAGTTTGCAAAGCTGTACATCTCAGCATATATATAAGCAGCCTTTAGCAATGCTGATCATGCACATGCTGGGACCATGATAACAAATTGATATGTTGTGCATACATTAGAATACTTATGAACAAACCTACTTTTCACTATATAAAGATGATGTGCTCATAGGTTGATGTGCCAGTACTGTATTAGTTAAGTAAAGTTTTACCCTGTCTTGCAGTGTACTCATTGTCTTCGATCAGTCTTGCCAGACCAAAGTCAGCCACCTTACACACAAGGCTGTCTCCTACTAAGATGTTGGCGGCACGCAGATCTCTGTGAACGTAGTTCATTCGCTCTACATAGGCCATGCCTGCTGCAATCTGGTAGGAGAAAAGACAGGGATTTTACAGTGTCTGTGAACCACAAAACAGATAAAAAGGCCAACAAAAGCACAATAAAAAGTCCAGTGGTTTACCTGAGCAGCCATGTCTACCAGCTGTGGCAGACGAAGCATCTTCCCTGCGTCGCCCTTTAGGAAGTCCAGTAAGCTACCTGTGAATAATATGTATTTATAAATAACTGCAGCAACATACACTGACATTCACCTCATATTCTATTAATTTTGAATTAACCTGTTAAACCAGTAATGAATCAACATGTTTCCTTCCCTGCAACTGATCAATAATATATAAAGACAGTCATTAATCTTTCCAAGCATTAAGTTTTGTTAACCACCCCTCGTTACAGCCTTTCATCCTGTCTTACCTTGGCTCATATACTCTGTCACAATGTAGATGGGCTCCTCAGACACAACAGCATACAGCTGGACTAGCTTCTCGTGCCTCAGCTTCTTCATGACCTGCGCTTCCTGAAGAAAGGCCTCTGGAGACATTGTGCCAGGCTTTAGTGTCTTAATGGCTACTCGAGTTGTACCGTTCCATGTACCTGTCGTAAATCAGACAAAAACAGAAGAGAATTATTCCATTATTGTAATATTTTAAACTGAATCCAGTCCTTTGAGTCTGATTCATAAATAAGATTTAAGAGGAAATTGATTTGGAAAAACAGTTTTTACCCAAATGGAGTTCATGTTATCAGAAAAGTGAATGATGTAGAACTAAGATGCACTCCACAACTATCTGTGTTTAAGATTTCCTACCCATCCAGACTTCTCCAAAGCATCCCTGTCCAAGTTTAAGGTCCAAGCGGAGGGATTCGCGAGGAATCTCCCAGGCGTCCCTGGCCAGACCCTGCGTCTGAGGTTTGGCCACTGGACACACATCTGTTAGAGCATGACACAGCCCATCAGAGTGCTCTGAAAAAAAATGAAAATGGGAGAAAGTTACAGAGCAAGTTAAGGCCAGTAATGCTGTGACATGAAAACCATCAGCACTGCCTGAGCACTCACTGCGGTAGTGGAAGACTAGCTGCTGTAGGCTGGTGAACTGGGTGCGAGAGGTAATGTAGAAACCTCCAATATCCAGCTTCCTGATCTTGTAATGTTTTACGTTTAGGCCTTTGGTGTTGTCATAATCCAGAACTGACAGGCAATATGCCCCTGTGAGTAAGAAAACAGCAGACAGAGATGGGTTAGAATGGCAGAACAAGGGGACATGGGGCAGCTACTCTGTGCCGTTTCCTCACACCATCTTACTGTAAATATTCATTCATGTAAAGTTTGATTTTTACAACAACTTGTTTTTCAAAAGACCAACATTTAACAAAAGTGAGAAATGACTAATTTACCACTTTAAAAAACCTTTCAGGGTAGGATTAATGTAAGGATAAGGAATACAAAACTTTACACAGAATGATTAAAATATCTCATTTTTAAAATGTCTTGATAAAAAAAGAGAAGGCAGAAAACAAAAAGCACTTTAAGGAGTTTTGGAGGAAGTGCTGTACTTAGACTTGGCATTAAGATAATCAAACCAAGCACATTTTTTTCAATACATTAACCAATTAAAATGACTAAATAATAATATATATTCATACTTTAGTCATCATCACTGCTTTGCATTAACTTAATTTAGTGGAATTTATAAGGAAAAGTCAGCCATGTTTCTCTGCCTACTGCAGCATAATGTTTCACAGAGGCAGTAGCCTGCTGTATAGTAAGACATATTACTTCATTACTTAGACTGGTAATTAAAAATAAGCCATAAAAGTTAAATAAATTGTTCCACTTAACTGATAAATGAACCTCAATAAAAAAGACTGTATAGAAATAATAGAGTCACCATATATTATGAAATTGTAAAGAATTACTTGGTGGTATCATCTTCCTTTTATTTCTTAGAAGATGACTCAGTATTTTCTGTGCTAGAGGAGATCATAAAAGAAGTACTGAACCTCCTTTCCAAAGTACTGTACTGTTTATTGTGGCTGCCACTCAGATCCTTTCAGGTCGTTTCACACAGTAATGTTTGACAGCATCGTGGTTTATAAAGCAAATCAACTGCTCAGCCACAATTTCGTCACTATCTGACGAGGACCATCATCAAATTGGCAACACACAGCTCTCACGATGTGCGCTAATTATACATGAAGGCAAGAAAAGAAAAAAAAAGCAGAGATCTATAAGCTTTGCTAATATACAGGAGGACTTTGAGGCACACTTGCTGCTACAGGCAAACATGGTCAATCAGTTGAGGACTCTCCCTCCTGCTTGTAAAAGCACAATTTTAACTTATGAGCTTCAACGGCTGTTAATATATATGCCTGGGATAAATTTTAGACTATTTTCAGTTATTATAAAGTAAGTTAAACCACAACAGATGAGTAAAATTTTCTATAAATTCTATTAACACAGGTGAAAGCCCGGTGCTTTCTTAATAAACCCAAAGTACACATAGAGACAGAGAAATCCATTATGTTTGAGCAGCTCTCGTCTTTCCTTGTCAGAAAGTAAATGTATGGCAGGAAAAAACACACTTCCCAAACTATACCCATCACAGTATCAGCAGCTTTCACACTATGCATGAACAGACCTGCAAACTTTCAGCTGCTTTGCAACAGATGACAAGTTGTTGATGTGCACAGCCTGTGTTTGAGCTGGAGCCACACAAATAACATTCACATTGCTGTTTGGGGTTAGATACACTCCATACAACATGTGAGTGACATGCTCCTGCTCATCTGTCCACTGTGAACTTCACATTTGACATTTAATACGGAACACACCCTGAGGCAGCGTATCTCCTGGCAGAGCTTCTCCTGCTCTCCCTGACCCCCCCACCCCCTTTCCTGTGACTTGCCCCACTACAGTTCTACCACTCCTCTCAGAGTGTGCGAATATGCTGAGGGAACAGAGAATTATAGCCAGAGGGAAATCAAGCACCCTCCGAGGTTGACCTAGTTTTGGAGTGATTCACCCCTATCCATTCACAAGTCCAACCCACTTCACTCTTTTCCTTTTTTCTACCCTTTCACAAAACAACCCCCCCCTATAAGTCTACTAATGTCACATGGACTAGATCTGACTGCAGACTTTCAGAGAAGGATGCAAAATTCCATCACAAGCACAGAGGAGAAAGCTGTAGAGCCACAGACCTGTGCGAAAAATAACAAATGACTTAATTACAAGGTTCTTCCCATTTCAAATAAAGTCCCTGAAGATCTACTTATTTCAAAATGAATCCCGTCTGCTGCACAGTGCATACTCAGGGGACACAGATGAGTGCCATCACTTCATTTTTAATGCAGGCAAAACAAAAATCAAACCTTTAGCTTTTAGTAAAATATTTTTCAGATAGAATTTTCTTTGATAATCAATTTCTGAGCAATACATGAAGAGCTGAAAGGTGTAATCAGTAACCAGTAGCTTATTTGCATATTTTCCTGTTAATCAACTACAAAAAATGAAAAAAACAAAAAAACAAAACAATAAAACTGTTCTTTACACATTTACAGTTGCACAGGTAAAATGACCCAAAATCTTAGCATATCTAATATAATATCTTTCTTTTGGAAAGTCTGTAAATGAACTCGTATAGGAACTCTCATTGAATGACTTCAAACTGGAGACTTTCAGTAATTAAGGCAACATCTAATTACTTTCTTTTGAAGCGCCTCATATCTGCAGCTTTTAACTTAATGCTTTTCCGCATGAGATCTCACAACCTCGACATAACTTCATTAATACGCTTTAAGCTAAATTTGGTCTTCAAAAGTTTAGTCAGCAGTTATCTTTGGAAACAGAGCAATGCATATCAGAGATATTGATTAAATGCATCAATATGACTGGCACAAGAGGAAAAGAAAAGGAACTGGGTTGCTCTTGCAATTAGTCTGGTTAATGACGGTTGCCTTTGAAAGTGATTTAAATGGCTGCTTTCTCACCTTTAGTGGTCTCGCTCTCCCTCACCAGAAAGGTTCCTCGTCTGTTCTGCAGGTTCAGAAGTAGCCTCTCCGAGTCCCGCCGAGTGATCTTCCCGAAATACCACCTGCCGAAGTGAACGACAGAAAGGAAGATTAGAGAGAAGCCCTGCTGTGCTACTAAAACAAGCAGGCAGAGCTACACATGAATGGAGATGGACCATACTGGCACTATTCTGGTAGCTAATGTTCTTGCATACAGAAGCACAACTACATTCAGGTTTAGCACTGGGAAAAATTATCAATGTGTGTAAAACAAACAGCGAGAGGTGCACAAAGGAAATAAGATAAATTACTCTTCTGCTTGAATGGAGTCCGACGGAGCCACATAGTTGCTGGGGATATAACCACTCTCTCCTGTTGTCAATGAGCGAGCGAGCCACCAGTCCCCTTCTCTGGAAAGGAAGAACACACAAAGAGAGCAAGACAGTGAGTATTAGACCTAGCAAAGAATTAGGAAAATACATTAAAGTAGTTGTTTTTTAGATCTTTTAGATTTTTCTAGTTGACTAATAAATACTTAGTTTTTAGAAAGAAATGTTTAAAGACCAGCTGGGAAGAATACTGGAAATAAACAAGTACTTCTGTTCAGGTGACACTTGTGATCCAGTAAAAGGGAGTAGTGGTGTATTTCTTTGCAGAAACCTGTTTTCCTTGATTATTGTCATTGTTGGTGCATTCAGCCAGGTTATGGGTGTTTGGTGTGTAGACACCAGCTTTGACAGCTCTAAGTACATACGTTTGCTCAAATATGTCCTTTCGATAAAATTATATATATTTTGTGAGTATGCAGGGTTTTTTCCCATCATGACTGTTTATCAACTGGGAAGGTACCTTCTATTGGTTATGAAAAGGTGTAGTGCCGAGCCTAAAACAATCTGGACGGGCAGGTCTGTATCGTAGCCATTTATATCTATTATTTTTTCAGCTATGATTCTACAGCTTACTACTGCCTACCAGTGACTCCTCCCAAACTCTGGTCTACCAGGCCCACTGTCCTGCAGACTGGATTTTTCTCTTAATGGCTTAATAGCAGACTAGTACAGAGCTTATCAAATATCCATTTAATTCAAATCAGATGTGTTGCAGCAGGGAAACATTTTACCTGCAGGGTAGTGGCCCTTTAGACCAGGACTGGGGATCATTGGTTCATCCATCACTCATTTTATTGTGTCTAAGTCAAAGCAAGTGGCTGATACAAGGCAAGTTTCCATTAGACTAAACAGCCCCAGCTGGCATCAACTCTGCTCCCCTGATTTATCTCATGCTTTGTGTTTGTGATCAGCAACACACACACATGTACTTTTAAGGTATAACTTTAGTGATTTTGAATGTTTGTTAGTAGGATTTTTTTGTAAAAGATTTAGAAATAAGGGATACAACATGCATGTGTTAAGGGACTGCATTTAGCAGGGGATTTAAGCTAAGCATACAATATGTTCATTATGGTTTTGGAAATATCAGCTGCAATTAAGATGTCATATTTTTCCACAAACTGTTACATTATCTTATTCTCATTGTGTTTAAAACTGTCTTTGCATAATTCCCATACAGCTTGCATCTCCCTCGCCATTAAACACAAACTCATTGTGGTCTCAACAAAGAAAAGACAAACACTGAATTATTCCACCAAAATTCACACAATGTGGTGAGGAAAACACATTAGGAAGAGAAAAAGACAGGCAACCGTTCGTTCTGCCTGCATTCTTTAAATCTACATTTGGACCTTTATTTTAGACCTGTTGTACTCACACACATTCAACTTCTACAACATTATTCTACAACAACATTTACACTATCAGTTTGGGCAGCTAAATCCATGCATCAGCAAGAAGAATGAACAAAAGGTTGCAAGAGTCTTTTTTTTCTTTTAAAAAACAGCATTAGATGTTACTGACCTGAAGCTGTACTTTTTCCTAGGAGAAACCATGAAGCATGAGAAAGGAAGAGAGAGGGAGAGATAACAGACACAGCAGACGCATCAAAACACAGCAAAGAGACAGCAAGGCAGCACAGCACACACAGAGCAGACGAGTTGGGTATGCAGCGGGACCACACAGTGGGGCTGTTTTAATTCCATATTAGTGCGACATGTTATTTTTTCTCTCATGGAAATATTTGTCATTCACTTTCCTAATAGCACAGCTTTGATCTACATCCTTAAAAATATAGTTTTCTTCAAATGCATTACGAAAGAGCAAAACTTTCCATGCACTACACTAAAAATGCAAACACTGCACTGCTTTGTTGCACACAAAAGGAATTTTTTACAGCCCTACTGTAGAGCCAGATTTTAGGGGGAAAAACAGCACACCAGACTTACGGCAGAAGTTATGGAAAAAGTATGGGGGCAAAAAAAAAAAACAACCCAAACAGGATTGTTCTGGTTTTAAACACCTGTATGGGACTCTTGCTCCATCACCTTTTACATGCAGATATAATGTTTCAGCTGGACTGATGGCTCTGTTTCCTCTACTTAAATGATACAGAACACAGACAGGCTTCAACACGAGGGTTCACCCATCATGAAAATACATTCTTTTTAGGTGTTATCCTGATGGATGGAAGAAAGAAATGTGAGCACATATCTCAGTGCAACAGGCTCTCTGCAAAGTGTCTTAACAATTACGATGATGGCAGCAGTCCAAGAGGAACAGAATGCATCAGCAAAGAGCTGTCATTGTCTGCTTTAGGAAACAGATGGGAAGGATTGCTTCTTGGTCATCAGCGCTCTCTTCTACTATGTTTGTCTGTTGCTCATTCAAACCTAAATTTGAATGCTTACAAGTGTGTAAAGACATTTGTCATAGAGATATTAGCAAATTTGTAGGATCCTTCCAAAGAGATGAATGACTGGTGATTCTTACGTGTTGTTGACAATCTGCAGCCGATCACCCTTCCTGAAGGTCAGATCAGATGCTGTTCGTGATTCATAGTCATACAGTGCCACAAATGTAGTGACTCCTCCTGCAAGAAACCCCCACACACACAAATATATATCTTTTTTAAAGAAATTGCTATTATTAAAGACACTATGAAAGAATGAAGGGTAACTTCTCTTAATTATCATAACACAAACCTGGAGTTCGATAGCAATTTTCCAGTCTCTCTCATACATCGCTATATAACACAATTTGCCAGGACCTAATGAAAAATATTGACATCTTCACAGTCTGCAAACAGTTGTCCTTGAAGGACAAAGCCACTAAATTAATGCTTTACGCTTTTCTGATGAGCTTTCCATGCCTCCTTTAATGACCCTGTAATCTAAACCAGGGAATTCTCCAGCTAATCATTGATCGGCTCATTAGATGTGAGGCAGGAGGTAACAGTCAGGACAACTGTCCCTGATACACCAGCAGGCCACTGCTCTCTGGATGGACCAACATTAACCCAACCATCTGGCTAGTCTAGACAGCTTAAATATCGAGTAAATCATAGATGCCTTACACAAAGTCAAACACTGCAAGATAACACCAGTGGAAAAAGTTCAAACAAACCAATGGGAACCAGTTAAAGATGGTTGTTTTAAGGGGAATTTTTGGGATCTTAAACTAAAAGCAAAACTTTGAGCTGATACATAAATCCAAATTTATCATCCGGCCTTAATAATTCTGTTCTTTGGCTTTTACACACTAAAAATGAAACAACAAAATAAACTTCAGCTTTAAGATCAGTAATTATACAGCAAATTATGGGAGGGTTCCTTGTTAGCTGCCTATTCCAACTCTCAGTTCCTTTATATCAGAGCTTGAAACACTTTTTTAAAGGTTTATTTGGAGTCATTTACTCACATACTGTAATGTACTTTGAATCTTTTTGTCTTAATTCTTTACTTACTTGCTCCTTTATTACATTAAATCTCTTCACTGTTTTTTAATACTGCACCGTGTTTTCTTCACATCTTGTCTCAACACCATACTTGTCTAAAATAAAGTGCTTCATTGTTCTTTGCTTATGAAATAAACCCCCAGAATTTTATATATTAACCAATCTCATCATGTGTTTCCTACCTGAGAGAGGTCCCCTCTGTGGTGACGTGACAGTTCCTGTGTGATCTACCCCTCCAAACAGAGCCAGCTCGGGGGTATTTGTTGGGGCATGCTGGTGCTGCCCTTGATTCCCCCGCTTGCCTGTCCCGATGGCAGGGCTCCTGTTGGGAGTTTGGGTCTGCTGGGCGGGGCCCAGGTGGTGGAAGTGCCCGCTGTCTGAGCCTGTGCCTATAGTACCATCCAGGCTCATGGAGCGCTGGCCTGGCTCTTTGGGCTTGCTCTTGCCCGCCCCCATGTGCAGACCTGGAACAGGAGCAAGTGATGAGTAAGAATGCAGTACCGGTACATCAAGTGAAATATACTTCCTATCCATCATTCAATACACATTTTGAAACTAGATACATGCCTTTGGCATTTTTAAAATAGTGGTTTTAATTTAGGATTTGGAGACAGTTGACATTTTATGGTTTTATTAAAACCATACATACATTTTAATCAATTAATTAAATAAAATAATTTAATCTAATTTGTGCACGGTGGCGCAGCTGGTTAGCACTGTGGCCTCACAGCAAGAAGGTTGCCGGTTCGATCCCCGGTGTGAGCGGGGCTTCAACCGGGATCCTTTCTGTGAGGAGTTTGCATGTTCTCCCCGTGTTAGCGTGGGTTCTCTCCGGGTTACTCCGGCTTCCTCCCACAGAAATGAACCTTGGGGATAGGATGATTGGAGACTCTAAATTGTCCATAGGAGTGAATGTGTGTGTGCTTGGTTGTCTGTCTATCTGTGTTGGCCCTGGATGGACTGGCGACCTGTTCAGGGTGTACCCCGCCTCTCGCCCGTTGACAGCTGGGATTGGCTCCAGCCCCCCTGTGACCCCGCTACTGGGATCAAGCGGTAAAAAATGGATGGATGGATTGATTGTTTATTTATCAGTAGTAGGCTATGCTTAAGCCCTTTTAAAATGGAATAAATGTCAAATGTCATTAATTGACACCTTTAAATTTGAAAAAAATCTTTATTTAAAAACATTAATATAGCTGAATTATTTAAGGAACTCAATAAATATTCAAAATAGAACAGACAGACAGATAAAAATTGGTGGTGCTAAAAGATTTGGTGCTGCATTCAATTCACATTGCTTCAACTTTGCAAGTATTGCATACTGTTTTCAATTATTTTTGCTACTGTGAAAAACAACCTGAAACTGCTTCTCCACTGCGGTTACAAGACCTCACAATTTCGTGCTGCATCAGTATCTCTGTCACATAACCAAACACATCCTACATGCCCCCTCCACCTCCCAACACACACAGAAATAGCCCTAAATAAATATTGGTTGTTAATTATGGCCCAGTTTGTGCTAAGCTTCAGTTTGGCATGCAAACAGAGTGGAAGACATACACAAATAAAAGCACGGTCAAGGCTCTCTTTAAACTCATCTGAATCAATAAGCATCAACAAGGTAAACAAAGAATTAAACAATGGAAACCACAGACCGCACTGAGGCTGAGCTTTAAAGCTGAGTGAGTGGACATGGACAAAAACATGTAGAATTAATCTGTCATGTCTGGATAAATGCAACAAGTTAAGAGTGCATAGACAAACAGTCAAGTGCACCCAAGTTGAAGTGCCTTATTCACACACACACACACACACCAGTCCATTCCTTCCCTCCAGGCAGTGTGGAATGACTCACTGTGAGACCAGCTATTTCAGGCCAGCTGAAACAGAGACAGTCACACACACATGAAACAGCCTTGTTCCTTTGTGAATAGAAGCACTCTCAGTTCCAGACAGAGTATATGCATGTGCGTAGGTGTGTGTGTGTGTGTGTGTGTTCATATGCATTAGCAGCTGTTCCTTGGCCTCTGGGAAACAAGGCTCAACTGCACACTAACACCCAAGCACATTTGTGTCTCACATCCTTTTTCCAACACATGCATATAAGCTTGTGAGTGTTTCCAACACACACTTGGGTGAGCCTGACAGACAGGACAGAGGAGGGTTATTAACAGACATGGAGGAAGGAACTGACTGTGGCTCTAAAAAGAACATGTAGGTGGTTGTTGTGCACTGCATGGACAGCTGAGGCTTAGTGGGTGTTTAAAGTGTGATGTCTGTGAGCATAACATAATTACACAGGTATGGGAATTCTCAAAGGCACGGCAGGACCCCACTGTGGTGATGTGTGGGTGGATAAGCTTCTGAGAGTGCAAACTGTGCATGAGCGGGAGTGAATTCTGAGTGCATGTACAGTCATGCAAGCTTTGATTCAACTTTTGCCAGGGTGTAATCTGGTTCACTTACGGGTTAATGTGTCCATATTCATTTGTGAAGTGTTTGAGAATCATAGTTTATCAGATATGAGATCCTTCACCGTTTTCATCAGTGACCCGGCCTTTTAGGCAACACCGCCATTCAGACAATGTAATCCAAAAGGCAGCAAAATATTTAAACACTGCAATGAAATTATATTCTAAAAGGAGATTTGCATTATCTGACAGAATTTGACTTTAAGCATTTAATTGATAAGCTGTCATTTTTTTCCTTGAAGAAAAAGGTTTGATTCAAAAGATTTGGCATTGAAGGTCATGCTCAGAATTACTGACAGCTGAAGAAAGAACTGCTATTACAACAAGACTTTTGCTTAATTCTGAGTGAGAATCAGACCTAACATGCCAACTGGAGCTTTTGAGTAACTATTGTATTTTAGCCCATAACAAATTTAAGCAGACATAGTCTTAGAATATAAACGAATAAGATTAATGAAACAAACACTGGATGGCAATGATCAGACAACTGGTCCTGAATCTGAATCAATGCAGAGCCTTCAAGGTGTTGAAATATTCATGAGCAGCTATGCTGTTATGATAGCTTATGCAGAGTGGTAGGTGGTCCCTGCTCAGGTTAGTGAAGCTGACCAGTCACATCAGAATCGACTGTTGAGAGAGAGAAGGAATGCATGTATGATGCACAAATATATATTAGCATATAGCACTTTGCATTCAAAGTTGAGCTTGTATGTCACTGCAAACTAAAGCAAAGTATACAGAAGGAAAAAAAGGATAATTAAAACAACAAAGCAACAAGTCAGATAAATAAAATGACTCGGTTAAAATGAATTTTCACAATAGTTATGTCCAATAGCACAAATTCCCATCCTAACACCATCCTAAGGGAAAATTCTGCATCACAGGGGCGTTGTATAAAAAGTTGCAAGACATGAGCATATAGAGCAGATTTGTGCAGAGAATGTGATTGGTTGGATCCCTGTGGTATAACTGGTCTCACACACCTATGCACTATCATTGGCCAGTACCTACACACCAAATGCCAAAAAGCTGCAGCCTAAAGAAAAAGGAATGCCCTGTCACAAAGATGCACAAAAGAATGAGACAATAGAAAAGTAGGTTTCCAAAAAAACACACCAGTGGACACTTACATCGTGCCAGTAGACCAGGATCGTTATAAAGACCATTGTTCCCACTGCAAATAAACAGTGATAGTGATGAAACCTCCAACCAGGCAATCAACAGCAATTTCATGCCAAAAGAGCATGTGTCTGTTCTTTTGGAAATCAGTTACATTTTTACTTTTGAAAGCCGAAATACTGCAACACAACCTGCCGTTGAAGTTTGTTTTCATGGATGAATTTAAAGTTGTTGGGCGGTAGCTATATTCCCGTAGCTTCTTTCACTAATTCAACCTTTCTCCTGTTGCTGTGTCACGTCATCATCTCATGAATTCTGATTTGGGCCACTTGGCTATTCAAACTGTCCAAAAAATCTGACCAGTATCAGATTTAATACCACATATGGAAGTGTCCTAGATTAAATGTTAAAATATCCATTTCCATGTGACTTGGCCTGTTCCCACTAGCATGAAAGAATCTCACCTGATTCCCTTTAAGGCAAAATGAATTGGATTTGGGCTGCACTCGTCTGCAGTCTGAACATAGCCCGACAGACCTGAATAAAATGGTTTCCTTCCTTTGTCCACATGTAGTTCAGCTCTTCAGAGACCTGGTGACAAGCCATTCCTTTGGTTCAGGGGTGTTGGAGGAGGATTGTAAGTTGCAGGATAGATCGCCAGAACTGACCTTGGGCACCCCTGAGCTGGGCTGGAGCCAATCCCAGCTGACATCGGGCGAGAGGCGGGGTACACCCTGGACAGGTCGCCAGTCCATCACAGGGCCTTCAGAAGAACTTATTTAGTGAATTTAAGCTTATACTGAGAATGACGCTCATTATAACCCTCATTACAAAATGGTAAATTACTTATATAATGTATTTCCAGTCATTTTGACCACACAAAGAACTTTATGTGCTTCACCCATTCATGACGATTCACACACATGGTTCAATGTCTTACCCAAGGACACTTTGGCATGTTGTCAGGAAAAGCATGGAATGAATTCGCCAAATTTCTTGTAAGTAGCCCAACACTCTTCCTCAATGAGCTACAGCTGCCCTTAAAAAGCTACAATTAATCTTATTCAGCTGGTCTATCTTATATTGACAGATAAACTGCAAATAAGAGCCACTACTCTAATTCGCTCAGAGTGACACAGTGCACACCTGAGCATACCTGAAAGTGTCAAAGTCTGGATGTGTAAACAACAGAAGCTCGTGGTTTTTCCTGATTTATCCATCCATTATCTGTACCGCTTATTCTAACAAAGTGTTGCGGGTTGCTGGAGCCTATCCCAGCAATGCTTTGTCCTGATTCAGTGCTATATCTAACCATGTGATATAAAATGGAGGAGAAAGCAAGAGTGAGCCCGGTAAAGTAAAAGAAAAGAAGAAATAAAAAAATATGGATAAATAATGAGGAACAGGTGATGAGGAAACATTTCAGTCCCTGAGTTTTTCCATATAAATAGTAATAGAGAGGAATGTGGGAGAATTGGACTGCGCCGCACTGCCTCCGTTGCCAACGACTGCAACAAGAACAGGCACCTGAGCAGCAGGAGGGCGGGATGGGAGGAAGGAAGTGAGATGAAGGAGGATGGCGTGCACATCGGTGTGTGTATGTGTGTGTGCATTTGGTAATAAAGGACCAGTGCTTTATGAAAACCAGAAGAAATCTCTTACTAGCTAAAACTCCTGGTGCTTTGCACTTTGACCTTTATATCTCATAACAGTGTAAAAATCTTCCAGAATACATTGCGACTGAATGTGTGCATGGTTATCAAATCATCGTCTTAATGGTGCATTTAAGAGTGAACTTTTATATCACTTTATCTATACTGTATGAAACATTTTGCCTCAGATAAATAGTGCAATATCAGAATGTAATATTGTTTAAAAGATTAAAAAAAACACAATAAAGAGACATTCAGACAGTGAATAAACTTGTGTCTTTTTGTGCTGCAAGATGAAAGGTTTTATGGATTACATATGAATCATGGAAAATACAGGCTTTATTCAAAGGCTGTGCTCTGAGTGGTATTTACCTCGGATCCACAATGGAGTTCCAGAGCACTTTAATATTGACTCTACATTTATCACTACTCTGCGTCTTGCTAACTGTCTCCGTGCTGACAGTCTTAAAAACTCCACCACCCATCCCTGTACATGAAATGAATACTGAGTGCAAAAGAAAATGATGTGGATGGAGGAAAGAGTAACATAGTCAGGGAAAATTGTTGAAGTGCCTTAATGGTATGTTGGTTAAGAAAGCAGGCAAGTTCCAACACCTTTCGAGCCATGAAAGCGAATCACAGCAGGCCAATAAGAACATGCCTGTGTGCCAACATGACTCCATATTCGTCAATCTTAAAACAAAAAACATTTAAATGTGCACTGAAACTTTTGTTCACCCCGTTTGTGGTTTATTCCTTTAGTCCAAGCTCATTATATTCACCATAAAGTGCCTGTGTTAAAAATCAACACATCTTATAAAAACATTGTGCCAAAACTATTTTTTTAGCATCTCTGAAACGTTTCAATGCAGTAAACACAGTGGCTCCACTGCAAAGTGGAAAAATGCCTTAAACTTTGATGTTGGCTTAATCAAGACATTCTTTGCACTCATAGCCTCACAAGGAGCCATTGTTTGGGGGATACAATGAAGGAATTTGGTACTAAAATAACCTTGGAAGATGTCCATTCTAACTGACAAAAAATGCTGAATATATCAACTCCAAGTGATTGAGGGACTGCAAGAAGAAATGTCTTTAGAGCTAGTCCCATGTTTGAGAAAACATTTACACAATGTGTGCTGCTCTGAAGGTAGAGTGGTCATCCTACATTTGAGAAGTTGTTCCAATCCCCCAAATTCCATAAAACATGTCAAAGAGTCCTGGATGAAAACTTTAATTGGACATAGGATAAAGCTTTACTTATTGAATATGTATGAATTTGATTAATATAGCTTAAAATTATTGCTCTTTACTCAATATTGTGACCAGGTTAAAGCCCTCTTTGTATTCTGTCCTTCCAACAATGCGAGTTACTCGAGTGGACGGGTTTCATTTTTATGCAATTCAAGGATACAAGAGTTTAATTCTGAAAAAAGCAAGTTTAGCTTGTTTTTAGCTTTCAAAGCACAGGGTTTAACTGCTTGTGGGGCTTGATTCTGTGTCATCCATATTGGAAAGATAGATGTCAGAGGAAAAAACCATTTCCATAGTTTGGTTATGACTCTCGTCACAGCAGGATGGAAACCAAGACCACACGGTTCCCTAAAATGGCTCTAAGTTTAAAAGCACATAAATACAGAAAATGTCATTTATCTCACATTTGGACTCCCTGATCAACATTCATCCACGTGAATCTGGACACACTGGATGCACGTCTGGCCGTGACAAACCGCAGTTGCAGTTGCTTCTGTGCTGCAGAGAGGGAATTTGCTCAAGCCAGAGTTTGGGGAAATTACAGTTTGCCCTTGGGAGGGGAGGAAAAAGAAGGGATGGTTCCCTGAGATTAAAATATGCACATTAGTGGTGCCATCTTATCCTGCTATCCGTTGCACAGCAACATGAAACAACACCAACAACACTGTCCACAAACATGCAAAACTCATCATCTTTACTCAGGGTCAGAGACAAACACAAGCAAATGGGCAGTGGCTTAAAAAAGGAAGACCAAATAAAGAAAACTCAGTAAGATGTCAATTAAACAATGTTCCATTTCTTCTTATAATGTCCAGAAACACATCTACTCCATTGTCTTTCCTTCCTTTATTCTTTGATTATTAACCTGCTAGGAGTTTGGCGAGTGCAAGCCTGTGTTTGCTCTCCCATGCCATCCTGACTTTGGCAAACACACACAGGAAACCTGAACGGAAGAACTGAAGATAGAAGAGGGAAGGACAAAAGCACTCAGCTGATAAAACCCATTTCCGTGCATCTCTGACTGAAGGCTCTGGCAGCAAATGATCCAGGCCATGTGGAATGACTGATACGGATATAATCAGTTTTATAGGACATGCATCATATAAGAGGCGCCACAAATGATTCAGTCAGGTAAATCCTAATATTGTGACGGCTTGTAATCTTTAGTTGGTTTACCAAATATAATGGACAATGGGCTGGTTTGTGACACATTCATGCCATAAATGTCTATAATATCCATGTATATAGCATTATATCCCTGTAAGCATTCTGATCGATACAGAAATTACTGCCACGGTTATGTGATGTGTCAATAAACAGCCGGTGTACAAATAGTACACTATTTGTCTTATTTGCTGGGTTTTGGACTATTAACTTGAAAGACGTAGACAGGTTACAATATAACCATTGGCTTTGTAAGCTGAAATGAGTGTTTTGAACCATGGATGATTTAAGAAAGCAAAATTAATCTTTAGCTGTTGCCTTCAACATTTTTTAAACCGTCTTCCCTAAAAGAACAATCATGTATGTTGACCCACTTGCTGTAATCTCTTCGTCATTCTAAGAAAAATTTGCCAACCCAACTGGGTGTATTGACATCATAAATATTCATCAAATGAGGACAAAGACAGAAATAATCAGAAATTGAGATTTCTCATGACTAAATTATCTCATTCATGACAAACCTGAATCCACTGCCTTATGGAAATGATCTGTAACTAAAAAGCCCAAAACCAACTGTAAACACATTATCCACATCATTAAAATTCTATTTCCACGGGATTAAACAGTTGTCAACAAAGCTGCTTTCAAAGAAACACGGGGTGGGGTGGTAGCTGCCTACAGGAGTAGCAGCTGTCAAACTGACAATGTCTTAGCTGTGATAGTAGGCTGGATGGAAATAAATGCATCTACAGTGAGATGTTCCCAAAGGGATCTACATAAGGTACAGAATTTCTGTTTGGGAAGTGAAATGTACAAATAAACAGGCTAAATAAAAAAAAAAAAGAAATAAAGAGGGAGAGAGAGAAAAAGAGAGAGAGGGGCAAAGCCCCTGTGACGGTGGTAGTTGACATGGAGCGCATATGCGGCCTGATGTATCAAAACAGGTGCTGTTACAGCTCCATTTTGATTTTCCATGGATTGTTATTGGGTTTTTTTCACTGCACTGTCGATTTACTGCTTCTTCCCTCAGCAATCTGTGGTCGTGACGAAGAAACAAACACGACATTTGCACAAACGCTTTGCATTTTGTGGGGTGCTGTAAACAACCTATAGCCCCGGCACAGACTGCATGGCTCTGGCCAAATGTGCGAACACACGGGCTGAATGGCCTGTGCAACAATGAGATAGTAGTGTGTGTGTGTGTGTGTGTGTGTGTGGAGGGGGAGTATCACACGCTTTTGTTTATATCAGAGATATGAGAGATAAGCGCAGAATCAAAGCAAAGAGGCTGGCCGTAAAATAAAAATAAACCTAATCTCGGTTTGTGATTAAATATGGTTTAAATTAACTCACCTTAGACGCGTCTTTAGATTCGGCCCAAAAATCAGAGACGCGCAGCGAGGAACCGTGTTAGATCCTGATGGTTGCCCTCATTAGAAAATAATGGAAGCCAATAGGCAGCTGCTGTGGGAACGTCGGGCCAGCCACGAATCCCATTTAGTGAAATTCAGTAGGATCGTAGGAGGAGGTCATGACGAGGACTGCCTTCAGGAACAAGAGGTCCAGCTGCTCCCGGCTGCGGTGCCGGACAAACTGTTCGGACAGCTCAGCTGGAAAAAGTCCACAGTGCGGTGAATTCATGCAGAAAACATGCCTCGTAACGGGGAAGCCGCTGGATAGAGCATCACTGGAGAAATACGAGGGGGCTGGCTTTTACGTACATTACGGAACATCAGTAGTGTCGAGAGGATTCACGTCATTTTGCGCAACTCGATTCAGGATTTGAAACCAGCGAGGCGTTGCCAGACACGACTATTAACCGCCTCCGTGTGGACCTCTGCAAACATTTGCTGTCATATTCAACCTTTTGTTTTATGTTGTGCAACTTCAGACACAAGTTTAGTAGTTTTTAATATTTTTTTTTTGCAGAGAATTTATTAAGCTTCGCTGTTGGCTAGATAAATGGTTGCTAAGCAACACACTTGGCTCACAGCATTGTACTGGTTTTCCAACATCTCAAACACATTTTATTTTTTAAACAGTGGGCAAACAGGAAGCAGTTGAATTAAAATAACACATGTAATCATTTATACGTTTACAAAATAAACTAATATAAAAGCATCCTGTAAAGCAGCGCACAATGCTCTGCAAAACTAACTTTATAAGGAAATGGACAGATTAGGATATAGTCTGAAAAAAGACTATCATAATACCTTTATTTGTAATACAAATACCACTCAATTAGTAATATGATGTATAACAAATTAAACATACATAAAGAATGTTTATTAATGGTGAAAAACAACATGACAATTTGCTTGTACAGCAATGAACATTTACTGATGTAATACAATGTGTTTTTTTTATCTGTTGTGATAAATGAAAAGCTTCCTTTGACAAAAGACCAATTTGCACAGTGAGATGATACACACACACACACACACACACACACACACACACACACACACACACACACACACAGAGATGGAGTTACACAGCATTTTATCGCTTCTTCTTGCTTTCCTTCTTTGGTTTCTGTCGAATCTGTGGCGCTGTCCCTTTTGGTTTCTTCAGTTGTTCAGCAGCTTTTCCATCAGTGGACTCTGATTCCTGTGGAGTAAACATCATAAACATCAACCTCTGATTCATGAAAGCTCTGAGATACAGACCTATAATGACGAAAAACATGAATGTTAATCCTTATTAGATGAATGTGTACTGACAATACAGATTTTGCTAAATGGCAACAGTCATGCACACAAAAAAGAAAGAGACATATTTTATCCTATCAGCACTCTTCTCTTTTTTCAGGTATACAAAGGACACTGTTGTATGTGAATTAGTATGAAATAAAGACGTGCGGCGAAGAGTAACCAGTCAATCTGAGAAAAATGTCTGAAAATAGAATAATTAGTGTGAGGATTTAATTGCTTTTGTCTATAAATATTCTCTCCTGGCATGAACATTATGAGTTAGTGGCTTGGCCTTCAGTTTCAAACTAAAGATATTTAACACTGAACAATTTGAGTGCTTTTTATACATTTGTGAAAAAGATTTAGTATCACAACAACATGTTTATATTGAATGATATAAAAACCATCTTATGAGGTATTAGGATATAATAGATACCCATGCCAAAATCTAGCACGTTTGTAATATATTTTTGCATTTACACACCCGATTTAAATGAAAACGATCTATTGACCTAAATGTGTGCTGGAACTGGGATAATGGAAAACCTGTTGGACTGTGGCTCTTTTAAGTTCTAGCAAAAATCCCAATTTAATGAGGAACAGCCCCCCCTCTCCTAGATGATTGTTAAAAGTGAATCTGATGAAAGAGGTACAAAAAAACAAAAATCCTTTAAACTTGTTTCTTGCTCAGGAACACAGTTTGGTTTTTTTTGTGGAAAATGCAGACGACTGTACCCGAGAGACAACAGCAAAACAACTTCAGCTCTGATGCTTTAAAAAGTATTTTCATTATTAATTAATTAATTGGAGAGAAAAGTTGTCAAACTGTGACTGCATTCAGTCAAGGAAACAGCTTCAGAAATAGGGTTGTAAATTATTTTGGACATAGCAGCATGAATCTTTTGTAATAACTTAACTCAAAAACACGTTTCTTCACATTCATCTTTGATAACATGAGATGACTAGAGACACATCAGTAAAATATTATTGCCTTAATTTGTCTTTTAAAATTATTTCTGTCTCGTATTTTTCTTGAACACCAGAATATCAGCCACGTTTCATTTTCATGCTACCAAATAAAATTAAAAGGCAGAAAATATGTTTGAAGACATATAATAATCTTAACCCTAATTTTATTCTTACCCTACCTACACAGAAAAATGGTGAAAACTGACAGATATCTTAGTAAGATCTGTTGTTCTGCTCGCTGTGGTTTACACCTACCTGTTCATGGCCTTTGGACGTGGGAAAGATGACAGCGAGGATGCAGATGAGCTGGAAGATGGCCCCAAGAAACAATCCATAACGCAGAATGCTTTCCAGCAAGGTGGGCTCAGGCACTTCCGGTGGGGACAAGTCCAGCTCTGCAGACATAATGAAGCTAATCTGTTTGCGCTGGTCCCTTTAGTCGCTTTTCTGCACATTCAACAAGAGCATAAAATAAATATTATGTCACAATAAATACGAAAAGATCACCTTTAGGCAGCATAATCCTAGTACGTTTCCTTTATCTCTCTGTAGATTCGGGTTAATCACAAGATTGATAGTTAGTATGTACTCTTATGGAGATAAACCAAGCGTTCCGTGCTCAAATCAACACTACTACTACTAATCAAAAGTTATTTAGACTATGATCGTTTAAAACACAGTTGTAGACCAGTTATATCGTGGCAAATATGTGTGGCTACAATGAATAAACCACAGCTGTAACACAAAGTATCTTATCTAATGTGTGAAAAAGAAAGAAAACCTCACCAGTAGCGGTGGAATATCACCATTTAGACGTACAGCATTAAATTCAGAGCAAAAATTGAGGAAAAACAGCAAACATTAATATGGAGAAAAAGCTGTTTTTCACAAAGGCGACAAAAAAAGACAAATCGCTTCTCGGAAATTGCGTCATAAATCTGTAATCAACTTCCGCTTTGTTAGACTATTTATTTGAAAGTGCTGCCACCTAGCGGGCATAGTGTAGTTCTTCCTTTTTAGCACAAAATGTTCATACACACTACAGTGAGCAAACTTAAAAAATACAGTACTACTACTACTACTACTACTACTACTACTATTACTACTATTACTAATAATAATAATGAAAATAATACCAACAAAATCAAATGAATCGGTTCTGATCCTGGAGGCTCTTAGGGTAGCTGGACCTCAATGAATGCCCTGGACCTTTTCTTGAAGTTCAAACACTAATTTACTGAAAATGATAATTAATTTAATTAAATGACTTTAATAGAATCCGAACTCCTGGATTTATGACCTATTGATTGTCTTTTAGTTTTCTTTGCTTAATCATATCTCAGATCACTTGGGACCCATTGTGCTCATCCAGGTTACATCAGCAGGCTGCTTTTAAAAATATTATTGCAACAGCAATTCAGTTGTTCAGAAACTTTCAATACTACTAATCAAATTTATAGTTTTGGTCATTAAGAAGTGCTTAATTTTTCAATTATTATATGGTGAATTTAATTAAATTATTGGATAATAATATAAACATACACTTTGTTAGATTAACAGAAATGTCTATTTTGAAGCAAATGATAATCATGAATATCTTAAACTAAACCACAGGATTTTGAATTTATTTAGGCTATTACTTGTATTATAAATGCATGTTGATAATGTCTAATTTATGAATCATCATTTACAAATTAGAGCAGTTTTTTTAAATAAGTTTAAACATCAGTATGTCAAGAAAATATGGTTCATTCGTCATTTGCTTTCGCACAGACACATATTCATATAAACAAGAATTTATTTCATATAAAATATTTTCCACATGCTTACAGAGAACAATTGTACAATTAAATGAACAGAGAGAAGTAAAAAAATATTAAAATAGAATAAGTTGTGACACAGTGATATTTAGAAAAGCTAAAATGTTTGGATGTATTAAGGGTGAGTTGCAGGCTGAACCAATATTGTAAGAACAATTTTACAACTGAGGTCTGTTGAGTCACTCCTTTCTTACAGTCCAACACGATAAGATCTTGAAATAAAGTCAGTACAAACCCATAATTTATTAACTTCACTTATTTCTCCAAGACAGCTGAGATTCATGTTTCCAATCCTGGAAATGAGCAGATTACAATCATTGACTAAAATGTAAAGATGCTGGTCTTCAGAGCAGCTGAGGGCCTGAAGGATCAGTCTCCACTGTGACCCTTCATGTCTCTTCGTATGATGTCATTAACTGAAATATATCAATGAGAGAGACAAGAAACCTTAATGTTCATAAGAAAACCCAGTCAAGAAAAAGAAATGCATATTCTGGTACATTCTGTATGAAATGATCCTTTAAAACTTAAAGGTTAAATGTCATTTACATATATTTGCATCTTTGTACAGATTATTCAGTAATGTTAATTGCACAATAATTATACAGAAATAAATATAAAGAAAATATAATTTCAAGTAGAGACTGGCATTTCCTTCACTTATATGATGTTCTAACAAGCAATTGTGTTTTGTTTAAAAACAACCAGTAGGAGTCACCATTGTCAGCTATTTTGTGTTTATTCTAAAGAAATGACAGGTAAGGAAAGCGGAGAGGTGGGGAATCAAACAGAAGACCTTCATCAAATGTCAACCAGGGGGTGTTGAGGTTTGTGGATGGCACCTACAACACCTCATTCACCAAGACCCTTCTGAAACAGTCTAGCTTCATAGATAGGACCTTTCATGACTGAAAATCTTTATCTGGACAAAGACGAGAGGCCTTTACTATGAAGCTGGATTTTCTCACATCGTGGTAACTTCAGAGTTAACCCTGGGATTTCCATATTACTATGCTGGTTCACTTCTTACTGGAGTTTATTGCTCTGTTAATTTATGTTGAGCAGCTAACCTGGAGCAGGTTACGTTCTGGATAAGAGATTAAGGAGTATAAAAGCGCCACATGCTGATCAATCAGTATTCTTGGAAAACAACCTGCCTATTCTCATAACATTGAAGCGGAGACTTTGAGAGGGGGGTAGATGAGAAAGAGTTATTACGAATATTGCAATCATTTTGATGACTAAATAAAGTCTTATCAGTGACTGCTTTAAGTATGCTTTTTTTTGTTCTTGGCTTGTGACCAAGTCTGCTTAGCTTCCCAAAGGTTGCATAATAATAATAATAATAATAATAATAATAATAATAATAATAATAATAATAATAATAATAATAATAATAATAAAATAATAATAAAATTTTATAATAATAATAATAATAATAAATAATAAATAATAATTATTGATTATTAATCATTTATCTCTAATCTTCATTTTGCAGCATAATTAGCTTAGTTACACTCGTATAATGTACTAAAGAATATCTATGAAATAAGATTATTACGATATTAATGAAAGTAATTAAACTGTTATTTTCAATAAATATTGAATTTATATGTTACATAAAGAATTATTTGACCTATTCTATTTTTTATTTATTAAAAATTTCTTTATCTTATTAATTTTGATAAAAATGGAAACAATTTCAAAAAATAAAAAAAAATTTATTTATTTAAATTGTTTACAGATCTCAAAAGAATTGGTTTTTGTTAATATGGATACAATTTTTATGCTTTAATTTTTAAATAAAGAATTAACAAAAATATTGTGCAATAAATATTCTCGTTAAGTTAATATTTAAAAGTTATTTATTATTAAATTAAAAATTCGAAAACTTATTTATACAGTCAACTCTCGATAATAGCAATTCTTTTTTTGTACAATCGTTTGTATATAAAGTTATTTCGATTAATTTTCAATAAAATTTATTTGAAACAAATTTAAATTTATTCTTAAATCATCTATTTTTATTGAGATATTTTTAATTATTTTTTCATTTCAACTTCTTATTGTTGAAAATATTTGTCATTATTGCCTAAAATGTTCTTATCATTAATGATTTAAGAATCTAACATTCGAAACTTCTTTACATTGAAAGATACTTTGAGAATTAATATTTAAGGAATATTTTACACTTTTTTTTCCATTTATTTCTATTTCTTCAATTGT
>JBAMHV010000003.1:12985431-12999178 GCA_037177535.1 Pseudomugil gertrudae | reverse complement strand
TATATAAAAATGGTACAAAGTTATAATTTAATGTCTACATCCCACAAGTTAGCGATTGAAGGTTAAGGGCAGCTGCCTTTGTACACCACTTAATTAGTACACAATAACTGGTATTTTGGTCAGTCATCAACAGCTATACATATTATGTTTAAATAGGTTTGAGGTATTTATGGTACAATAATATTAATTTCTGGTTTCTTTTGTTCTGTACAGAGCAGCAATGCAAGGAGTCACGAGACTGTCAGGAGCATGGCAACAGGGGTATCATCTCTCTGTTGCCACAAGCGCTGCACGTTTAACCTGAAAGGAAGAGAGAGAGAGATACATTAATAAAGTGTAATGCAGTCTTCATATTTTAAACAGGTTATATTGTTTTAAATGTTTTTTCTGTTTAAACAAAGACATGTATCACTTTGTTTGCGATGCAGCTGCACACAGCTGTTGTTAATTTAAGTTAGGATTACTCAGCACTTTAATAAAAACTTGAACAGACTGCTTTATCATTTAAACAAGCTCTACACTTGGTCCGGGTATATAATCCCCACAGTTAGTGTTTATTATTGCATTACTGTTTCAAATTTGGACCATTTGACCACTGATAGAACATTATAAATGATCCTCTTAGCAGTTTGTTAAAAAATATGTAGACTTAGTGTGCAAAGAACAAGAAAAAATGGAAATTTGTCTCATGTAGTCTTAAAGAATCAGCTGAATCTACCATGTTAAATGCAACAAGTGAACTAATAGATGTTTCAGTGCAGGCACCTTCCAGCCATCTGTGATATTCCACCATAAGGTAGACCCTTAGATATTATAAATTATTTCCTAACTAATTTATAATATCTCCACTCTCATGTATACACTGAGATTGTTGATCAGATTACATTTATGAAAGTTAGTTAGACTGGTTATCTCCAAATTTCCAGCCTTAATGCAAAGTTAGGCTAACTGGCAACTTTTACATAACTCATATTTTCTGCGGCAGTAAACACAGTTGTGCTAAAGCTCTCATAAAATGTTTTGATGCTGTTTTGCTCACCTCATCGCCTAATGAAGGCCACTGGCAGTTCTCTGCTGGGAACCAAAAGCCCTGAATGAATAACATCGAGCGGCTCGTTATCTGTTGGTACGATCTCATAGTCTCTGATCAGCTGTAAGAGAGAAAAGCCGAAATCGCTTCCATCAGAATCCTGCAAAGTCACATTTTTAAATGCTGGTTTACGAAGCCCATCGTTCATACCCAGCACATGGCTAGCTGCAGCTGCAGCTCCGCTAGGCGCCGACCGATGCACATCCTCTTTCCGATGCCAAATGGAACGTAGGCAAAGGGGTTGATGGTGCTATTCTCCCTTAGCCAGCGCTCTGGTTTGAACTGCTTGCCATCATCAAAGTACTCTTCATTGGAGCCCAGTGCATGGCTGTTAATCATTAACACTGTCTGTATAAGAAGAAAAGACAAAAAAGTGGTTTTAGTTGTGGTATTGTCATATTTTAAATTGATAAAACATACAAAGTTATAGTTTAGCGTAAGTCCAGTAAAGAGCTTTGTGGCTCATGCTATCTGCATTCTAACATTTAGATTTTGTCCGCTGTGCGATTAGGACTTTTTACAGTTACATGCAAATTTACTCAAGAATGTAATCTCCTCATGTCAGGTGTACTAAGAAGTAATCCACTTACTCCTTTGGGAATGGCGTAGTCTCCTAACACAATGTCTTTGTCCATGGTCCGGCTTGTGAATGGGACTGATGGCGACAACCTGTAAGAATTACAAAAACACAAAAGGGTATATGAACAAAGTGTCGCACAGCACACACTTCTAAGCTGTTTAAATAGAGCCAATCAAACATGATGCTATATGAAGTGAGATATAATCTCCAGTCAGAGGTCATTTACAGTCCCTGTGATGTGTGCATGGTGCTAGCCTTAAGTAGCATGTTCAACAACTCTCGTGACTGCATGAGGAGATGGAAAAAAGTGGACCATACAGGGGCAAAGAAATAATTAGAATGTGACTGCTTGGTAGATTTTAAGCTGGGATCACTGATCGTTGGTAGTCGTTGCACCTTACTGCTTGTTTTTGAGGCAGTCATGTGTGTGAGTTTTCCCTCTTAATCTCTATGGTACCAGTGGGAATCATGATGTTGCCCGTGAGCTGATTTAAACCCAATGACGGCCTATATAAACAAATGTTTTATGAACATTAGAATTAACCCTCTGTTGCATTCATACATCTGAACAGCATTTTTCTGGTGTTGAATAGGATCTCTTGTGTAATCTCAAATTATGTGTGACTCATATTTATACCTGCTAAAGTATGATTCCTCTTTACTATAAAATCATTTGCTGCCATTTCACTAACTAATATCTGACTATACTGACTATATAATGTGCAAAGCAGCCTTTGTGGCACCTGTAAAAATGTATTCAAGCGCAAACATTTCTGTCCACTCGGATCGTCTGTCATATGAACTATGCTTGGAAATTCTACCCATGCTCATAATGCACCATGATGCTGTTGTACTGTACCTCAAAGATTCTTTAAGACAAGCCTTGAGGTAGGGCATGCTCTTTATGTGCTCTCCACATGGGTTCTGGTCAGGAGGCACCACCTCTCTGATCTCCTCCAGCAGCCTCTTCTGAGCACTGGGGTTACGTGACAGGTTGAAAATAAACCACAGCATGCTGTTGGCGGTCTGTACACACAGTGAGAAAGGAGGAAATGTCAGTAAGTTAGGCAGCTACTCTAAGTGCATTCTTCAGTGGGGTACTAGGAGAGGTTGAGGAATGACTGGGGTTCCTCAAAGTCTCCTCAGTTACATCCAGACTACATCCATCTTCTGCTTTTGAAGCACAGTAACAGCAGCAGCTGTTTGTTTTACAGGATGACCTTTTTAAAAAAATAGGTGAAAGGTAAAGTTCAAGAGTAAAAGTGGTATTAGTGGAATGTTTCCTTATAGGTTTTACTGAACTACAAGTAAGAAATTTGGGAACATTTTTAGGCAACTATTTCAGTTAAGGGTACATGATTAGACATTTTTAAAATGATTCATTTCATGTTGATTAGCAAGCCTTTGTTTATGTGAGTTCAAGAGGAAAAGTTGTCTACGTATAAAGATAAAAAGAATAACAATGGCAATAATGAAATAGCTGATTATCTTTTGTAAGATTGCACAGCATAAAACAGGCCCAGATAAGCCATCATTTGGGTGGGGGTAATCAATCTGATCAAAAATGTGTGATTGTGGGACAGTACATGAAAAGGAAGACCATGACTTCTGATGCTATTGTCATGATCACTAAATGAGTAATTCACCTTAGAAATATGTTTACACACATTAATGTGACCTTACAAAGTTTTTGGTCATCAATAAAAAGTTTCAAACTAACTCAGAGACACAAGAATGACTCTGATGCTGGTTTGGAGCTTTATAGTAGATTCATAGTCAGTCATTTAACTAAAAAAGATAATTTAGAATAAAATGTCTACTCACTGTCTCAACTCCTCCGATCTGTAGCTCGGTGATGGCTGCATAGAGCTCTTTTTTGGTGAGACAGCTCTGCTGCAAGATGTCACCAAACAGATCATCTGATGCTCCCTCAGCATTTCTTTTCAGCTTCTTGTCGATGTAAACTTTAGCTGAGGGAATATCAGCCAATGGAAGTCAATATGTGATTTTAACGACCTGAAAATCTCAGTACTTAAGACATATTAAATCATTTTCATCAACAATGAAATACTATAACAACAATGTCAAATATATCTTTGATATGGCGAAAGCTGATTTACAATCTTTTCCGGCTTCCTCCCACAGTCCAAAGACATGCACATTGGGGATAGGCTGATTGGAGACTCTAAATTGCCCATAGAAGTGTGTGTGCATGGTTGTTTGTCTATGTGTGTCGGCCCTGTGATGGACTGGCGACCTGTCCAGGGTTTACCCCGTTCAGGGAAAAAGCGATAGAAAATGGATGGATGGATGGATGATTTACAATCTCACAAAATCAGGGCTGGATCTAATTACCTCTGCTAAGGAGAGTTATTTTCTGTGTTTATCTGTTAGCAGTTTCAAAATCTATTGGGCACATTTTTGGGTCTTTGTATGACTTCGATTCCATTAAACACTGGGAGTGATCTGAATGGGATTGTGTTCACAGATATTTTCTCAAAGGGCTGATCACGGTGTGAGTGGAAAAGAGCTGCTTGGTGGAGGTCTGTGCTCACAGAGAGGGCTTTTCTAGTTGTTTAGTGGATTTTTCTGATAAATAAAGTTTGGTGAACTTATGTCAGCATGGCCAACTTGTCAGCAATAAAAGTAAGAAAATTAAGCAAAAAAAAATTGTACTGGCCTTTAATGGGAACTATTTCAAGGTTGCAAGTTTGCAGGAGTTTGTACAGTTTTGTATCATGTATATATGAGATTAAATGTCATTTTTCCAGCATGTAACTTTGGGGACAGTAACCCCTGTCAACTTTGTCACCAGAATATAGAAAAATACATGACTTTATATATGCTTGTTAAAACTATCATCAGCATCATCTTCCTCCTCCCTCTTTTCAACCCGACCTCTTGCTGAAACAAATATTTAGCACATTTCTCTTCTGAGCCATGCAGTGAACCCTACTTATTGCTGGGATATACTCCCGCTTTCTCACAACCTTAAATTGGACTAAGGGGTGTATAATGGAGTTTACTTTAACTTTGAACCACCCTTTTCCTTAAGTGCCAAGTACACAAAACGCAGAGGCGGGTGGTTTACATCAAATCCCTCACCCACTCTGTCTATCATCTGAAAAGAAGTGAACTCCAGCTGGGTTTATCCATAAAAGAATCAAGACAAACTGTACCACAGCTTCATGGAACGGCAGTAGGTGTTTGTTCCAGGAAGGGGATGTGCTGCAGCAGTTTTGTTATGTGTCAAGAATGTGTTTGTACCTATGCTGAAAATACGGTCCCACGCCGCAGTGTGGTCCTGCCAGATTTTGGTGTTGAGGCTCTTGTGGAGTTCCACTGGTGTAACTATCATCATGCCAAATGTGCTCATCATCTGTAGATACAAGGCAAAGAAAAATAAATAGGATTAGGTAGATTTAATCATTTTCCCCTCTGTTGAAGTCTCTAATTCAATCCTTTCACTCACTGCCCTATGAGACCTTTGAGAGCCTCCACTTATCACCTGTTAACTATGGACGATAGGCTATCGGCTTGCCCCAGTAATTCTCAGTAAATACAGCAAAAGTGTTCAGTCACACACACTGAACTGCTGAATCATTGGCTGCAGTTCAGCTGACTGATGTGAACCTGATGAACTATGTTTCCTGACTCTCCAGGAGAAAGTCAGCTTCAGAGGCTCACAGATCATCACAAGCACCGTCTTAAACTTTACACTGAGATGAGTCATACTCACTGTTTTCACAGCTGTGATGAAATTCATGGCTTCCTCATTGACTTTCTCTTGGAGCAAACCAAATCTTTTGTCATATAAGATGAGACAAATGGCTGTGAGACAAAAAAGGGGAAAGAACATCAGCTGAATGATAATCATAGAAAAAGGTGCTTTATTTAGAGAGTCTGAGCAGGCATAGATCCATACTTTGTATTTTACATCCCATAAAATACATATTTTAAAGTTATATGTTGTAAAACATTACATCAAAGAGCAAAACTGGATTTCACTCTTTAAATCTTAAAGGTGAAAAAAATCAATACAAATTTTTTTATTTTCGTTCATATTTTTGAGGCAAAATATGTTATTATTGCCTTCCTTGTTTCTTTGTTAAGCTTTTAAAGATTACATTGTTTTTCTAAGTCATAGTAAATCAATCATCAGTTAGCTCAGCAGGCCTACGTGATAAAAGGGTTGTATTTTATAACAGCTACAGGAGTAATACTCAGCATATGGATACCAGAACAAAGAAAAACTTTACTTACTCTCAAACGACCATTTATTCAGCTCAAAGTATAAGTCCTCAATCCTCCCATTGTGATTTATTTTTCCAATTCTATCAACGAAGTCCACCAAGACCTGTTTTCACAAAAAGAAAGTTTCAGTCGCTGATGGAGTGAAAAACAATTAAAACACGATCTTTGTGAAATTCTCACCTGATTTATTTTACCATCAAGTTTCACCACTTCTGTCGGCTTCATGAGTTTCTGCTGAAAAGCGCTCCTCACTCTCTGCCACTCTTCTCCTTCCCTGCAAATCAGCGCACATCAGTCCCCCCCTCACGGCACACTTTGCACCAAAACGTGCGTATTTGCGCTTCACGCTGCGCTCCGACCGCTTGCTGTTATTTTAACCACATCAGTAAAACAGGAAACAAACGTCGTAGCTACTCACAGGATTAAGAGTCCATACGCCTCGTCTCTAAGGTCTCTGTATGCTTTCCAGGGTTTGATCTCCAGCCTCTGAGGATAACTGCCCTCCTTCCTGTAGAGCGCTTCCAGCAAGCAAGGTGCGCCAATGTGGACCGAATCAAAAGAGCCCAGTTTCATCCGGAAAATCTTCCCGAACTTTTTATGATAATCGACCTGAGAAAATGACATGCATTTTTCAAAAACATTTAATACAATAAAAGTTTTTTTTTTTACATGTTTTTAACAGAAAAACAAAATACTGCATTCCTCCGGAAATAACAGATTTAATAGAGTTTATATTAATGTTTTTGCCTACCAGTGCCTCGTGCTGTCTGGTCAGACCTCCTTTCCGCAGGAGCTCAAAAAGACTACCGACCAGGGGCCAGTTTGTGGGTCCCGGGATGTCATCCAAACTCTGCGCTCGTGAAGCAGTGTAAGGGCACTGCGCAGCCTCCACAGCATCCTTCTCCAACACGCACACTGACGATGTTGGCTTGAAGTGCTGCAGTCCCACAGACTTCTTCTTCAGCAGCTCAACAATCTGAGGAACCTTTTGGATTTGTGCCCTCATCTTCACTCACTTTGCACTAATAATCTAATGCTTCTCTGCTGCTCCTCTCTATTAGAGGTGGCGGTGGAGGGGTGGGGGGATTTGTTTCTTGGAAGTGTCATACCTTACGGCAATATATACCCTGAGTGTTTATTCCTGCCGCGCATCGAACCAATCAGGAAGGGATCCTGCATGGTGTGGCCGTCGAGCCCACCATTCATTTATGGATCCACGTTGAGAGGATCGTATGACCTCAGATAGACCGGAGAAGTGACCCCCCCCCCTTATAAATAAACACAAGTAACAGCAGAAGTGACGCTCTTTGCTTCACAGGGGTCTGCGATGGGAGAAACTCTGGCAGAGCAAATACTACTGCCACACGTTTACACCGAGCAAATATTTGACCAATTTCAAGTGGCGTGTTTGATTTGTTGCTGTTTTTCTTTGTGGAGGATCAAACAAAGGGGGCGCATTAGGAGATTTATATTCGATTTAATAATTCAGCAGGGTATACTATCAGTAGCTTACATTGAAGAATATCTTAGAGACGTTTTGAAAGTCCTAAAGATGTCAAACACCACCAAAAATCTGTTTAATTCAGAGTTACAAGACCACCTTGTAGTCCCAAAAGTTAAAAATAGACTTAAAACGTCCTGATATGTTTCAGATGTTTTATTAAGCTGCTGTCAAAATCTGATTGAATGACATATTTTTATTGTTTGACATATTTTTTAATAACCCCATGAGATGAGGTGTGTAGCCAAGCCTCCTTGCAGAGAAATGATCACCATCTTATACTTATATCTTTGTGAGGACCTACACTTTAGTTATCCCAATTAATTGTCTAACTTAACCTGAAATGAGAACTCTTCTTCCTCACATGGCACTTCATGAAAATGTTCTGAAGTGAAGCAGCTGAAAAATTTCCATCAACTAGTCTAAAAGTTAAATTAGTCCTCATAAAGATAGACCTACATGTGTACCTAACTCACACCTCACACACACACACACACACACACACACACACACACACACACCACCCTCTCAGAGCTGGCATGACTTAAATAACATGTGCAGGGCCTCTGTGTTGTTACCCTGTAAAAGTGCTCATTCACAGACTCTCGGGTGGCATCAGAATAACCTTGAACTCTGATGTTTTTCTGCATATTGGATAGAGCTCACACACAATAATCACCACACACTCCTCCCAAAAAACAAGAAAAAAAAGGAAAAAATGGGGAAAAACACCACCCACACAAGAACACAATGTTCCCTTCCTCTTCTTCGGTTCAAAGCATGTCGCGCAGCACTTGATAACATGATATTGGGCAACTTAAGACATTAATTTTTTTTCTGTTTACAAAAAAAAACTCATGTAAAAAAACATGTTCACTCCTTTAACCATAACAGGGAGTTCAAAATGTTGGGAAACACACTTTGATGAGAAGATCAATACCACACTAAAGGGCAAACAGCTAGACTGGAAAGCAAGTGGAAACAGCCTTAAATCTGTCCAAAGGTGCCAAGATACTTACACAGACATTTGAAAACCACTCAGGTCCAGTTCACACTGGACAAAAAAAATAAAAAACAAGCAAAAACAAAAAACCAAGCAAACAGTAAATTATCCTCAAAAGGAAAGGAAACAATCAGCATTCTGTGTCATCAGTGTCAAACGACTCTGCAGTACTCTCATTAGCTCCAGTGGTTAAAAATAGAAACATGTCATCATGCTGGGCACTCATTTTCACCACTTTTTGAGGCAGCTGGCACAAATAATATATGTAACAAAAGGTGAAGGAAACAAAGAAGAAGTTGTACAACTTAAACATTGAGAGGTCATATTGAGATGTAAAACAGCTTAGCTCCAGAAGAGCAACTCACTGTGCACAAACACACTGCATGTTGTAGAAGCCTGCAGTGTGTAACACGGTGAACACATTGCTTTTACTGACATGCAGCACATTTCTTTCATTTTTAAACAGTGTTGTTGGAACTTTTAGAGGTGCTGGAAAGCAACCAAAGATCACATTTCTATATTGTTCAGAGCCATGCCGGTTATTTTCCACCTTTTTCCACTATATGACAAGCTGAGCTATCAGATGGTGACTTCATATTTAAATCAGACATTTTGTCAATTATGGAATCATTGCTGCAAATAGACAATTTATTCAAGAGGGTGATGGATAATGTGATCGCCACTTTGTAGTTCTGATTAGTATAGAGATGACACAGCTTTACAAACACAAAAAACCTGACACATCTTTGAGTCCCGGGGTGTCCAGCTCCAGTTGTCCTTCTTGTTTTCTATGTGTACCAGCTCCAATGCATCTGAGTGAAATTGATGAGTCATTGTCTAAAACAGTCAAAGTGATCTTCTTGTTCTGCACGAGTCGGTCAATGACCCATTCATTTGATGATGTGTGTTGGTCAAGGAAGCATGGAATACCAGGAAGATACCGGCCCTTGAGGACTGGATAGGGAGATCCCCACAATGGACTGTTAAATCCATTTAATTTAGGTAAGGTGTGTTGGACCTGAGATGCATTGAAAGCCTGCAGGGCAATGTGGCTCTGAGGATCTACACTGGACACCCATTTTTTTAACCATGTGTGCCCACCATGTGTTTTAATTTCAGTGGGAGATGGAGATCATTTTTCCGTAACAGCTTCTAACTCAACAGATGACGTTCACGATCAGTGGGAATAAAAAGTCTGCGCTCTCTTAGCGCTTCTTGTTATTTATGTTATTTTCTGTCCCAAAAACGGATCAAACTTCTTTCTTCAACACTGTTTTTTAATCTCTTCATTTCTTCATGATTTAAATCATTTGAACATTTTTGGCATATTGAAAAGTCTCTTTAAATTTACTGTCATTTATTTTTTCTGCCTTTAATTTAAAAAGCGAGCGAGTTCACAACATTATTTTTCTTTTTGCAAGATTCACATTAATAGTAAAAAAAAATTACAACCAGGTTTCAAAACCAAACTGAAAATGTAAGATATAATGTTATTTCCTTTGACTTCTTAAATATGATGCTGTTTTTTATTGTGCTAATAAACTGAATATGTTATTGTTGTCAGGAAGGGGAGCTCGGAAGTGGGGTGAGGACCCAAATGCAGGTAGGAATCAGCGGAAGGCAGCAGGGTTGCAAATGAAACAAATTTATTTTACCTAAAAACAACTGAAGACTGAGGCAATAAACTACTATTCACTGTCGCTGAAGCTAAATTAACGCAGTGCAATTCAATGAACCCAAAACTGAAAACCCAAGGACTAAAATACAACAGAACTAAAGAAAACCCAGGTGAACAACATCAAAATTAAACACAGGTGAAACTAATTAACCAAACATGAAGCTTAACTGAAAATAAAAACACAGGAAACCCCAAAAACACACACCACCCAAGTGTCCAAATCATGACAATTATATGGTTTAGCAATTAATACAAGTATCCACTGTCCAACCCTTATAGACCCAACACTTAACCAAATAGTAGGAAAAGTACCATTTTTTTAATATGAGGTCTTTATTTGCCCCTTTAACAAAATATTTTAAAAACAGTACAAACATTTTAGAGATATTTAGTATTTATTATCATGTGATGTGTCAAAATTCTTATTGTGTAATGTTCTGCTTTCTGGTTTCCACTAAGGGAGAAGACAAAATCCAATTGTGTTTCACAGAATTTTGAGCAAAGTTTTTACCATAAAGTGCTGCAAAATGTCTAATGTTTAATGTCACACCATTAAAAACCATTTTGACTTTGACAAAAACAAAACAGATAAATGTTTCAGGCTTTAAATTTAAGCAAGAAGTTTATGTAGAAGACAATGGATGGACATAAGTATTGTGTGAATTTTTATCAAGATTATAATAAAATTTAGTAGAATCAGTGTTGATATCATTACAGATGGATTGTTTATGGATAACTTTTATTTTAATGTCACTATAGAATTACAGTTATGATCATGAAATAAGATTTATCTGGAAACTATAAAAAGCACCATGATATTGAGTATGGCCTCCCTTCAGGGCTCACCCTCATAACTGGTCTGTTCTGACATGCTAAGCGCTGGTACAGAGAGCTGGAACTGAGCAAGTCATAGAGAAAACATGTTTTCTACTGATGTCCTTTGTAAGCAAACAGAACGACGCAACACTCTGCTTGGTGACCTTGTGTAGAATAAGCTTTATTCCAGTCACTTATGATTCATGCATGTCTGTTTAATTTATGGCATCGTGATTTTTTGTCTCTTTCTATAATTATTTTTTTAACTAGCGTTTGAACTGCTTTGCACATGTAAATATAGTTTATCTTAGCTGAATTGTTTTACCTCATTTTAGATAATATTCATGGAGCTTTGAATAAGCACAACAACATTACTCACACAACCAAAACTGCCTTCCCTAATTGCTCACTCATGATTTTGCTCATAAAAAAGACGAGGAAACAGACAAAATTTAAAAATAGTTGCTATGTTAAAAAAGATAGCTTAAGCCTAAGTTTTCCTCAAAAGAAGAAATCAGCTCAGTTACTCTAAATTAAAATCTCAAGTAACAACTGGCAGGTGGCATACATTGTGTAGCACTGTCTTGTTAGGTAAACATCACAATATTTGCAGATCTGTTTTCTTAGATAGCGATAGAATAGATTTAGCCAAGCTAGCACTCAGATTCACCTTGCTAAAAGGACTTTACTTATAAAAGTGACTTGTCAACAGTTAAAAGCTGAAAAAAAAGTCTACTAAATGATACACGGTTACACAGTATAATGCTTCAACAACAGGAACAGCAAAGTTGCCTATTTTGCACCAAACATGGGGAGCTATGAGAACAGGTGGATCTTTTGTCAAACATCAGAACATCAATGCTGGATTTCACTGAGCTGCTTTAGCTTAGAGCTGAAATCACTTGTCACAACTACTGAAAATATGTTTTGATGACAAAGTGCTATTTTTTTTAAATTTCTCAGTGACATCCAAAGTCTGAAAAAATACATTTCACAAGTTATTCTTTGTCCAACTTGGAAACATTGCGCAACAACTCAGTTTCATTTCATGCGTCGTGTCACATAACAACTGGATATCAGTACACTGGCCTTTTGAACATGCACTGTGGCTAATTCAACAAAGAAATGTGATATGACATTATCAGAGAAAGAGAGGAAAAGAGAGACAGAAAGATAGAGAGCTGAAGATAAGACAAGACTCAACATTGGACAGATTTTTACTAACTGGCGAGAGCTCAGAGTACAGGTAGGATGCAAGAAAGGTGTTGAGTTAGTCAACAATAGGAGGCTTGGCAATGAGAAAATATACCAAAGTTGGACTTATTTAAGACTAAATGAAAAAATAAAAAGGTTTTCCACCAGGAGTTAATTTCTGAAAGGGAAAACGTTTCTTTCAGATCCATGTGCTTTACTGCTTTTCCACAACGCCCACTCTATAGCTCGTAGGCTTATAACTCAATGGGTAAAAAAGGACATCAAATAGGTTAATAGAGTATTTTGTGGGCATGCACAAAACATCAAGACCAATATCCGAAAAGGCCAAGAAGGTATTGTAGATACAACATATATTTCAAGGTCCAGAATGGAAATATTGCAGGTATTTTTTGCAAGTTTAGTAACAGCAACATCCTATACTGAGCCGAGTTACATGCCATATCAGCTCCAGATCCAAGTAGATAAGACTAAGTTATATATTAGCAGATAATGTTGATAAATTCACAGGGACCAAGCAACAAGGAGCTAAAAATTTAACTTTTTAGGGTTAAGGTAACACTAGAAAGTTGATTAAGACCTGCTTTCTATTTATGTGCATCAAAATCTGTAAAAGGCCTACAGCATTTATGCAACATCTTGGGACTGGATTTAAATGCTTCAGTCAGACTTAGCTCCAGTTCAATTCAATTAAATTTTATTACTATAGCCCAATATCACAACAAAGTTGTCTCAAAGGGCTTCATACACAGTTAATCACACAACAGCAGACATAACACACAACACAAGTAATGACTACATTAAACTAAGCAGACCCAGTTGCAATACAACATAACAATATAAAGTCATACCAATATTTATTAAATCCTGACCATTATTAAGGTTTTTAATCAGTGGCAGGCATATTTGTAAGTCAATATTTATTATATGGTAATATCTAGATTAGCAATGCAATACTTAGTTGAAGATGAAACTTAACAGCTTCACAGCCAAACAGATTTATTCATCTCGGGAATTTCTTTGTATGTCCAATACACTTTGAGCCTATTGTAGATAGACTGAAATTTATCAATCAATGGGCATGGTTATGTGGTTTTTTTTTTATTCATAACTAATAATTGGAGTTAACAAATTCTAAATTAAATGATTTTTTTTCAAGTTTACATAAAAATTTTAATTCCTAAGTAAAGTTTATCTGAAAGCACTTCTGTTTCCTTTCTCTTAATTCCACTGGCGGAGGATGTGACGCAAGTAAGGATACCATCAAAAACTACATGAGTACTATTTTTGCTTTAATTTTGATCATATTTTTTAAGTACAAGCTTAACACGAGCATACTTACTTCACTTTTTCCAGCTACCGAGGAGAAGACAAATAGAATATTGAAGACATGAGGCAGAACACTGCATATGTGTGTCATTGTGGCGATAAAAGGTACCGAGCGTGTGCAGAACAACCAATTCAATTCAATTAATTCTTTATTAAGAACACAGGAAAATCTGGTTCATATTTACTAATTTAAAAAGGAAAAAGTATTAAAAAAAAAAACTAGGGCATTAACAGACATTTTTATACAAGCAAGATCTCCAATGCCTCCACAACTTAGAGGTGTA